>OZ010798.1:9294971-9648080 GCA_963932465.1 Maratus speciosus | reverse complement strand
AACACATGTCATAAAACTCCTTCAATCTACACCATCTTCAATAAAAGCAAAATAAAAAACACCTCAACTGAACAAAACACCCATTTAAACAAACCCAACTATTCGAAAAAACATTGAACTCAATAATCCTTCAAAACCAATCCAATTTTATGATCAAACCACAGTAGC
This sequence comes from Maratus speciosus, assembly GCA_963932465.1. Classification (NCBI taxonomy): domain Eukaryota; kingdom Metazoa; phylum Arthropoda; class Arachnida; order Araneae; family Salticidae; genus Maratus; species Maratus speciosus. Next base: position 9,647,912 of record OZ010798.1, on the reverse strand, counting down.
TAAGGCACCCACAATGTGATGAATTGGTAGCAAGCAGAATTGATTTATCGCCTCGCCAAATTCAATGCTGCCAAGTGCCTCCCTTAATTCTACGATTCAGCCCAGTATCCTTTTTTCTTAGATGTCATTTGGAAACGTAGAGTTCCTTCCCCCCCTCCCTTGAGTTTCAAACATAGTTTTTAACATTATATCCGTTATCTTTATTTTTTTTATATATTGGTTGCATGTTTCTGTTTGTTTTCATCAATACTCTGTAGTAATTACATTAAAAGAAATTGTAGGAGTAAATAATTGCTTTGAAATTAAGTATGATACATGAATTCAAAAGAAATAGATCATTTCAAATAAATACAACATTTTGATTTACAACTTTTTCTACCAAACTATATTTTACCTCCACCAAAAAAAAATCTGAAATGATGCACCTTTATTATTTTTTAATTTATTTGAAATCAACAAAATGTGATTTATTTGTAGAAATTAACACCTGTAAGTGATTATTGTTTGTTATTTTTATATATTATTATTTCTTCTCTCTAATTTATACAATTCTGACTGTGATTTATTTTGCTTTGTTAAGTTGTTCCTCATGTCAATCTTCATATTTTTAATCGTCATTATGGTGAAGAGGTGTATACATACCAGGGTTTGATTTAAGCGGTATCGCATCGCAATTTGCGATTCAAATTTAACTAAAATGCGATCCAAGAAATGCATTAAATCGCAATCATTGCGATGCATATTTCCCACACCCTTTGTTATGTTATGTACACTTAAAGTTAAAATTTAAAGGTGTTTTTACACGACATACATTATATTTTCACCCTCCCCAAGTGTTTATTTATAATGGAAGTACAGCGAGACGCCATTGCTGGGTGCAGTTTTCCCAGTAAACACATGATTTGTTCCCGCTCTGACGCTGTGATTGATTACTGAATCACTGTTACTCGCTAATCACGGCGTTTGCTCATAGAAGTTTGACGTGCGTGTTGTAGTAGTTCTAAAATGAACACTCACTGTTACGCACTGAGATCTACAATAATACAGAGAGCCAACTCACCAATCCACTTTCGGCTGCTACCACATCACACTTTCAATGCACGCAAGTAATGAGTCCTGCACTTTTCTTAATATTAGAAGCATTTTTTCAAACTTTTTCGCATACTTTTTATCAATTTTGTTGTTTTCTACATCTTTTTGAAATTTTTATGAGCAATACTTAATTTGTTTCAAGATTTAAAAGCTACATTAGCTATTTTTTACTTGCTATACAAAAGTGTCTAACTGCTATTCAAAACTGACTTTGTATAGCAGTTACTGCTATGCAACTTTCTTTTTCTAAATCGACCCCTGATACATACATCCATGTTTGGGCATAGTTCAACGTTAAAATTTTCTTTTGGTACTTTTACATTACAAGAAACTTCTTGGCCAGAGAAGGAAATTTTCCATACCTATTCTCTGGCAAACTATTCACTGTTTCATGCAGGCAAGCAATATTTTTAATTATACAGTTAATATAATTAAGCCATTTGTGTATTTTCATTTATATACAAACTGAAGTAAATTGCATCTAAAAAGCAATAAATTAATAATTAAAATGTTTTTATAAATACATTTAAAAACAAGCATGAAGTTCATCAGGCTCATAAATGCTTATATCATTTGGGCAATGAATCTCATTTTCTGAAACCAGAATTGTGCCAAACTTTTTAACAAATGCGAAGGCTCTTATAGCGCAAAAGTACTTCTTTACTATTAGGCATAATCAAGAGTTTTGTTATCCTTGTTTAACCCTTACTGGCGCGGAGTGTTTCTGTTTATGAACTGATGAAATAATGTAATGACACAAGAATTTATTAGAAAATACGAACTTGCGTATTTTTACGTACATTATGAAAGGAAAATTTTAATTAAATATTCTTGGTAGTGAAAAGAACATTTTTTTGCGATTTATCACTTGCACCTGTCTATCATAAATGTACCTTACTTTTTGATGTGACATAGGTTTAAGAGCAAGATTCTGAGAGATTGAGCCACTTAGTATTAGGGGGTGATTCACACCATCACCAATCTGGCCCAAAAAATTATCAGTTGTTACTGCTCATATTAGATGCTAAAATCTAAAATTTTTTGTTTCTAGGTTCCATAGTTTTTATTTTATGCCTTGTAAAAGGTCACCTTTAATAATGTAAAAAACGCTGTTTTTGTAATATACATGGAAAACATTTTTGATCATATTAGGCAGCGCAAAAAACTTGCCTTTGATATTTTTTCTGCTATGGAATTAATAAATATGGACTATTATAAAACATGTAAAAAGTTTACGGCAAGTTAGTCGCATAAGGTCGTACAAGGTCACAAAAAGTCACATTTTTTGTGTTTTTCGCCATTTTCAAGTCAGTCACTTAGCGCGTTTCATTTGTCACCACAAATGAGGTATCATTGGATAAAGCTACATCAGTACTATTCAGAAATATGTAAAACATTTGAGGCAAGTGGAATGTGTTGCCAGATTTTTTATATTAAAATTTAAGAATTTTGGGCATATTTAAACTCCAGTATCTAGCTGTGCGAACAACATTATAATTATTTTAACACTCTATACTTAACAGAAAAATAAACTTTAGTGAGGCAAAATGCCTAGAAAAAATCAAATGAATTTTTCTCTCCGATAGAATATAACATTTTGGATAATACAGATTCTCACTAAAATCGGCATTTAAAATAAGCTTTTACATCTGGCAATAGCATTCTAAACTGACATAAATACTTTACCTCTCCCTGTTAGTACACTTAACACTCTTATTATAGTTAAAATATAAATAAATATTTTTTTAAAGGCCAAATGAAGATAAAATAATTTTCACAGAATGTGTGTTTCTTATATGGGATGTAATAAGAATGTGATATATTTCTCAATGGTCAGATAAATTATCCTTTTAATAAAGTGTTGCATCTGGAAAGAGTATTCTAAACTAGCATAAATGCTTTACCTTTTCCTGTTTACACACTTATTTTTAAAATATATTCTGTATCTATCTTATGTGTGTCAGAGCATGCATTGAATCAATTCAAGTTGGATTTCCCTGATATGAAAAAATTTTATGTCAAAACTGATAATGCTGCTTGATAGTCTGGCAATATATGTCCTGAGAGTCGTTATCTAATGGCAAAAAACAATGGAATAAAAGTACTCAGCCACGATTACAATGAGCCTCAGAGAGGTAAGGACCAAGCTGATCGTGAGAGTGTTGTTGCAAAAATGTACATAAAATCATATTTATGCGAAGGACATAAGCCAATTGACACTGTGTCACATTGTGTCAGCCAAAGATGTATAAGATGCCCATGTCTATAAATGACGCATGAAAATGCAAAGGCTTCAATTGTTGAAATTAATGAACAAAACAGTTTTATTACTGGTGTTAAGATAGCCGACATTCAGTCATATCATTCGGTGGAAATACTTCGAAATTGGAAATGGGAAAAAAATCCATTAGTAATTTAGATTATAAATGCAAATACAACATTATCCAATCATTCAATTCAAGTAAAAAAGAAGATCAAAATCTTAAACAGAAAGCTGTAGCACTTAGCCGAAAATTTGTAACACTAAGATTTTGCCCAGAATAGAACTGTACGTCCACGTTCGAAAGTGAAGATGATTTATCCTTACATATAGCTGGAGGAGAACACCAGATTCCAAAATTACTCACAGGCCAAGACAAAGACAAAAATGTATTTGCAAAAAGAATGGATAATGTAATGAAAAAGGCAGATTATCATACAGCTACAACATTTGGAAAATCTAGTAATAATAAAATCCATTCAAGTCTTGTGATTGAAGAAGGATGAGCTCTCAAACCTAAAAGGAAAATTACACGCCTAAATTATAACCAAAAGCAGTTTCTTGAAGAATGTTTTAAAAAAGGAGATGAAACAGGCATAAAAGTAACAGCACAAAGCGTAAAGATGATGAGAAATTACTCAGAAAATGGTAAAAAGAAATTTTCGTGTGCGGAATATTTGACTCGAGAGCAAGTAATGTCCTACTTCAGCAGAATAAAGGCAAAGGTGGAATATTTAATGCTGAGGAAATTCAAGATGATGAAATTCAACAAAGTGATGAACACCTGCTGGATATCATGGAAAACAACGAGGTATGTTTTTGTAACTTATTTTCATTTTTATTGCTTTGCTGTAATGCATATTTCTTAATTTTTAAAATAATGCAATAACGAAAGCAAATATTTTCTTTAAAAAAATCGTATTTTATTTTTAAAAAGAAAAAAAAAAGAAAATTATATATTATAAATTTTTCCACTATTTTAGGTCACTGAAAGAGAAAATATAAGAAAAGAGATTGTATTGAGTGCGGTTAAGTGAAGTGAACTTCACCCCCATTCTTTTTATGCTGTCTTGTATGAAAAACATATTGGTTTGTTCTCTACAATACTTGCAAATTTGGCCAAGCAGTTTGACTTGAATTATTCATATGTAAATTTTCATGAAAATTAGATAAATGGTAAAAAATTAGTCAATTATTGAAGATTTTAATAGCAGCAGAAATCGTTTTAAAAATTTGACTTAACAAAAAAAATAAATAAATAAATAAAAATTTATGGAAAAAAATAAAATTAAAAATGTGAGGGAATGATGAAATAAGACATTTTTACTAGTTGTAGGGAAAAATGCAAAATTATGAAGAAATCCAAACTGTTTCCTTTAAGAGCAACACTTAATATATAATGTATGATAAAAATTAAAATTTTTGATATTTGTAAAAAAATGAGTATCCTGTGTGAGGGAATGACTGTTAATAAAAACGCTTCCAGATATATTGACTGAAATTTTTTTTTGAAAAATTAACAAAATCTTACACCACCAATTTATGTTGCTGGACTAACAAGTGCTCAAAATGGCTTCTTCTCTGTGAAGGATGCTAGACTGCTACTGCTCTTTAGTGGTAGATATTTGAGGTAATAGCAATGTGTGAGGTAGTGATGGCCTAACATGAGGAAACATATAATTGATTGAGTAGACTATATAATAATAGTAAAAAAATAATATTTTTATTATTTTTCGTAATGTGCCAAATATGAACTTTATTTTGCTTAGGGTATTTTTAATTATTATTATTTCTGGACGAAAAAAAATAGGCAATAAAATATGGTACTACAGGTGGGGGAAAGGTGAGGGAATGATGTTTGCATGATATATATTACATTTTTAAATACTAAATTTATTTATTTTTAAATTTTGCTTTCTGTCCCTAATAATCTATGTTTAGATCTTCTAATAAAAGTAAAAATAGATAAAAATGTAATGAAATTAAGAGCATTTATATGACTGGGAAACACTTTTTGCACTATTGTAGAGAATAACCCGTTTCTACATCGGTAAACTTTTAGAAGATTGTGGTAAAGAAATGTTCAAGATGAAATTTCTTCACAAAGAGGCGCTGAGGAATTCAAATGGCCATTACGTGATGATGTAGATACAGTGCATCGAAGTACCATCTTCTTTGGTCCAGTAACATTATCCGGTGTAGATCCATTCAAAATTCATTGTTTAAGAGACATACAAGAGTCATACAAAAAGTGGTTGTAAATAAGTGTAGTAAAAAATACATAAATGCACTGATTTCAAGTAGCAATATTTATATTTTAATACATATGCTCCAAGCTCCAACTTTTATTTTCCAATAAATTTAATTCAATGATGTTTAATTTCAAGTATAATAATACTGTGTTAATATTTTTTGTTACCTGTAGCTAATAATACTGTGCTAATATTGTTTGTTACCTGTAGCTTATTAAAAAAGATAATTTATCTAATCACTGAGAAATATATCAAAGAAACGCACATTCTGTGAAAATTATTTTATCTTCATTTGGCCTTAAAAAATATTTATTTATATTTTAAATATAATAAGAGTGTTGAGTGTATTAACAGGGAGAAGTAAAGTATTTATGTTAGTTTAGAATACTATTGCCAGATGTAAAAGCTTATTTTAAATGCTGATTTTAGTGATAATCTGTATTATCCAAAATGGTATATTTTATCAGAGAAAAAAATTCATTTAATTTTTTCTAGGAATTCTGCCTCACTAAAGTTTATTTTTCTGTTAAGTATAATAATAGAGTGTTAAAATAATTATAATGTTGTTCGCACAGCTAGATACTGGAGTTTAAATATGCCCCAAATTCTTAAATTTTGATATTTTAATGTAAAAAATCTGGTAATGCATTCACTTGCCTCAATGTTTTACATATTTCTAAATAGTACTGATGTAGCTCTATCCAATGATACCTCATTTGTGGTGGCAAATGAAACGCACTAACCCGGTAATTCTCCGTCAACTTCAACCTCGCGTTTCGGAGCTTAACTCTCGGTTGAATGCGAAATCCAATTCTCCGTTTACCCAACCTGACGAAATTCGAGGTAAATACTAACCTGGGGTTGACTTACTCAACCAAGCTCTGGTAGGTAGGTTAGTGAACCGCTCATGCCTATTAGAAAGAAAGATGGCGGTCGTTTTAAATTGTGCGCTGATGCTTCTTTTTTAAAAACAAAGCTTTTTGGAATTTACTAATTTAACGAAGCATTAATTATTAAAGATGGTATTATAAAAGAATGTGTCACTTACATTTCCCCCCCTTTTTTTGGATATTTTTGCTCTATGAATGCAAAATTATACTAATTTGTGTGTCGAAAACGAAGCTTCAAATTTTATTGATTTACAAAGTATTTTCTGGTGGCGCCATCTAACAAATCTAAATGGAAATATGTTCTTTCAATACCAATTTTGTAAAAATATATGATTCAAAACTCTTTCTTTCTCTCTCTCTTTTTTAATAATAATGAAAAATAGAAAATAAATTTTCTTCCATTTGAGTCCCTCGTTCATAGTTGCTTAAAGCATGAATTTTCTACCGAATTGTGTATATGTGATCAATTGTTCATAATAGATAAATAATTATTTTTTTTATTACATACTTAGTAAGTTTGAAATAATGATTTTTGTTTTAAAGAAACATTTTTTCAGAAGATTTTTTTTTTATAATTTCGCAATACATCAAGAATATTAATACATGTTCTCGGCCTTCTTCTAAAGTTATTAAACATGATCTCTAAAAAAATGTGTAATAATCAACACAGGATTTTCTAAGGCCTCGTCTTTTTTTTTTTTTTTTTTTTTTTTTTTTTGCTACCGGCATGCTATTTTATCCAAGATATTTTAATTGAATCTGTACAGACATTTGTTAAATAAAATATATATGCATTAGAAATAATTATATGAAAATATCTTCATATCTAATATTCATTGTAAAAAATAAATAAATAAACCTATTGCATTATTTACTTTTATTCTACTTAATACTACTAGTTTGATCAGATAATTGTTTATTAAACTTACATTAAAGAAAATGATTCTTTTAATCAAGATATTTTTTAATCAACTGTTTTTTAAGAACTTTATTGTTAAGAATTTTATTGAAACTTTTGTTCTGTAAACGAACAAAATAATGAAATCAAAATGGTAATTGCACATTTACTTATAAGAATTTTTTATTTAAAAATTAAACATGATAAGTATATGCATTTTGTTTATTAAACTTACATTAAAGAAAATGATTTTTTTAATCAACTGTTTTTTAAGAATTTTATTGTTAAGAATTTTATTGAAACTTTTGTTCTGTAAACGAACAAAATCATGAAATCAAAATGGTAATTGCACATTTACTTATAAGATTTTTTTATTTAAAAATTAAACATGATAAGTATGCATTTCCAATTACAATACTGCCTTTAGTTTCGTTATTGAAAAGAAACAGATTAAGATGATGTCAAGGAAGGACAGAACTCGCAGAGAGGATTGCTAGGTCATGTGATTCCTTTGGCCAATCAACTACGCAGATTTCAAGCGAGAGTTGACTAACTCAGGTCGACTAATCGCGGCTTGAAAGTTATCGATGAATTCGAAATATTAACTGGCAGTTAGATTTGTCAACCGAAGGTTTCTCAACTGAGAGTTGAACCGCGAGTTAAAGGTTGTTGGAGAATCGACCGATAAGCGAAATTCTAAAATGGAGGGCCAAAATCACAGTCAGGTGAAATACAGCCACCCCATTGGTTGTGTAGTCGCGTGGTTATAAGAGAGATAAGGGTGAGGATCACCAACTTGTTTCTCCATTTGAATTTTGGAAGAAGTGAGGGGAAAAGTAATTTTGAAGCGATTGTTTCCTTATTTACATTTATGCATTATTTACCTTATTATTTTGTTCGCTTTTATTTATAATAAACAATCGAAATTAGCTCTATTAAGATATTTTGATAACATTTTATACAACGACAGTGAATAATTTAGATTATAAGCTGTAGCAATTTTTAAATGATATGACATGACAAATATTCTTTAATAACAATTTAGTTTTCATTGAAAAATACTTGTAATAACATTTAAAAATTGTCTATAAATTCCGTATGATAAAAATCTCAATAAATTTTCTTCTCACCCCTCCCCCCGACCACCACCATTTAAATCTATAAAATCACAAAAAAATATATTATTCTAGAAAAAGTCAACAACTATAAAAAAAAGACCCTTTTCTAGACTTTAAATTAACAAAATTATATTAAAAAAATTATACAAATAATTTTAAAAAATACAGAATTTAATGTCTTCTTTAATGGCAGTGCTGTAGTTGAAAAAAAAAATATTTGCGGGAACGCACCTTTTCATAGAGTAGATGCTGAAGCTACCGAATTTTTGCTAAGCTAAAATTCAATTTAAAACATTTAGCTAAAAGCCGACTTTTCTCAATTAGCAGCTGTAATTATTATATTCTAGTTTTTATAGTATTTTATTTGTATAGCATCCATCTAAAAGGAATATTTAATCAATCTCATAGTAACATTCTCCATTCTGAATCAAAATTTACAATCAAAATAACAGAAATAAATGCATATATTACTTACTGACAGATCTATCCTAGAAGTTTCCATAAAGAACGAAGATGAGAGAATTTAGAATTCTCTCTATAATTTAGAATATATCTAAATTATAAAATTAATTGTTTAGCATTAAATGATAAGAAAAAAAACCCTTAAAAATAAATCCAAAAACTTTTTTTTAAGTCGCTCCAGGTTTTCTGCCCATAAAATGAATACGAAAGTAAAAAAAAGTGTTCCTGTTTTTAACCCTTTATGCCCGACGGTACATTAAAGTGCCATTAAAATAACTTGTTATAAACCTAATTTAATACATTTATTATTAGTTATATTATTTAGAATGAATTATAGATATTTTACTTTACTTTGTTCAATAAAACATTATTGGTTGCACAAAAGAAAAAAAATAATAATTTCTTTTGCCTTTGTATCTTTTTCAGCTTTCTTGACCTTGACAGATTGGGGGGGGGGGGGGCGAAAGTTTCTGTTTGGAAATATTTCTATTGTAAGAAATTATATTTGTAAATTTTGTAATTCTACAAAATACTGAAAAAAAGATGATTTTAAATAAAAGATTTGAGGGGGGTTACAAATATTGCACAAAATCCCTGTAAATTCAATTTAATTAATTAATTTTGGAAAAATCCTTCGAGAATTTATTAAAGGATTGTGTAAATCCTCTAATGTAGTTTTAAAAATTCACAAAGTATGCTTTAGAAGATGAAATTTTCATAAATTCATAATTTGGGACATTAAAGGTAAACATTATTTTATAGACATTCAATATTTATTTTAAAAATCAAGCCTAGTTTCATGACTGCTATTCAAATCCACTACAATGTGTTAATTTGGCGTGGACCCAGATTATGGAAATTTCCTTCGTTTAATTTACGATTAGAAAAGCATGAACTTGTGCATTTATTTTAAAAATCATTTTTTTTTTAAACATATGCAAAAGGAAAAATAGTATAGCTTAAACAATGTTTCAAGATTTCTAAATTATTTTTTGAAACATAAAATCATAAATAAATTAATTAATCAATGATAAAAGTGCTTTTAAAAATATATATTACACTCTTTATATTTTATTTATATTTTATTTTTTGCGTTTTAATATTTAAAATATTTCATTGCTGCAGTTTCACAGCTAATTGGCATATTTTAACGTGCGTGATTTGACACATAATTAATTCCATTCTTCTTATAACTCTTATACAATTATAGCCATAAACAATAGGAAAATATAGGGAAATATATTATTAATTTATAATTAAATTCTCAAAATATTAAAATGTTATATTGTCATCGAAAACACACCTGAATTTTCAGAATTTTTATAACCTTAGCTTACCAGGAAGTGAGTGAAAAATCAATTTAAAAATTCCAGATTTAAATACATGAACCAGTAAACAAAATAATTTATTGTACATACTATTACAAAATTGTTCATATAGTATTTTTTGTTGCGTTTATTCTTAATGATTAAAATCGGTTTAAAAACTGACATTATTTTTTTAAATTATTTTCCATTAGGCAAAAATTTCTGAAAGTTTTTAATATTCTAAGTTAGTTATTAAATTTTTCTATAGAAAAGTGCGAATATTTGTTTTATTTTGGATTTTAAAAGTAACATAAGGGGGAAAAAATGCAAGTTTCATTTTTAATTTTCATTAACTAAAAAAGTACTTGCCATATTATTTAAATTTTTTTACAGCTTAAAATCGAAATCTTTTATTCACATTTTATAAAAAGTCATCAAAATATCTTGAGTCAATTTCGATGGCTTATTTTAAATGAAACAGAAAAAAATTCGCTTCAAAACATGATTTTTTCTCGGAAAAGGGGAGTATTCGACGTTTCCCCTGTCGCTAGAGATTGCTCTCTAAAAAGGACGCGACTCAATGACCAATGAGGTGCTCGGATATCACCTGACTGTGATTTTGGCCCTCCATTTTAGAATTTCGCGACCGGTAAGAATAATACTGACTTGAAAATGGCGAAAAACACAAAAAATGTGACTTTTTGTGACCTTGTATGACCTTGCGCGACTAACTTGAAATGAAAATTTTACATGTTTTATATTAGTCCATATTTATTAATTTCATGACAGAAAAAATATCAGAGGCAAGTTTTTGGGGGTTGCCTAATATGATCAAAAACGTTTTCCATGTATTACAAAAACAGTGTTTTTTACATTTTTAAAGGTGACCTTTGACAAGCCATAAAATAAAAACTATGGAACCTAGAAACAAAATATTTTAGATTTTAGCATCTAGTAAGAGTAGTAACAGCTGATAATTTTTTGGGTTAGATTGGTGATGGTGTGAATCACGGGTGGCTCAACCTCTCAGAATCTCGCTCTTAAATGTTAAACTATCCAAAACACCAATATTCAAGCGCACTGAGACCACAAAAGAAGAAATGCTCTTGAAATAGTAAGATACAGCATTACCTTTTTTTAAATTATTGTGCACTTTAGCTTTCCATAAAATTTATAAATATTGAATACATTGAATAGTACATGATATGTATACCATTCAATGTATATATATTGAATACAGTTCTGCATTGAATATTATTATTCAATGCATTTAATGAATACAGTTTGTATAATATCCAATTTTATTATTGTAAACAGTTTCGCATTAGAAAATTGACAATACTTATGATTAGTATGAAATTTTCTGCTTATAACAAATGTGAAAAAAAAACTTTTAGTCTATAACTCTCTTTTTAATGTTCTAAATTTTTTAATCATTTTTTACCTGCTTAAAGTGATATATTTTAACATCTGAATCAATATTTTTCAAATCGGAGTTTTGAGTCGGAAAGAGTTAATTGAAGAAAATCCAATAATTAGGCATGTTTACAAAAAATACTCACAAAAGAACTCGATTATTTTATACATTTATGATTTTGTTTTATGAAAAATGGAATTTATAGGGAAAAAAATCTAAGCACAGTTTGACTCCCCCTAACAGCTTTGTAAAAAAAAAACAATGCATGAGATTGTTATTGTGCTAATAGTAGAAATAAAAAGCATTTTCTAGATGAACATTTAAAAATTTATATAACATTATGTGATCTGTATACATTTATATTGCAGATGCAGATGTTTGTGAAGTCTTCTGAACCTACGGTGAAAGTACAAATGAAGATAAATCGTGTCCAAAACACTACATTATATCTTTGTATTCCTGAAATTCTACCATAAAAATCCTATTCAGAAAGGGCTTCTGCAAGTTTGAACCAGTGAGCACTAGCATAACTTTCTTCACCTTTATATACAAATTAATGGATAGAATTTTGACAACTTTTTCTGAAAGGCTATGAAGTTGTTGAAATAAAAGAAATACTATACTTAGAAAAGTTCATAGATATATTTTTTAGCATGTTTTCTAAGAAGTAAAATATCTTTTTTAAAGCATTAAATGAAGAATTTAAATAATTTTATGGTATTATATTTAATCATTCACCATTCATATATGATCCTTGTTGATATCTCCAACTTTTTTTTATAACTTCAGTATTCTATAGTCCACATAGAGAAAGTTCTGCTACAAATCCTTATTAAAGTAAATAATACATATTTGTTTCTGTGAATTTTTCATTCAGTTAAAAGTGGCCAGATTTCTGTTGAAAAGTAGTTGTGTAAGTTAGATGTTTATGTGTGCAAGCTTATTTGTATTATGTGGGATTTTTTTAATAAGGTTCCTTTCTGCTTTTATTCTTTAAGAAACATTGTATATGCATCACTTTAACAAAGACTTTTCGAAGTAAAAAGGAGATATTCATATTTATATTCCTTAATAACCTATTGTATATGTGAGTTGTAATATAAAATATATCAGTAAATATCTAATTTAACTTTAAAAAAAAGACATAATTCAAATACTTTTGGCAGTAAAAATGTGTTGATATATTTGTTTGATAGAAACTACTAAATGTAAAATGCAAAAAGGAGAATATCAGTAAAAATCTAATTGAACTTTGAATTAAAAACATAATTTGGTAACATTGCGACTAAGCATTTCCACAAAAATTTAGCTTGGATATGCATCACTCTGCAGATGGTAAAGAGAAATTTTCATTTGTAAAGACTGCAATAAGAGATTCTCTAACGAATTGTAATAAATAGCATTTTTAATCATCGCATTTCTCTTCCGAGAAGTGTAACCGACTGTCTTCAAAAAATCTTGTTTAAATCTCCATTTCTGTTATACTACGTAGAAATGTTTTCTTGTGAGGTGTTTTTAACAAAAGAATTTCTCAGAAGTTTTCCTTGTAACAGCATCATAGTGTCCATGCTAATAAAAATCCTTTCATTTGTAAAATGTATAGTGAAACATTTTCTGAAAAATCCGAAGTATTTGATCTCCTGGGAGTTCATACTGAAGATAAACCATTTGCTTATGAAGGGTCTAATAAATGTCTTTCTCATAATTCTGCTTTAAATGACCACATGCATTATCCTGATAAAGAGAATACTTTTATTTGTGAAGTGTGCCACAAAGGGTTTTCCCAAAAACGTAATTTGAAAACCCACATGCGCATTCACACTAATGAGAAACCATTTGCTTGTGAGGTGTGTAACAAAACGTTTTCTCAAAAAGCTAATTTAAACTCCCACCTGCGTGTTCACACTAAAGAGAAACCATTCAATTGTGAGGTGTGTAACAAAACGTTTTCTCGAAAAGCTTATTTAAACTCCCACCTGCGTGTTCACACTAAAGAGAAACCATTCAATTGTGATGTGTGTAACAAGTATTTTTCACATAAATCTGCTTTAAAAAGGCACATGCATTGTCATACTAAAGAAAAACCTTACATTTGTGAAATGTGTAACAAAGGGTTTTCTCAAAAATCTGATTTAAATAGACACCTGCTCTTTCATACTAATGAGAAACCATTCACTTGTCACTTGTGTAACGAAGGATTTTCTCAGAAATTTGCTTTAAAAATGCACCTACTTAGTCACACTAAAGAAAAACCTTTCTCGTGTGAGGTGTGTATCAAAAAGTTTTCTCTAAGACATCATGTAAAGCAACATCTGTTCGTACATACTAAGGAGAAACCATTCACTTGTCAGTTGTGTAACAAAGGGTTTTCTCAGATATCTGCTTTAAAATTGCACCTACGTAGTCACACCAAAGAAAAACCTTTCTCTTGTGAGCTGTGTAACACAGCGTTTTCTCAAAGAGCTCATTTAAATTACCACATGCGTATTCATACTAAGGTCTGTAACAGGGGTCTTTCTCAAAAATGTTCTTTAAATGAACACCTCTTTCACACTAAAGAAAAACCTTTCTTTTGTGATGTATGTAACAAAGAGTTTTCTAAAAAATCTAGTTTAAAGACACACCTGCTCGTTCACACTAAAGAAAAACCTTTCTCTTGTGGTGTATGTAACAAAGAGTTTTCTAAAAAATCTGGTTTAAAGACACACCTGCTCGTTCATTCTAATGAGAAACCATTCACTTGTGAGTTGTGTAACAAAGGGTTTTCTCATAAATCTTCTTTAAAAATCCACTTACGTATTCACACTAAAGAAAAACCTTACTCTTGTGAGTTGTGTAATAAAGGGTTTTCTCATAAATCAGCTTTAAGGATGCACCTACGTAATCACACTTAAGAAAAAACATTCTCTTGAGAGATGTGCAATAAACGTTTTCTCAGAGACCTAATTTAAATCGTCACATGCGTATTCATACTGATGACAAACCTTTCTAAGGTGTGCAGTCTAAAATATCTGTCATGTTCATGTCCAAAGAAAGCCGAATAATTAGCCTTATAGATTTTGTAATTCAAATTTGAATTTAAGCATGTAAAGATTTGTTAAAAGATTTTTTTTATTTCTTTGAATAATTAGTTTATAAAAACTTTTTTGTACCATAAAAACCTGTATTTCCAAAAGATAAATCCGGAATATTAGACTAATTTTATTGATGGGTTTCTTTGCGTAATCCATACAAAGTAATCTGATTTGATATAATTTTTTATCAGGCAGTGTAAAGTACTTATTATTTCTTTTTCAGAATTCTTGATTTTTTTTTTCAATAGTACATATTTTTATGATTTAACATTAATATTTTTCCCCAATTAACTAAACTCAGGCTTTTGTTTCTTCTTTCTTCGGTATGCATAAGAAGAAATTGATGAAATGACGAAAATTTCCGTGTTCCATTTTATGACGGATTTACTTATTTTGGGAATGTCCTGAACATAAATAAAAAACTATTTCTTGAAAATGTCTGTCTGTTAGACCTGTGAGTGACACAGTTTTTATCGCAGCTCTATCTCATAAAATAATGCACAGAATTTAATACAACTGCATATTATATTAGATCTTAAAATTTTAGTAGTTTACGTTTTGGCGTCTCTCATCCAACAGTGTTGCTGTTTATCCCTGTCATGTAAATTAAAAGTTTTAGTTAATATATAAATGTATATTAATTAAAATTGTAAGTAAAATTCAATTTTTCTACCGTTAAGTAAGCAGAACACCCGAGTTTTTTGAGTTATGGAAATTTTAATAGATCTATGAATGAGCCATAAGGTAAACGCACCATTAGTGGGCCACTTAAGGCCATTCATCTCATTATTATTAAAGAGTTAATGAATTCCAAAAGATACATATTATTTTACCCTAGTCCTATGCTTCATGATTCAGAATCAACATTCAAAGTTTCAAAATATATTCTTTGGAAAAAATTTTAAAAAAGTACTTTCATCTATGCTCCAATAATTAGTTGGCTTAGTAACTTTCAGATGAATAAATTTTTAAGTTTTCGGTTTATCTAACAACTTATTTACAATGTAATAGAATCTATCAACAGCAATTTAATTCAAAATAAGACAATATTAAAGAAAGAATGTTTTAAATAGAAACTTATCTCTGAATGAAATCTTTAAGAATTTGCCAAAAAATCTGTTTTTGAAGACACTATAAAAAATAAACAAATGTACCACCAGAATAAAAACAATTATTCCAAACAGTTTATGGAAAGTTAATATTTGCGGATGCTAGTCAATCGGATTTCTTTCAGTCGTTTTCAGAAATGCGTTGTTGACTTGTTTCTAAACTTATAAAATGAGTGGCCCGCTACTTGTATGTGGCAGACAGTAGGTTAGGGTGTCCCAAAATTCAATGTAAAAAAAAAGTTTTTTTTTAAAAGGTTGTTCTCACCCTCTAAAAAGTTTATTCTACTCCTATTATTAAAATATATGAAGTTAGAACTAATTTGGGAAAGATTAAGAGGTCACACGAGTTCACCAATTAAAAAAAATATGGAATTTTAATCAAAAGCATAAGTGATGATCAATTATATATTTTATTTCAATTAATAAATTTTTAGTGTCTACAAAAAGTATAATAAAAAGCATAATTAAATATAAAAACATAATTAAAAGCTGCACCTGCTAATTTTATGTACTTTCATCGTACCTACTAAGAAGCTTTCGATCAGTGATAGTGCTGTTCTTTTATACAACAACATTGTACCATTTTGCGATAAATCAAGTTTGCCAATACGTCACAAGCAGCATACCTTGAAAATGATTAAAGATTTACATGACAGACAAGTAGGCTTAATGAGAAATCGAAGAAGGAATAATGCAAAAGACAAAAGAGAATCTAAGAGCAAAAATATAGACATGTTATTTGACACAAGTCACGTTATTTCGGAACCAGCTTATTAAAAATGAAGATTACCAGTTTCTCAGATTACAAAGAGAAACCAGGAAAGGTTGTACACATATTTCATCCCTGGACAGAAAACTTTCTACACGAGAGAAAAAATCAGGTGAACGACAGAAAAATATTTGCAAAGTGATTGAAAGAAGCTGCTTCATCTCAAAATTCCTTTGCTTTATCAACTGCATCTTTTACGACAACAATGTTACTTGCATCTGTCTTGAACATGGCTGGTGGTGGTGATAGTGAAGCAGACTACTCAAAAAGTACTGTTCATTGTGAATGTCAACACTTACGTAATCAAACTGCACAACACATAAAAATGGAGTTTAATGTTCCAAAATCAGTAGTTCATTAGGATGGAAAGTCCTTACCTGATTTATCTTCAAGTGAAACAAGAAAAGTAGGCCATTTACGGGTGTTGGTTTCCTCACTTAAAGATAGTAGTGCAAAAGTTCCTGGAATTCCTAAACTGTTATCTGGTACAGGGGAAGCAGCAGCTAATGCAGTTTTTGAACTTTTAGGAGTCTTGCCAATGTGATTCTCAGGTTATGGGTATATGCTTCAACACAACTTCCTCAAATACAGATGAGTTCAAAGGAACACGTGTTCTTCTTGAATATAAAACTGGAAGAAACATTCTGTGGTTACCCTGTAGACAACATGTTTGAAGTGTTACTTTTAGATATATTTAATATACCTATGTCTTGGACCATCAAATTGACTAAAAATTATGTTTAAAAAATTTTGAGAAAAATGGATTGAACTTAACCACCATAATCCAAAATGTCAAAAAACCCAATTGATAGCAATGTCAAAAAGCCCAATTGACGCTTTGAAATCTTTTATTATGAATCAACTTCAGACAGCTGCTAAACACTCTTCTAGGGATGATTACAGAGAACTATTAAATCTTCCCGCTCTTATGATTTGAATAGATGTGAACAATATTATTTGAAAACCAGGTGCTCTCCACAGAGCTCGAGGGATGGCAAAAGCTATTTACTCATTAAAAAGTGAACTACAGTTTGATGGAAATAAATATATAATGAAATTGACACCTCAACAATTTTAAGGCATCAAAAGTTCAATCGGTTTGTTGTATGTGTATACATTCAATCAATGCATGTCAGTCTATTGTAGATGCACCAGTGAACGAAATTTTACTGATACAAAGATTGCATGAATATGAAGATATACAATTACGCAAAAGAGAATTAAAGATGATGCTACGTCACTCCTAGTATTCAAGTGAAGAAATTGCCACTCTTTGTTTTCCAATCTTCTTAGTGACAAAGTGACATACAGTAGAACCTCGATTATCCGAAGTAATTGGGACCGACCCTCTTTCAGAAAATCGAAATTTTCGGATAATCGAAAATGCTTCCATTTTAAGATTAAGGAGCACTATTTCTTATTAGGGTAACAAGTGCTTAATAAAAATAAAGCGATAACAAAATAGAAACAATAATAAATTACCTGAATTTTAATTTTGAAATTAACTACCTTTTACATATATCACAAGGGTTTGAAAAAGTGTTTTGTTTGCCGCAGTTTAGATTCTGCTGCTCTAGCCATGCCAAACCTTTTGTAAAACATTCAAAAGCTTTAGAATTGCTAATTTGTTCATTTTCTTCGTTCCACTCCGCAACTTACTTGAGCTCCATTAAATCCAAAGGAATTCTAAGAAATGGAATCGAAAATATGTATATGTACTCTTAGTTCGGAAAGGACCGCTTGCACACAAGGAAGGAATATGATAGGTAAAAAAAAAAGCTTTCAAAGTGGATTTTGTAAACAAGAAATGTGATAGTAAAAAAAAAAAGGCTTTAAAAATGGATTTCTGTTAACCGAGTTTCGGATAAAAGAGGTTTTACTGTATAAAAGAATTTGCACTTATTAAAGAAACTTCTTTTAAAATTTTATGACTTCAATATCTCTCACAGCTTCTTTCACACCGCACAAATAGATGAAAGCTTTTTAAGCGTGTCTTTTAAAAAATGGTCAGAAACACAATCTTTAAAAGAAGCTGAAGAAATTGTTAAACACTTGCCGTGTGTTGATGACTGTGTTGAGTGAGGCATAATATTAATAGAAAATTTTAATGATGCAACAAAAGATGAACTGAAACAGCATTTATTGCAGGTAATTAAAATGCATAGAAAGAACTTCGATAAATGCAACCATAAAGATCTTCAAAATATGTAAAAATAATGATGTTATTTATGCAACGTTCTGCTATATTTTCCTCTTTAGTATCGTGTTAAACATGACAAGTTGATTTTTCTGTAATACACCCTTTTGATATTGCATTTTGCAATTTTCAATAAAGTTCGTTTTTAGTCATTTTCTTAATAATTGTTCTTATATTTTCAAACTCTTATATTTATGTTCTTATATTTTCTAAATATTACCGATGGGGTGTATTTTTTTTTTAGAAACGACATAATAAATGTGTGTAACTTTAAAAAATACATATATATTTAAAAATAATAGTTTTGTAAATAACTGTAAAATATTTCGGAATTAAAGCTATTTTTAAAACTTTTTGGCGACGTTGAAGGACCTGTAAATATTTTTTTTAGCTTAAATTTTTTAGGAGATTTTAAGTAGCCCAAAATAAACTTTTTAGGGGGTAAGAGTCCAAATATTTAAAAATTTATTTTTGGGGGACACCCTGCTGTAGGTGAACCTTATGTAGGAAAATATCATTTTGTTATTTAAAGAATGTGCTTTTTGTCTATTCTCCAAAATTAAACGAGGAACATAAGTAAAAAAAATCCTATCCAAAGATCTACAGCGATTTCGATTTCCTGGCAGCACTTATTAAATTTCAAATGAAAAGCAACTCATCTTGGAAGGTAAAAATTGTTTTCAAGCTGCACTAGTATCACAAGTAGCCGCTTTTGGGAGCCCATTTTAAGCAATCCAATCACACCAGAATAGTTTCCTTGAATGCTTAACGAAATCTGTAGATGATGGATTTATTTTTGAAGTTTTGAAATAAGATACTTCCGTGTTATTCGGGCCATGACTGATTCAAGTGCGCCAAGTATGGTGCCAATTACACTAATTACAGGTAAACTGTCGGTTAAAACTCAAAAAAGGGAAAGATGCTAGCCTTACTGTAAATGCTACATTGCCATAATGGTACAGGTTCAGCCAGCTTAAGCTCTACACGAGTACCGTAATATAATGGCACATAACAGATTGGTACGAAAGAATTATTTTTTCACTATTTGATAGTTTATTAATTATAGTTTTAAGTTTATTTTATTTTTATGTATGCTTTTTTAATTATAGTTTATAGTATACAGCTTTTTGTTATATTAGGGGGCGCTGCTCCCTACGAACTACGCTCGCCAACCCCCGTTCAGACACCGCAGACTCTAAAAGCACGTTAATTTGATCGACTTTAAAAAGATTTCGGAAGATTGAAATACAAGTTAAAAAACAGTGGCGATCTCCCTATAAACGGGTTTCTATTCATTTCTCTTTGATTGGGTAATTTTAAGGCCAAATCAGCTGCTGTTAAAACATACAATGGCTGTTTCCGTCTATGATTAAATAAAATCAGTTAAACATTTAAAAATAAGCTAATGTAAATGAATTAAATAAACAGAGTCTTTGTCTCGCGGTATTTTTTAGCAAAGCGAAAAGAAAGTTTTTTTTTTAAATAAGACACTTTAAATGTATCGTTTTTAATCTGATGTAATTTTCACCAAACTTTTCTTTCTCTTTTTAATATTCACATGAAAATACTTTTGTTAGAAATGAAATATTATTTGCGCTGACCTAATAAAAATAGTTGAAAAGATCATCTTAAAATATCAAATAAATGTCTCGCGCAATTTTTAAATTTAAACTGTTTTGCAGTATTATTTTTTGTTCACGTAATAAGTGTAATGTGACGTTATGTCTACTATTTAAGACTTCTAACGCATGTTATTAAATTTATTATTTTACAATATTCTTTCTCTTTTAAAATTCACGTGTAAATATAGTTTTTATGACGTAAGTTTCAATGAGTTCCTGCTTCTTATATTTTCTGTTTATAATAGTAATGTGTAAAATATTTTTTTAATTTGAAGCAAACATTATTGTTTGTGCTGTTTATACAGTTGGCAACAGTTTAAATTAATACCATTTTCTAAAATATGTAAAAAATATCTCTAGAAATGCTGAAAATTTGAATTCAAAATAGAAAGAAAACCTCAAAAAATGAGTAAAATTAAAAAACTAAATGCATTCTGCACACCGGGTAATTCTGACGCATAAAATGATCTAAAAATGATTAAATTCCCATGTACAGTTTTTGCTCCTATAAAACTTTTTTAATGGAACGATTTTGTCCAACTTTAGCTTTAAATATCTCTTAAAATAATTCTTAGATTTGAAAACTGTCTGCATCAGCGTGTTTATCAAAAATTTCTCTATAATCGATTTTCATATTTTTGTATGCAATATTTTGCTTAATATTAACGAAGAAAGACCTCCGTTGACAAAACATTCAAAACCGGTGGCGGCGGCGGTGACAGCGTTAGTTACTTTTTTTTAGAATAGACAGATATTTTTTTATTTTAAACTATTTGCCATTTTTAACAAAGTTATGTATTTAAGAATATTAAATTACTGTTTTGAACGTAATTGGCAAACGATAAACAAGATTGGCAATTCTCAACCATTTTTTGGTGATCTATCCCGGATAATACGTAAGTACCAACCACATTTTTTCGTAAAATAAAAAAAAAAATCTTCATTATTTACGGAAGGTGGATAAAAAATGTTTCTCCCTTTTGCAGTTTGACTATTCTGATCCTGTAATGATTGCATAAATATATAAAGGTATAAATTATGAAATCAGTTACATTATCTATCAACATATTATAATAGTTGCTGTTAATATGAATTTTCTTGTAGTATGAAGGAAACATTTCTTAAAACATCCACACAAAAATCGGTCTGTTTATTCTAGTCCAGGAGAAATGTACCAAAAAAGGGGGTTACCATGCAAAAGTTTGGGTAGAAGATCTTTTTTTGACTTGTTTATAATGATGCCAACATGGAAAAACCAAGTTTTCTAACAAACTTTCTTAAGGCTAAATTTTTTGTGGCCAAAAAACAACAAAATATTAAGACCTTTTATTATTTTTTTAAAAATATCTCGAGATCTGCTGCCATAGCATGTTATTTGTCAATTACAATATTAAAGAGGATAAAATTTTTTACAACCTTCATATTTACAACTTTTTTATATATTCAATAGTAAGCGTAGTACGCCATTTCAAAAATAGGATATTTTTTTCAATTTTCTAAAAAACCGTGAAAAACGTAGTTTCGCCCCGATTATTCAAATATTTCCGACGGATTTAATCGAGTACGTCAACTTCTATATATTGGTAGCAGCAAATCAGGTCCAAAACTAGTCTTTTTTGCACCCGTGGCAAACATGGGTTTTAACTTCCCCCCGCCCCCCGGTAAATAGAAAATTTACCACGAGAATTTTATTAAATCTCTAATTGCCGGATTTTGAAATTTTAAAGTGTGTAATCATTAAATACGCAATCAGCTTTGTCAAATATTGATTCATTAAAACCTTGAAAACTAAACCGAAATATATTGCGCTTTAAACAGGTCTCCATCTTAGCAGGTGTAATTGTTCATATTCTTTCTCTTGAAAATATATTTTCTTTTCTTTAAACCCGGGTTCCATATATACAGATTTCAATTTCAAAGATTCTACGGTAGCTGTAGTATTGAGGTGTTTAAAGTCACAGCTATATGAATTATGAGACTAAGCTAGTCAGACGAAGACATTCGCAAAGTAACATTAAACCTATGGGAGCGTTTTTAAAATAAAAAAAATTTCATGGGATACCTGATATCAATATCTAATGTTGTGCTTTTGTACTTTTTCGGGTGTGCATTTTTCTTTTAATATTCGGACACTTTCATTTTTGAAAAACTATTTGGAACCCGTTCTGAAATTTAAAATATCCTCATTAAAAAAATGCAACCAAATTCGAAAAATTAAAAACGCACAACGTTAGATATCGACCTCAGGTTTCATCCGAAAAAAAATTAAATATTGTAATTGAAGCAAGAATTCTGAATGAAACAGGTGATCAATGGGAAAACAAGAATGTTTATATGGTCTGCAGTCATAAATAAATTGGTATTTCATTTGATAAATGCTATCAGTGAAATATTAAACAAATATAGTTTCAAAACAGTTCGTATTACAGAAGATTAGAATATTCCACAAAGTATATTTTTCAAGAACCAAAGTAAGTTTTTCTGTTTGCGCTTTAAAGCAATTAACAAATAATCTTAAAGTTTTATGTATTTTTTCATGCTAAAATGATATAATCTCTTGTTATATTTATTGATATAAGTGGAAAAAAAGTAATTGACAATATTTTTTAAAACTAATCTTTTATATATTTTTATGAAACTAGTGATCTCAAATATTTATTAACAGAATTTTTAAATGAAAATGAAAATTTTTATTTTAAAATTTTATTATATATTAAGGAATTTTAAATTAAGGAAGAATTTTTAAATTTTACTAGAGATAAATGCATAACATTAGTTAGTGAAATAATCTGTTGTAATTTTTATTGTAGCTATTTTATCAGGTAAAATTATTTCTTACGTAAAATATATTTATTTCTTGAATCTCCAATTTTATATGGAACTACAATCCAATGTTTGTATCTTTAAAACAGTAACACATTAAAACATATGTTATCAATAGTTGGTAAATAAAATGTACCTTTGTAGTGTGGAATAAAATATGTTTTTCGCAAATTTTCATAACTATCTCATTGATACCTGAAAAAAAATATGTATGCATTATAAAAAAATTTTAAATTATTAAAATTAAACAAGAATTCTTTCTTAATTAAAACTATCGTCTCAATAAGTTACTAAATATTGAAGTATTCTTTTAAACAATGCTTTGAAGTTAACATTAACATTGTATACACTTAAAGTTACTGTCTAAATATGAAAATAATCTCATTCATGTACACTCTGCCCTACTTTTAAAATTAAGATAAAAATGAAGACGTGAGTGTGCAAATAATAGATAATTTACTACTACCAATTGTTAGAAGTCGACATACACGATTAAATCCGCGGGGAACATTTGAATAATAGTGGCAAAACTACATTTTTCACGGTTTTAAGAAAATTGAAAAAATTGTCATATTTTTGAAATGGCGTACTGCACTTGCTATTAAGTGTATAAAAAAGTTGTAAATATGAAAGTTCTAGAGAATTTTGACAAATAATATGCTACGGCACCGGGCGGGTCACGAGATATTAAAAAAAAAATTAAAAAGTCTAAAAATTATGTTGTTTTTTGGCCACAGAAAATGGACTTTACCCTCGAATGGCAACAGCCACGCTTCTGCGGGGAAAAACCCTCCGAGAAAGACTTTTTATTGGGCGAAGGGGGGAAGTTTTAAAATGTTCTTCACGCCTATTGCTGTTTTTCCCCTGTTTAGCCGCGGCTGACGTCACATGGGTAAGGTCCATTTAGCCTTAAGAAATTTTGTTAGAAAACTTGGTGTTTCCATGTTGGCATCATTATAAACAAGTCAGATAAAAAGTCTTCTACCCAATATTTTACAAGGTAAACTGTACATTTCCCTTGGACTATTCATTTATTGATCGTTATTTTTTAGTCATGTTTAGTTTAATTACATATTTTTTATGGTGTTTTAAATTTTTTAAAATCATGTATTGTGTTTTGTAACATTTTATTGTCATTGATGTGTAGTTTATATATTAATATGCTCTTAATAAAATAGCTTAAATCCACATTTTTCTGACATTTACTCTTCATTTGTTTGTGAGGTTTTTTTTTTTTTTTTTTTTTTTATTTTGTAGTTAAACAAAATTGCAGTTTTCTAGTTGCAAAATAAATAAATATGTGTAAAACATTTTCTATGGTCGTTTCTTTTATTATTACTATTGATCTTTCAGTAACATTTTTTGTGTTTGCACCAACAAATGTAAACATTTCATTCTTTTAAAGTTCTTTAACTATAAACCTTAGCTTACTATTTTGAATATTAAAAGCGGAACGTTTTTGGAGCCATCAAAAGATTATTGAAGCACCTTATAAAAGGATATCCAACGCTGTCAATCTTTATTCTTTTTTTTCTGTGCCAAATAAACTTTTAAAAATTTTTTTAGAAGAATTTCATTGTTCATGGAACATGGTTCTTGTACCTGTATGCCACTCTTTTTATTTCACTTATAAAGTCAATTACAGGCGCAAACTGTTTATTTAGTTTAAAAGAAACTTTTAAAGTATGGTAGCTATGGCACTTCTATTCTTTAGCTGCAAAATGATCAATAAACAGGTAAAAGGCCAATTCATATATTTATTTTTTCTCTATAACAAGTGAAATGACAGCCAAGAATTAAGCAATTAGCCAAGTCCCTTAGCAGGATGCGACGTTCCCGTCGCTGCACGAACCGCCGACGTACAATAGAACTACGAAAAATATAGAATATTACATAGAAATCCCTATTACAGCGCCCCCTTCCGGCGGAATATTTCCAAATTCAAGGAGGATCTGCTCGCCATAGTCAAAAACATGTATATGAAATTTGGTTCATTTTTATGCATAACATCATACACTTTTGGATGGTACAATAGCAACACATGGACAGACAGACAGTTTGTATAAACATGTTTGTGGGGATCGCTGACCCCTAAAACGTGTAAATCCACAGAAAAAAATTTCGACTACAATACTTTCTTCTATTATACATAGATAAAAGAAAGTGAAAAAGGTAGAATTGCCCATAAATTTGTACATTAGGCCATTAAACATTTTTATGGATTTATTCTATGAGGAGGGAAAAGGGCGCTGCTAGTTAGACAGGGCTTTTCATTCTGATTATTACCACTTTTTCCAGATAGTGATAAACCATGTAATTTATAATTAAATGAAGAAGATCACTATTTGGCAACGCTGGTCAATCATGAAACCTTACGTATACTTATTAGAGATGAACTAGAACCCTTTTTGTTTTCGAAGCCCGAGTCCAACGATTTGAAATCCGAGCCCGAAACATTTTGTGTCTCCAGAGCTTGAGCACTGATACCGAAAGAACGTGGTAGAAAATTATTATTAACAGTTTAAAATTGTTTCAAAATTAATTTTCCCATTTAAATACCTCTTGCATATCGGTAAGTATCAATCTTACATACTTTCTCATGACGATGTTTCGTGACGCTTATGTCCCCAAAAAACTGTTCAAAATTGCAAATTTATTATTTAAATCCGATTCTCAGTAGAAATCTGAAACAGACACAATTCATTTTGAAAATATTGTACAAATAGGGCAAAAGTCATAAATTCTATTTTTCACTCTTTCTGGAAAAGGATTCCATTCAAACAGAATAAGATGATAGTTGAGAAATAACCCACGGCTTCTTTATGTTACTCCCACTGAACGTACAAATGTTTACTATGCGAGTAAAAACTTCGTGAAAAACATTTATATCTAGTTTAAAAGAAATATGTTTTTAGGTCGGATTATTTACGTCAGGTCTCGTAACATAACAAGAAAATACTTATCATCCGAATCTTATTTTTCTTTTATAATATTTCTCTCATACATACAGTCATTATTTAGTAAAATGTGATATTACAAGATCATACTACAATACATTTAAACATGAATCGCTTAAATGGCAAAGAATATATTTTTTTTTCCTTAAGAAATCATAAATTTATTATAGTCAATAAAAGAGACCTTAATATCGTGCATATTGTGGTATTTACTAATTTGTCAGTGTTAACTAGGGGACATTATGGGCAGGCGCGGATCCATGGGGGGGGGCGATCGCCCCCCCCCCCCACCCCCCAAAAAAAGTATAAATCCACCGCTCATCGCGAATTCCAACAAATGGTCACCAAAAAAAAATTTCGTCATTCGTTCCCAGAAAAAATCACCAAATTCGTCAAAGCAACGCGCAGAAAGCGCCAATTTCGTCAAAAAATCGCGGAAAAACGCGAATTTCGTCAAAAGACCGCGAGAAAACGAAAATTTTGTCAAAGCACCGCGAAAAAAACACAAATTTCGTCAAAAAATCGCAGAAAAAACCGCGAATTTTGCCAAAGAATAGCGGAAAAAACGCAAATTCTGTCAAGAGATCTCGGAAATAATGCGAATTTTGTTAAAAGATCTCGAAAAAAACGCGAATTTCGCCAAAGAATCGCTGAAAAAAACGCGAAATTTTGTCAAAGAGCCACGAAAAAGATGTATATTTAGCGCCAGAAGGAGATTCACTGAGTCACGGATCCAGGGGGGCGATCGGGGCGCCCCCCCCCCCTCCAAAAAAAAATATAAATCCAACGATTTTAACGGCAGTTTTCGCAGAACAGGCAGACAAGCAAACGAAAACCAAACACTTTTCGGGTGTCAATGGTAAATCTTACTGGTGTTTCGCCAATTAATGAATAAAAAAGGGATTATGTCCTGTCAAAAGGCATATGGTGCCATAATTTTTTATACTATGGGTTGAGGTGGGGATCG
The DNA here is from genome assembly GCA_963932465.1 of Maratus speciosus. NCBI lineage: Eukaryota > Metazoa > Arthropoda > Arachnida > Araneae > Salticidae > Maratus > Maratus speciosus. The sequence goes on along the minus strand of OZ010798.1, from coordinate 9,620,698 downwards.
ATGCCACTTCGTGTACCTTTTGTTGAATTTCTACAACAGAAAATTGACACCGTTATGCGGATCCCTTTAAAGTGAGGAAATTTTTTCCTCTTTTGAAAGAAGCTGCACTTCTAATTTCTGTATAATATTTTTGCAGAGAGCTCTTTTGTTTGAGAAAAGAATGGAATTCGTAGTAATTTTCAAAGAAAGAAAGAAACAAGAAAAAGAAAGGACCTTTTAAAACTTCAAGCATCTTAATATTTTCTGAAAAAAGCCACTAAGGTTTTTAAAAAATGTACTGCTATTGTCACCCACATTGGTGAATTTCAAGGGCTATTTGATGAACGAACAAAAAAGGATTATGTCTTAATCAATTAAAAGCTAAAATGCATATGGTGTGTTAATTTTTTAAAGCCAACTTGGTAAACCAGTTCTTCCTTTACGTATTTACTTAATGAAAGGCCTTCTAGGTGATTTGAATAGAAAATGCCGCTCTACTGTCACCCACCATTCATTGTTTCGTAGTTTCGTTTACCATTTTTCGCTGTCTTTCTACCTCTTGTAGAGAAGCTATGGAAACAGACCTAGGTCTCAGTAACAAACGTTAACCTTAATGGACTAATAATGAGTATATTATGAAGAAGTATACACACCGCTTAGATGACACATTTTGACTTTTCAAGGATGTTAAGGTCCCTTGAGATTTTTATTCAGCCCCTTTTTTGAATAAACCGATAAGATAAATAATTACCAGAGTAAAAATGAAAAGAATAAAAATAAGACATTTAATAAATAAATTCTATGGTAACATTTTTAATTTTTCGGCACAATTAGTAACAAAAGTCATATTTTGAGGAGAGGAGGCTTATATAATAGGGTGGGCCGAAAAAAACTTTTTTTCGATTTTCGATGATGGGTATTACGGAAAAGTTGCCACTGGTGGCACTAAGTTCACACAAAAAATTTGAGATTTTTCGGACATTTCCTTCATTTGTCGCAAATGGGCTTGAAGTTTGGCTCAAATGCTTTTTAGCAAAAGTTTAAAAAATGTTAAATATAAGTTTTTTTAGCTGAATTTACTTGAAATGTCACGTTTAGTGTACAAAATGTTTAAATAAGCTCTAATTATGTATTATTTAATAGTTATGTGCATTTTGAATTAGGTGACTTTTATAGCTTTTCCGCGTATAAGTGAGCAAAAATTACAGGAATTGTGACAACAGGGAAGAAGGATCTCGTCATCGGTAAAGACTTGGTCAGGAGGCAGGAAAAGAAACTTGGAATGAAGATACAGGAGGAGGAAGATCTTAGAGGAAGAAAAATTACAAGCATCTTTTTTTATAGTAGAAAAAAATCAGACGATCTTCATAAAAAAGGGCACTAGCAGCACCGTCTACAGAAAGACGAAACAAATATCACCATGTTATCTGAACGTGGCTTGGAATATTTGGGTCATTTGACACCTCTTTCCAGGCCCTGATTACCGAATAGGCACGAGAAGCAGGTGCTTACCTTAAATATTTTTGAAGGGCCCAGAAATTGAGAAATTGGGGGGCCCATATTTTATATTGAATTTAATGCGATGTAATTGCAATGTTGGATTGTTAGATGTATGTTTATTTTGTGTGATTTGAATATTATTAAATTTGGCTTGCATGCAGCATAAAACATCAATCATTTAAACTACTACCAAAATTTCAAGTATTTCAAAATATTGACATTTTATATTCTGCATATATGCTGAATTCAATCTTTTTATATAACTTACATTTTTATGCTAATATTAGGCAAAATCACTTTTGCATATTTTTCTTGGTTGTATTCTATTTTTGTGTAAGGGGAATATAAAAGGGGTGTTTAATGAAATATATATGCCAAATTTAGAAAACTCTTCTTGAATGAAAGGGGGTCCCCGAAATGACACTGTGCTTACCATGGCTTCAGAGGTTAATCAGGCCCCGCCTCCTTCTGACCACTGCGGAGAAATAGCACAATCATTATATAATTTTCTAAGCCATAATAAAGCCTGCTTTGGAAAAAATCAAGAAGAGAACTGCAACATTTGTTATGTATTCTTCATATGAACGAGCTTCCACTCCTGACAGCAACAGCAACTGTTTAAACTAGATGGTAGAGCCACTTGACCTAGGACCTTTACCAACTGAAATGGAGCTAGATTAATAGAGTACTCAAATCTTCAGCCTTTTGCATTTTTGATGTCCATGAAACAGGAATAGGCTCTTAGAAATGAACAAGTACATTTTCGCACGCCATTAGGGATTATGTGTTTCGTACTTCTCTCGATGGTGCCGCTTGTTCCCTTTTTTTCTGTAAAGATCGTGTTATTATTTCTACTATAAAAAAATAGGGTTGTAATTTTTCATCCTCCAAGATATTTCTCCTCCTGTATTTTCTTTTCAAGTTTCTTTTTCTGTCTCCTGACCAAGTCTTTATCGATAACGAGATTTTTATTCCTGGTTGTCACAATTCCTGCATCCAGAAGCACAAATGAAGCTTTTAACGCAGTTTACCTATATGATGTACCAGTTCTAAATCTGGTGAACGCTGTGTGAGAAAGGGATATGCATTTGGGAGTGTCTGCTTTTGAAGGCCCTGGTTCAAATTCTGATTCAACTACCTGCTTCATAGTTCCCACTTTTTTAATCTTCTGACAAATAGCTGTAATTTTAGGGCAGAAAAATAATTAAAATCCTATCTCGCAGTTACTCCCAATTTCCCCCCTCATCCTTGTGATGACTGATTGCGTTTTCATTGGTTTCTACTCCATATCTCCTCACCTTCCAGAATTGCTGTCAAGACATCCTGTGGTCCGGCATTCAAATATGTGACTCTGAACGCATCGAAAAACCGAAGGAAGATCGAGGAACATAATAAAGACAAAAGAGAGAAACCGACGAACGAACCAAACAATACTTACAATTTTTGCTCAGTTATACGCAAAAAGGCTATAAAAATCACTTAATTCAAAATACGCATAACTAATAAATAATAGATAGTCAGAGCTTATTTAATCATTTCGTACACTAAACATATGGCATTTCAAGTAAATTCAGCGAAATCAAATTTAATTTACAATTTAAAAAATTTTTGCTAAAAAACTTCAAAAATCAGCATTTGAGCAAAACTTCAAGCCATTTGCGGCAAATGAAGGAATTGTCCGAAAAATCTAAATTTTTTTGTGTGAACTTAGTGCCACCAGTGGCAACTTTTCCGCACTACCCATCATCGAAAATCGAAAAAAAAATTTTTTCGTCCCACCTTATTAATAAGAGGGTTGGTTAACCGAGTATGTCGCTTAACTGAGCGTCGGATAATCGAGAGTCTATAGTGATTTTAAATAGCATTAATTATTTCATATTCATGTAATAATTAACTGCAAGGAATCATTTAACCAATAGAAACTATGACAGTGTTGATTATATATCATCCATCCGGTATCGCCCCGCCCCCCCCCCCCCAAAACGAGTCTCTGGATCCGCCCCTGATTATGGGTAAAATAAAAATGACATAAAATGGCAATCACAGAGCTAGATCTCTGTTTCCAGTTCGTTCATAAATCGTTAAAAAGACAATTTAAAAAATGGGGTACTTTGATACAATCAAAGAAAGTCCCTCAATTTTAAATGAGCATGTAAGTTTTCTTTGGCGTGTATAACAAAACAATATACCTACCTGGCAATAAGAAAGAAAAATGCAAAACATGCATTTAGTGAAATCCGATTTCATGCCACACTATTTTTAAATGGAAACTTACATTTTCATTCTTAAAAACTAAATGTACAATGACTGCATGAAAATAACGTTCTTTTCTCGCTACTTTTAGCCATGACGTTGGCCTTGAAGTTTCGTTTCAAAAGAGGAAAAACTGACTCTAAAATACAGTTGCTATGTTTCATTTCTTATGTAATATAAATCACAGAAAATGTCACCACTGCATCCCAAATATTAAATCACTTAGCTATAAGATATACACCGAAGAGCCATTACATTACGACCACCCTTCATCTATAACAATGAGCTCGCCCAGAAACAAATCCACGGCACGTGCGCTTCTGATATTGGAGTATATAAAGCGGGCATGCATTGTATTTCAAAACATAACGTGATTAGCGACTTAATGGGAAAAGCAGCACATTTATCAGAATTAGGTCAAATCGTTATGGCTCGGCGAGGCGACTGGAAGCGGCACATTTGGTGGGCTGTACACGTGCAGTCATTGTGAGCACGTACCGAAAATGGTGTATGGATGTTGAAACGGCATGTCTCAGGCGATTGGTGTGTCGCATTGATTTCAGAGGAGTGCGGAGATTGTTACGCATTATTCGTCGTGACCGAAGAGTTGCAACAGCCGAAATCACCAACAGCTATAACAGTGGCGACCCAGACAGTGTTTCTCAACACACAGTGCCGCGTTCGCTATCGTGTATGGGCCTACGCAGCCGGTGACCTAAGCACGTTACAACACGTCATCGCCAGCAGCGCCGACAACGGGTCCATGAACATCGGAATTGGACCGTAGAATAATGGAAAAAAGTTGCGTGGTCCGACGAATCTCGTTTTCAGGACCATCACATCGACGTATGCATGCGAATACGCCAATTTCCAACAGTAACCCTGGTTCCCGGATGCACAGTTGGTCGGAGGACAAGCCTGTGGCGGCTATATTAACGCGTGAGCGATGTTTTTATGGAGTGCATTAGGACCCATAATCCCCATAGAACAATCCCTGATGCCTGTGCGCTACCTGAACATCGTTGCAGACCAGGTGCACCTAGTAATGACAACAATGTTTCTGGCGAGTTATTGCATTTACCAATAGGATAATGCGCCATGTCATACGGGTCAAATCGTCCGGAAGTGGTTCAAGTAACATTCTAGTGAGTTTGAAGTCATGTCCTGGCCACCAAATTCACCTGACATGAACGTTTGTGGTTCCACCTGGAAATCCCAATTCGTGCTGCCACGATAACATCTCGCAATGAGAGAATTTGAGGACCAGTTGGTCAGGGCTTGGTACCAGATACCTCAGACTACCTATAAAAAATTTGTCGAGTTGATACCAGGTCGGGTGTTGGCGGTTTTAAAGGCGAAAGGAAGTCCTACGTCGTATTAAACAGGTGGTCATAATGTAATGGCTCTTCGGTGTATATAGCTGCCTTCATGCCCATAAATTGTTAGAACACAACCAGAAAAATATTATGTTACTCTGGCGCAATCATAGTGAAATCCCTCAATTTTTTAAATGGGAATGCACATTATCTTTGGTTCATGTAACAGAAATATATACTTACTATTTCCTTGACAATACGGGAACATTATTTTTAAATAGAAACTGACATTTAATTCATAAAAGCTAAATTTACTAGGATTATATGAACATGACAACATTTTCTAGAACATTTCAGTCGTGACATCAGTCGCAGGGTTTTGTTTCAAAAGAGAAAGAACTGACTCTAAAAAAAGAAAAAACAGATGCTATGTTTCATTTTCTATTTTACAAAAATTGTAGAATATGTTACTACTGCTTTTAAAATAACAAAACACTTAGCTGTAAGGTATAGATATAAGATATAGCTGCAGTATACAAATGAAATAGGAAATAAAACGTAGCAATCATTTGTTTAGAGTAAGTTTATTATATTGAAAGTGTCTGATAGAAAGTGGTATCCTATTTTATAAATTAATTTTTTAATCCCCCCCCCCCCCCGTGAAAGTGAAATGTCAGTAATATAACAGATATTGTAATAGAAAATGCATTTAAATGAAGCTACAAGCAATTATATAATTTATATGCAGTTATAGTATAAAAGTTCTAATTTATACATGCAAAATATATAACTATTCAGAATTACATCATATTTTATGCAAAAATATACCACGTGGATCTGCATTTTTTAATGCAAAAACATACCAAGTGGATATGAATTTTTATTAGCTGATACGAAAATTAATTTTGTTAAATTCTTGTACTGTTTTATAACTGTGGCAACAGAAAAGGAAAAAAATGTATCAGAATTTTTTCTTTAAATTGCACAAATTATGGCAGGTGGTTGAAAAAAGGATCTGCATTTTTTAATGCAAAAACATACCGAGTGAATCTGAATTTTTATAAGCTGATACGAAAATTATTTTTTTTTTAAATTCTTGTACTGTTTTATAGCTGTGGCAACAGGAAAGAAAAAAAATGTATTAGAAAATTTTAAAAACATTGTTCAAATTACGACAGGTGGTTGAAAAAAAAGGGTAAAAATTGGCCTGAGAAATTTTTAATAAGGAGAGTAATTTTACTCTTCCCCTAAAATGTATTATGTATGGGTCATTCTCAAATAAAGGACAATTTTGGCTTAAAAAAAGATAAACTTCTATTATTTTAATTCCTGGTGTTTAGTTCAAATTACGACGTATATTAAAATAATGGATATTTTTGCAAAGGAAAATAGTAAAGAATTTTTTGAATGTCTAAAATTGTTATTGCTTTTTTCGTGAAATCCCAAATCCAAAAGGATTTCATAATGAGTATGGTAATGACATTCTTAACTTTAAGAGTATTTCAGAGCAAAATTGTAAGAATTAAAAGCTTATGGAACACCTTTTATGAAAAGAGTTCCAAAGCTTTTTTAGAATTTATTCAGCAAAGCATGACAGTTGTCCTTTGAACGCATACTTGCTGAAATATGTCGAGTAGCATTTGTGATTTTGAAATGTATGTGGAATTTATTAATTAAGAAATATTATGTAAAATTCCATAGAAATCAGAATTTAGAATGTTTACCGGTCATTTCACCCTTTTAAATTACAAATTTTATTAGAAAACATTCTTAGAAAGCGTTTTCATCTTAAAAGTAACTACCATGCCAACTTTGAAGTTTCTTGTCCCTTCAGTATCACAAAAATGGTAAGTTTAGAATTTTTTTTTCCAACGCCCTTCTAAATTTCGAATTAAAAAAAATATTCTGTGAGTATATTTGCCTCTTAAAGATAGCAGCCTTGTCAAATTTCAAGTTTTTATCCTTAACAATTTTATAAAAATCGCAATTTAGAAAGCTTTTTGAATGCATTTCGTAGATTTCATCTTTTTAAATCTCGAATTTTCTTTAAAGCTGTTCTGTGCAAGTGTTTACGGCTTAAAGGTAACAGCCATGTCTAATTTCGAGTTTCTGTCTCAAACAGTGCCATAAAAATCATCATTTAGAACATTTTTAGGACAATTTCTGCTTACTTTACACTTTAGAATTTCAATTAAAAAAAATCTCTCCTATGTGTGGATTTGCCTATTAACAGTAGAAATCACATCAAATTTTAAATTTTTATTGGTAAAAAATTGGTAACAATTTTTTATTGGTAACAATTCCATAAAAATCGTATAGAACTTTTTTGTGCATTTTTAAAATTTCATATTTTAGAAACCGTTCTTAGAGCGCAACTGCATGTTATAAGTAACTATCGTACTAAATTTTATGCTTATAACTTCTTCAATGCCACAAAAATAGCAATTTTAGATCATTTTTCTCTCGTGCACTCTTTCAAATTTCGATCTGTAAAACTGTTCTGTGCGAGAATTTACGGCTTAAAATTAACAGCCATAACATGTTTCGAGTTTCTATCCGCAACAGTTCCATTGGAGTCCGAATTTAGAACGTTTTTAAGACGATTTCAGCTCATTTCATCTTTTTAAATTTCGAATTTTTTTATAAACCGTTCGTAGAAACCATTTCTATCATAAAAGTGACTGTCATGCCAAACACCTGGATTCTAGTCTTTTCAGTATCATAAAAACCATATTTTAGAATGTTTCTTCTGCATCATTTTAAATTTCGAATTAAAAGGAAAACTCTTCCGTGTGAGCATTTGAGTCTTAAAAGTGGCAGCCATATCAAATTTCAAGTTTCTATCCTTAACAGTTTCATAAAAATCCTAATTTAGAACGCTTTTTGCGCATTTTACGAATTTTTTAGAAAGCGTTCCTACAGAGCATTTATATCTTACAAGTAACTACCATACCAAATTTTTTAGGTCCGTTAGTACAACAAAAATCGGAATTTTAGATTGTTTTTCGCTCCTGCATTCCCTTGGGGGTAGTGGCAACAAAATAAATTATAACCTATGTTTGAGCAGGAACTGTCTCCATTAATTTACCATTATTACTTCTGAAATCAGTTCGGTACTTCAAAAATTAACTCCTACAAACAAATGTTACTTCTCTGTAATATTACTATAGATGTATTTTGGTAATAATGGGCTTGGTAATGACACATTATATATACTGACTGTCATTTTGGAACAAAAGGCACAAATTGGAGTAGTTCTTGCCTAGTTAATTGAAATTAAGACATTACTGCTCTTAAGAATGTGTGGTACTGTACAATCCAAAATTTTTCCTTCAAAACGACAACTTGTAGAGAGCTGAATGAAAAATTACTCTCAGTCATGGTAATGGCAAAATGACAAATTTTAAATGGATAATAGAACTGTTTTTGTTTTTCCTAAAATATCAAATAAATAAAAAATAGAGACACAAAATATACGCATATAATCATAAATGTGTTGTTGGTTCACAATGATAATAGGTCAAGTCCATTTTGAAAAAAAAAATGATCTAGTCAATTTAGAAGGTGCATAAAATCAGTTTTATCGACTCCCACGTTAAATCAAGTCTTTTTTCACATGTCATCTGTTTACAGACTTGGTTCACTGTGGGAATAGATAAAACGAAAGTACAAGGCCTGTCCAGAAAGTAATGAGACTCATTCAATAAAATTCGTTTATTTGAAGATAATTTTACAGACACTGATTATTCTTCAAAATAGCCTCCTCCTACATTAATAGACCGTTGCCAAGGAATCTGCCACCTATTTATGCACACCTGGAAATCTTCAACAGGAATGCAGTTGTGAACGTCCGTTACGTTTTTCTGCAAGTTCTCCAATGTTAAAAGATGACATTTTAAGCTAGATTTTAGCGGAGGGAATAGAAAAAAATCCCGCGGTGACTGATCTAGGCTGTAGGGTCATTACGGGTAGCGTTGCGAGGTTGTGTTTTGCCAAGAACTAAGTCCCTTTGAAGGATGTTGGAACCAGCTTGGCAGAAAGTTTCTGCATTTGAAGTTTTTCAGTGACGATTTGATGCACAATCGATCTTTTACGTCCTAACGTCTCCGCAATCATTCATACACTCATCCGATGATCAGAGTCAAAAAGCGCTTTAATTTTAGCCACATTGTCTGAAGATTGAGAACTTGATAGAGCATTGTTCGTCATCGACATCCTCTCTTCCATCTTTGTAGGCTTTGTGCCATCTAAACACTCGAGCCTTGGACAAAGAAGCCTTCTCGTAGGCTTCTTGTAACATGGCAAGCGTCTCAGTAGCCGATTTGTTTAGTCTTACACAAAACTTTATGGAATGTCGCTGCTCATCACTCTGCTACATTCTGAAAACCTAACGCCACTTTCAAACAAGTGTTCGCTTCACGAGCGATCCGGGAGCTGCAAAGGCTCAAGGTTAACTGACTTCTGCCAGATTCTGGAGCTGACAGGCCACCCGCAAACTCCACCCCTTTGGCCTTCTGTTTAGGCGCTAAAAATTCAGTCTCATTACTTCCTGGACAGATCCTGTACATAGCAGAAAATTGTTACAAGATTAATTTTCTCATTTAAAAGTTCTTTTCTTTCACAGAAAAAAGATCTTAAAAACTCCCTCACGTCAACGTTTCGCAATTTTTACATTTCGGAAAATCTGTTTAAAATGGCAAATTTATATTTTAGATCCAACCATTGGCAAAATTCAATATTCTCATTCTTTTAGAATATTATTGCAGACATATGGCAGAAATCTACGAGTTCTGTTGTTTTGTTTTCCGGTAATTCTGGAAAAGGAATGCGAGCAGAAAGGATAGAAAAAGGATATGCCACAGTTTCTTTATGTTATTAACACTGACTGGGCATTCAAGACTTCAAAATCAGAAACAATATTTTCCTTTATATCGCATTAATAACAATTCAGTTTACTTTATATTTTTAAAGGATTGTAAACTCTTTAAAAATTATAGACTGCATCTACTTTCTCAGACAGCAAAATTATTTGTACCTTTGCACAATTTGTGAATAAATAAAATTTTAACCATGAGCCCGAACCTTTAAACGGGTACAAAAATCGAGCCAAGCTCGTTTTGAGCACGAGCTGAGCCCGATAGTTGAAAATATTTTTTCCTTCCATTTTACCACAATCGTAATGGAAATTAAAATTGGTTTCAATAAATTTCCAGGATTGAGTTTGATTTTCCCCGATATTTATAAGTCAACAAAATGCCCTAATATTTCCCTGTTTTCCGGGTCTTGAAGATGTACCTCTTACTGTTGATGATTGGCGAATGACTCAATCAGTGTCTAAAAATCAAAAATTTGAGTTCATACATCTTTTGAACTAGAAAAGATCAGAACGCAAAATTTGAATATATCGCTTACCCGCACGAAAAGTGAAGCAAATTTCACAGGAGAGGCAAAAGAAAATTTGAATGATTTTATTGAAATTATAGCATTCGGCTCTGTATGTAGGAATGAAAACGTACATAAGAACATTAAAACGAAGACGTACGATGCGGTTTGGGTAGTTTTACTCTCCCCACAAAATCCAACCCTCTTCTGTGGTCACTAATAGACATATTGCATAGTAAGGGGATTTTTCTCATAGCTACACTTATGAAACTGTTTAGCAAGACGAACCTATGACAGAACTACTAGTGGAATAAAATGCAAAATGAATTTTTGCGAGATGTGTCACTTTTCTTGCAGGTGAGAAATATGGTTCCATTAACAAAGTACTCTAGACATACATGGAGTTTCAGATTTCTGGAAAACTGCAGCTAAAAATATCAGGTGGCCAAAAGTATCTTCACTTGCTTCCTGAAAAAAGTGCTATGACGCTTTTTCGATTTGATGTGGTGTTTAATTACAAAAGATAAAACAGAAACTCAAAGAACTGAAGAAGAAAGTCAGTAGAATGTGAAGTTAAGCTACTTTATTAGGAACATACTAATATATAAATTACACGTCGTAACAACAGACTGTTACAAAAACTCGGTAACAAAATAGTGTGGCAAGAATTCGTGTAAAACACAATACATGACATAAAAGAAACTTCCTGAAACATCATAAAAAATAAGTAATTGAAATAAAGAGGAGAAAATATAACATCAATAAAGGAAAATGCAAAACACTTTCTGACATTTATCAAGTGCTAAAAAGCAGTCAAGGTTGCTGTAGAAGAATTACGTACTTGATTTCTTTTCTATTGCTAACAATTTACCATTCATTGTCAGTTTGCTCAAGGTTTTTCATACCTCTATGATTCGTAGAGATTGTTACACATCTTTTCAAGTTTCAGTTTAGCTCTTGACAAGAAAATTCCTGATTTATTTATAATTTTTAGAGATTTTTGCCTTTATACTGGCTATTGTAAAGCACCAATGCATAAGTGATGGTTATTTTCTTTAGCTAAATCAAGAGGTGTCTTTCTATCTTTATTTACAGAATTCCTATCAGCACTTTTATCCAGTAACGCTCTGACTACATCTACATGACCCTTATGTGCTGCCAAATGAAGTGGAGTCCATCCATCTATATCTGCAACATGCACACTTGCACCTCTTTCCAGTAATAACTGAGTATAATCTGCGTGGTTGCTACACACTGCAGCATGAAGTGGCGTTTTACCGAATTTATTTTTAGCATTCACATCACAACCTTTTGTTAGTAACATTTCAATTATATCTAACTGGCCATCACCATTGCATGCAAGGTGAAGTATGGTATCACCATGGATACATTTGGCATTCAGATCAATTTCTCTTTCCAAGAACAATTTAACAATATCTGAGTTTTTGGCATCTACTGCATGCCACAGAAGGGTTGTGTTATCTTCATTTCTGGCATTCACATCAGCTCCTTTCGACAAAAAGCATTTAATAACATCATACGAGCCTGACCATACTGCGTAACACAGAGGAGTTATTCCATATTTATCTTTAATATTCTTCAAATCAGTTGCACTTTCTGCAAACAATTTAATAATTTGATTATTGCCTGATCGCATTGCACAACAGAGAGCGGTTTCTCCATTCTGATCTGGAATATTCACATCAGCATTACATTCTAGTAGTACTTTAATATTCATAAAATCCACTTTAGTGTCTTCTTGATAATTATCAACATTATACGAATTATGCTCCATTTTCTCCAAAAGATGATGTAGAAGATGATGAAGCGGGGTAAAGCCCTCAGATGCATCCCTAGCATTCACATCAGCGCCTATTTCTATTAACATTGCAACAAAACTTGCAGAACTGGTTGTTACTGCTTCATGAAGCACGGTTTTACCATATTCACACGTAGCATTCAGATTAACCCCTTTGCTTATTAATAATTTTATAGCTTTTATATTTTCGCCATCCACTGCATAATGCAATGGGGTTTTGCCGTATTGGTTTATAGCATGGAAATCAGCTCCTTTGTCAACTAAAATTTTTATAGCCTCTAAATTGTTGCTGCGCACTGCTTCATGCAGCGGTGTTGTGCCGTATTTATCTGCAACATTCACATCAGCGCCTTTCTCTACTAAAAATTTTACAGCTTCTAAATTGTTTTCGAAAATTTCTTCATTCAGAGGGATTTCGCAATATTTATTTATAGCATTCACATCAGCGTCATTGTATACTACAAATTTCACAGCTTCTAAATTGTTTCTGCATACTGCTTGATGCAGTGGGGTTCTGTTGCAGCGATCTATAGCATGCAAATCAGCACCTTTGTTTATTAAAAATTTTATAGCTTCTAAATTTTTTGTGTCTACTGCATAATGTAATAGTGTTTTATTATCAGCTTTATCTTTAGCATTTACATCAGCACCTTTATCTATAAAAAGCTGCATAGTTACCAAATCACCTGATTGTGCTGCACGAAGAAGTAGTTCGCTACCACTTTCAGTATTAACATTTACACCCCTATCTAATAAGAATTTAATAATACCTAAATTACCTGATCTTGCTGCATAATGAAGAGGAGTCGACCTAAATTTATTTATAGCATTTACGTCAGCACCCTGGCTTACTAAAAATTCTACAGTGGCTAAATCACCTGAAAGAGCTGCACAATGAAGAGGAGTCGATCCAATGTTATCTTTAGCATTTACATCAGCACCATTGCTTACTAAAAAATTTACAACTTCTATGTTACCCAATAGTGCTGCACAATGAACAGCGCCCCTCTCTCTATTTATTTCATCTACATTGGCACCGTTACTTACTAATAATTTTACTATATCTAAACCACCCGACTTTATCGCAAAATATAAAGCAGTACTTTGATATGCATCTTTTATGTTTGCATCAGCCCCTTTACTCAACAATTCTCGAATTATAGGAAAATGACCCAACTTTACTGCCAAGTGTAAAGCAGTATTTTTATCAAAATCATCACATCTTGCATTTACATCAATATTTACAAGGCAAGAGAGTAACTTTTGCACCATTAAAAGGTTTTGCTTCAATACTGCCAAATGAAGTGGACCACACTGGTCTTTATTGAGTGCATTTACATCTACTGCACTACCATTCATTGCCACCAGTACAGCGTTTATATAGTTTTGACTAACTGAATTATTCGGATCAGAATTATCTAGCACAAACTGGTGAAGTATGTTATTCCCGGTGGGATACCTTACAACAGAAGATAATGTTTTTAACCGCTTTGGATTGGACAATTGATTGCTCGAATCGGAATCCATACTATAGTTAATCGTATGTCTATTGCAAAATGCAGTAAAAGAAATATAAAGTTATATATTGACAATGCATATATTTTGCAATATTACTTCATATTAAGAATAATTTACTGTTTTAGAAGTCAAGATTTGATCTTAGATAGACTGCATCCACCCTTTAATTGTCCGTTAAGCTTTAACTATCAGATCTGCTCTTATATCTCAAGATACAAATTTTATTGTTTTTATCAAAAGCTAATTTTTGCTATCCGATGAAATAATTTATTGACTAGAAAGTAATAATACAGACTTTGGCCAGGATTTATCTTGATATGCACTTTCACTGTATGTTCAGAAGAGATTTCACAAACATCTGCATCTGTAATATAAATAAAAATGTATACACATCATAAAATTTGAAATGTTACATAAAAAATGCATTTTATTTCTCCGATCAATTAGCACAAATACAATCTCATGCAGAGATTTTTACAAAGCTGATTCTTAAGGACACCTTTTAAATTTGTAAATGCATTTTGGTAATTTTCCAGTATATAGAGACTTTGGCGTTTTTGTAAAAAGCTTGGGACAATCCTGGGTTTAAAAAGTGGTTGTTGCTAAATGATATAAACAGCTAAAAAAACAAATGTGATAAATTTTTAGGCTTATTTATAAATGAACTTTAATACATACATACATTTATATACAATTTTTTGTATATATATATATTTTCTGTTTTCAGTGGAATTACATCTACTCCAGAAAACAGACCCAATCCCGAAAGATGAAATGAGATAATGTCTGTACTTAGAAAACAGTGGGTTTTGATAGTTTATTAAAATATAATAAACATTATACATGTAATTTTTTTTCTCTCTTTTTCCTACCTTGGCAGCTTTGTAATGTATTTTACATATTAATGAAAAAAAAACGTTACTTATCAATAGATTTATTTTACTTAGATAAGTAATGAAATATATCATTAAGCAGTTACTCTCCTCCTAAATTTAATTTAAATTAAATTTTTAATTAAAAGTTTTATTAAAATCTAAATACTCCTTCTATCACCAAGAATTACTATAGTAAAGTATTACTAAATATAAAACTTAGATTGAAATATTGTTGTATCTATAAATCATTTTCAGCAAAAGTATGGGTGACATTATATTTTTACTGTGACCATTCAATATGTGATTTAGTGAAAGGGGGGGGGGAGCCATAATATTTATACAGTAGAACTTTTTCTTTTGAATTCTCCAGTTTTCAAAAGATTCAGTTCTCAAACAAATTTGATTCAGTTCTTCAAGATTTTTGAACAGGGTCGTAATCCAATGGACCAAATGAAAGAATTTAGGAAAAGTGAAAAAATAATTTTGTTGTTGTTGTTGGATACAAAGCACATGTTGTACAGGATGTCCACTCTCAAAGGTGTCCAATGGCTAATTCCTAAACCGTTAGTCATAGACATACAGTTCCAATTACAAAAATGTTTTAAACGAGTTAAAGAAATATTTTAAAAGCGATTTGGGTCAATAAAAATATTTCTTAAAAAGTTACGAAATTTAAATTTTTTTACGGTCCCCCGGTCTTATAAGTTGTCTTTAGTAAAATTGTCTTATTACACTGACAAGTAAGGCAAAAAAAAGCCCCCCCCCCTCGGTTCAAATACAGGAAAAGTTATTTAATTCGCACAAGTTGGGACCAAAGGTTGTGCAGATTATGGAATATTTCGGATTATACGTCATTTTCTTATTTCTGGACACTATTTTAATTCCATATTCAGTATAACATGAAAAAAAAAATGAAATATAATAATTAATTTTTCTGGACACTATTTCTCATTCCATATTCAGTAGAATATGAAAAGAAAAATATGAAATATAGTAATTAATTTAATATGCTACCTCAAAAAATGTATTTTTCAAATCCTTATATTAAAAAATTGATTATATTCACTTTTATATTTAAAATTTTCGGATATTTCTTTTAAAAAATCATTTTTGGATTAAGAATTTGTAAATTTGTTTAATTGTTTACATTCATTAAGCAATGCGAATTATAGAAAATTGCAGATTATGGGTGTGCAGATTATGGATCCTTGACTGTAACACTAAATTTGACCGAGTTATAAAACTTTAAAAATGCACGACTTATGCCACTTTTCTGTATCTGAACACAAATGAGTTTGACCATGCTTTGAGGGGTCATATACCAAGTTCTTAAAGTATTCAAAGAACTAATTTCATGCATATCTGCACTTTGAAAAATATCGTACAAGTAATATGAATTAGTTAACTTTAATTAAGTTTCAGATTGGCTAAAAAAAATTGTATTTTTACATACGTTTTATTTTGTAAGGATTTGAGACTTTCTTTTCATGATTTCTTTTAACAAAAATTATGTTATTTTATAAGTTTTTATTTAACTTCAACGATCGTATGTGTGTTTTTCCAGTTTAAATATTTGTACCCGAACTTTAACTCACTTTCAAATATCCGATCGAGATTAAATGTTACATACTGATGTAAATACGATGACAATCTAATATTATTATGATTTTCGGTTGTTACCATGTATACTTATTTTACAGGATAACACAAAAAAATTCGGATAGATTACCGAGAAGTAGTTTAAGGGAAAATGTTAGATTAGATAGCGCAAGTCTGCGGTGGTTGTGTTTTTTAACTTTTGTGTATTTTTAGTACTGAATCAGAAAATTACCTTAACTTTTAGCCATTATGGCCGTATTTCTCGCAAATCATAAATTGTCAAAGTTAAAAAATAACAAAAATCGGATACTATAAAATACAGGAGATAAAATTCTTGCAGGGGGGTTATGTATGATGTCATGAATTTTTTTTACGGCGATTCTTCATTTTAGTTCGAATTTCAAAAAATAGATGGCGCTGGCAGCGATTGGCGCTCAGTCGATGTTGAAACTAACCTCACTCAGCATTGATGCGAAGGAAGGCGATTAAGGATGTGGAGTGGGTCTCATTCGCCAGTACAATCTTGCTCTCAGGGCCCGATTCTGAACTCATTCGATATGATTTCAATGGAATGTGTTGTTGCCATGGAAACAACAAACTATTCGATAGCAGAATGCAGTGTTCGGAATTGGGCATGAAAATAACAAGCAGTATTCGAGTTTGCGATTTTACATTTATATGTATTTAATCCAACCAATTTGAAAATTTAGTTAAAATGTCATGAAATGATGGCAATGCAGGTATGTGAGAGCTGCACAGAAATCGAATCTGTCACATCTTCATTCGTTATTTTGCTACGCAATCTGCTACTGAGTACTTTCTGAACGCTGTATTCCACTATCGAATAATTTGTTGTTTCCATGGCAACAACACATTCCATTGAAATCATATCGAATGAGTTCAGAATCGGGCCCTAAGAGAAAGATTGTATTGGCGAATGAGGTCCGCTCCATAGCCTTAATCTCCTTCCTTCGCATCAATGCTGAGTGACGTCAGTTTCGGCCTCGGCTGAGCGCCAATTGCTGTCAGCGCCATCTATTGTTTGAAATTTGAACTAAAATCAAGAATTACAGTAAAAGAACTCCTGACATCCTACATAACCCTCCTGCAAGAATTTTTTTAATATCTGTCACCGTTCGCAAGTTATTGAATTTTAAAATCCATCAGTCATTTTTGGGACACCCATCTATCTATATAAAAGCCATTCTCTGAGTCTATGTCCTTTATACAAATCTTTAATTTTTGACCGATTTGCACGAAACTCAATGTACATACGTGGAAAAGATCCCTGTCTACTTTAAAAAATTATCAGACCACTATTTATCCCTTTTTTCTACCACTTCCATAATTTAACATTATAGTAATATCTCTTTTTAAATCTTTTTTAATTCAAACGTTTCTTTCCTGCTGCCAAACCCTAAAAAGTGACACAATAATGTGAAAAAAATAAGGATAACGCGTGTATTTTGTTTCTATTTTCCAATAAAAATTCAGATTTTCTTGCTATATTTTTGCGTGTTTGATACTGACGTCATTCTAAACAGAAAATTTACATTTTTTTGTATATAAAATAAAAACTTTAACTATAAGAGCGGGAAAATAACGTAGCACCTTAATTTGAATGTTTTTTTTTAATTAAAACATCTATTTTAATACAAACAATCAAATTTCATGAAAACAATTTAAGAAAAAGAAAGAAAAGGCTAGATATGACGTCACATTCTATCAAAACTTTTCAACGCGTAACCAAACTCATTGTAAACATATGGCTCCTATATTTTGCTTACTACTTCGATTGTATACTACAGCCATATCTTATAGCTATACGTTATCGCTAAGTGTTGTATTGGTTTAGATTCAGTGCTAACATTTTCTGTGATTTATAGAAAAAAGAGAGCGGTTATTTACATTTTCAAAAAAAATCTTGACAGATGTCTTGATTTAAAATTTATGGAAAATGACATCATTTCATCTAATCATTGTAGATTTAATTTCAATAAAATTTCAAATTTTCCAAATAAAATTTTAGTAACTACTACCTCATTTGGGTGTATTTTTCCGTATTGTGAAGATATTGTATACTTCAGTTACGCGCGCCAAAGAAAAGATGTATTTTAATTTTAAAAGTTTAAAAAAAATTACCACAATGTGTCAAAAGAACATCCTTTTTCTGAATTTAAATTTCGCGAGTTTCAAAATTAAAACTAAAAATGTGAGTTTTTTCATAAAATTCAAGTTAAGCCTGTTCTAAAATCCAAAGGAGCTATTTTCTGACATATTTTTGTAATTAATTTTTGTTCAGAAACGCATGAAATTGACAGGAGTTCTTATTTAGAAACTATGTAATCGAAAGATAGTTTCTATTTGTTGGTAAAGGTATAAGATATTTCAGTTGGTGTTTCGCACGCAACAGTGCAATAAAGGATAATAACCGGCCGTCACGCAACCACAATTGCTCATAACTCGACAAGTAATTTATTTATGAAAAAAGGAAAAACTAATTTTAATTTCAAATCGCTTTAATAGTCAGGCCTACAAATTTTAAACCTTTACGTTTAATGAGTCAGAAAATGTGTCAGAAAGTTTCGCGTTGTTGAGCAGGGAACTGGAGAAGTATCTCAGGCACTTGCAGGTTAGTATTTTGTAATCAAGTTGCATGCCAGATAGTCGCTTAAAACATAAGTCATTCTATATTGTTTTAAACAAAGGTGCATGCCATAATAGGTGTCTGGCACACTCATTAAAATAAGAATACCCTAGCGCACAGCCCCATTACCGAAGATAAACCCCGTCAATATACTTAGCGATAAAAATAGTTCTGCATTTTTCATTCAGCTAATAAGACTAATCCTTCATAATTGGGTTCACATGATTATATAACTTTCCCCTATAATTCTATGACTAAGCAACGGAAAACAATATGTTGCGCACTAAAATCTTCCCTAAAAAACTAATAGTGCAAGTCGCATGGAAATTCGTTCTGAAGAATTCAAGTTATATGCACCCGGAACGAAATTTCCATTTGAATTTTATATACTTATCAGGTTATTTTGAGTAGTTTGATTTGATATCTGTTAAATTCGTGCTTTATTTTATTTTATTTTTGGCGTTTTAATTTCGTTTGCCAATTTAGTTATTGAATATTACGCAAAAGCAAACAAATTCTGAATTATTTACAATGTTTTTGAACAATTGAGTTAATCTTTTGTATTTGGGTTGCAAGCATATTTAAAAAATATGCATGCTTAAAAATTATTTTAAAACCCATAAAAAATTCGTAAATTGAGATAAACATTACAAACAAATATCACTGTAAGTACTTTTGTTTTCTATAATACGTTGGAACAATCGAATGTACAATGTTTAGACGTTAAACTGCAATAAAAGGGAAATTTGTAGTGTTAGGTTGTTGCCACCAAAAATATGATACCAGCGTTACTCATAGACATGTATTTTCTTTATACTATTGCATTAAGTGTAAACAGGTTCATCTTTCGTAATCGGGTTGCACTCAACTTTAAAAATATCCATGCTTAAAAATTACTTTAAAATCCATTAAAATCAGAAAACTGAGGTACAATTTTCAAACAAATTTCATCTGATAGAACTTTTTCCTATTCGACATAGTAAAAAATGAAATTGTGTGATGTTTAAAAGTTAGAAAAATTGCAGTAAAGGCACATTTTATGGGTTACAATTTATGGGGCACAATTTATGGGCACTGACATAGTGTTTTTACTTTATAATGTAGATAATACCATACAAACGAGAATTTCACTAAGTGCTGCGCGATTTGGAGGAATTTCTTTTTTTCGTTTTGTCAGGAAAATCACATATTTCTCTCTTATACACGCTAAAGAAAACGTGCATTCTGTTATTAAAGCTCAGGGATTTTACTATGGTTGCAATACAATAACGACATGTTTTTTGATTGTCTTTATAACGATTTATGGATGGGAATGCACAAATTTCAGTT
Organism: Maratus speciosus; assembly: GCA_963932465.1. Classification (NCBI taxonomy): domain Eukaryota; kingdom Metazoa; phylum Arthropoda; class Arachnida; order Araneae; family Salticidae; genus Maratus; species Maratus speciosus. The sequence continues at coordinate 9,600,481 of OZ010798.1, read as the reverse complement.
ATTGTGATTGCCGTATTATTTCGTTTTAATTTATTTTACCTGGAAGGCTTCTTATAATTGACACGGGCGAAGCCGGGTAGTTCTGCTAGTTATATATATATAACACTGGCACTCGGCTAACCGTAAAGTACCCATTTTTGAAATTGGAACTATATGTCTATGACTAACGGCTTCGAAATTAGCCATTGGACACTGTTGAGAGTGGACACCCTGTATAAGATACAGAATCATGTTTCTAATAAATTTCATGCATTTTAAAATTGAAACTTATCAAATCTAATAATTTTTAAAAATAACAAATTAAAATTTTGAATCGTATGTCTTCTAAAATTTTGAAAACAAACACAGTATGTATTTTTTAAACTTTTGGTAAAATGTTATAAAATTGTCATATTCTGATGTACAGTGCGTTAATGCATTGCCTTTTTTTTACTGTATTGTGCACAATTGCTCATTGTTTGTATCAGGTAAAAATATAAATAGTAAATTGGAAGATATGTACCAATAAAACATATTTTCATTATTTATACAGGTAAAATTAATTAAATTTGAATGAGTTCTTTGAACAAATTATGTTTAAAAACCAAAGTACGACTGTACTCATTGGATAAAAATTCGGTTTTATGGTACTACTTGATATAGATATGATCACTATGCACAATTTAACACCGTGGGGGACAATTCCAAGCCAATGTTACCATTTTTTTTTACATCAAACAGGCAATACACATATTTTCTGACAGTATTAAACCTATACTTTTTAGATGCATTCGTAATTATATAAATATGCAGCACCTATAGTCATCTTTTAGACTGTCTCTCCACATATAACAGAGCAAAAACTACCCAACCGATTGGTCTGAAATTTTAAATATATAATTGTTGCAAAATTTTGTCGAGTCCTTTCAAATTTTATGAAAATTGGATGTTAGTTTAATGACAGGGACAGTCAAAAGTTTCCGTTACATTACGGCCAATGGGAAAAATTATTTCAAGTGCATTTTAATGATGTTACAGCCTTTCGAACTGAATGAGATTGATATGTACTTATGAAGTGCACTAAAATATACATTCAGTACAATATGTGGTGCAAAAAATATTTATAAAACTAGTTATAGTACGAACGCACCTCATTTGCCACATTTGATAAAAGGTTAAATAGTCAAAATCAATAAAATTCATTGAAATCAGCATAGTTTCTTTTTATGTGTTTGTCTGTTACAGGTAAGATTATGTATTTTTCATAACTATATTCTGACAACAGTCACATGTTTGTTATAATAAATTATATGTTATTTTATAAGTAATATAGATAAACATTAAGATGTCCGAAAAGCATGCTAATTCCTGTTTGTCTGTTACAATATCACTTTTTTAATCATAATTATTCCCATTAAATAATTTATTCAGAACTATATTAATTTATCTTATAATACAAGGGGTGATCAAATGAAAAGGTACGAAACGACGTACAAACGTAACAGTTAAATATTTGTATATTGTGCCATGGAGAACGTAGCGAGACATCTCGGGATGCGATTGGAGTCTCTGACTGGGATCGGAGATGCGCAGTAGAGATCAGAGGCTCTTATCAAAAGCAGCGTCCAAATGCAGGCCCGTAACTACCGCCGGGGCAGACGGGGTACTGCCCCGGGGCCCCCAAGCCCGAAGGGCCCCAAACTGATGGTTACAAAATAATTGTATTTTAATAGTATCTAACTTCCTATAAAATACCCATCACCTAGCTAAAAGTTAATAAAATAAATCCATTAAAGTTCTAGAGTAAATGTTTTTGCGTCTCGGTTCATGTACTCCATATGCTTCGCATGCAAAAGCAGCTCTAAAGCAGACAGCAGAATGTCGGGTCGATTGTCACATTCGACTCGACACTGCATTATGTGTCATGTCGTGCCAGGTGCTCAGAGGTGTAGTGGAGGGTATACTCAGGTATACCTACTGGATTATTTTAAGAAGCTCCGTATACCCTCTGTTTCTCAAATAAAGCTATAGCCTATACTCTAGGCATGACTTTAGCGTATACCCTCTGCCTGTTGTGTATACTGTCTGCTTTTTTACGAGTACAACACTGCAGTTGCCTGCCGAGTGACGAGTCAAGTGCAGGCTGGGACGTGCAGTGAGCTAGTGCTATTCATGATGATTCATTCGTTTGCTAACTGTTTATGAATATCGGACTGTCAGTGCAGTTGAGAGTCGCATAGTAGTGATAGTACGCGTGTAGTTTATTACTTAATCTTACTTTGCTTGTGTTGAGATAATCGTTTATATTATGAAACGAATTCAGCACCAGCTAAGTAGAAATTAAAAAAAGACTGACTCTAAAAGAAGAAACTTGGAGGCTGCAAAAAAATTCGAAGAAGTTATCAACATGGCTGGATAGTGGAAACCACTCGACAGAAAATGGTGATAAGAAAGGTATGTATGGTTTGCTTTATTCAGTGTTATGTGTAATTCAGGTAAAAATAGTACAGCCAAAATCACAGTCAATTTACCGTACAATTCGAATGTGTATAATTCGAAATCGTTGATAATTCAAATGTTTCTGCCGGTCCTTTGACATTCCTATAAAACACAATCAGTGTTGGATTAAGCACTCAAGAGGCCCCATGCGCAATCGAATTTTGAGACCCCTCCAGATATTTTCGGTACCACTATAGTGTGCATTTTTTAGTTTTACAATTAGAATTACTGAAAGTGTATGTTGTTAATTCCATACGATATTCTCTCTAGTTGGAATATAAAGTTCAAATTATTTTCTATCGTATACTAATAAAATATAGAAAGTACTTCCCATTCATTACATTATCATAATTTTTAGAACTAAGAGATCACATTTTTATTTAACTTTTATTTTGAAAATCACTACATTCTATCACTTCATTCTATCATTCTAAACAAATGCGTTTTTCACAAATATAACTGTAGGATTTTATCTTATCAATAAATATATCTTTTTTTTCTGAGTTATATCTAAGAAACATTTTAGGAAGACAAAATCATATATTTTATTTTTAACTGTCAATTATAATTAATCAGTTAAAATTAATTGTAAAACTGTTAATTAAGAAATAAAGATTGACTATTTTACATTAGTCGGATTTGAAACATTTTTGAGTCGTCCAATCTTGCCTCCCCCCCCCCCCACACACACAAAAAAAAAAATCTTTCGCTACAGCCTTGAGTATACATTTATATATTCTATGTTTTCAAAAAAATAAATAAATAAATAAATATTTTATGTATGATATACATTTTTCCTCAATATTATATATATATTTTTTTAATTGGATCATACAACTTATGCGTCAATAAATATTTAAATGAGGTAGTAGTTGGAAAAAACAAAACTTGTCTAATTCGAAATCTTGGGCAATTCGAATTTTTTAGCGGTCCCTTGAACTTCGAATTACTCAAGTTTGACTGTACAGTAATACCTCGACTTACTTCAGCAATTCGTTCCAAGACTAGCGACGTAATTCGAAAACATCGCAAGTCGAGGTACCTTTAGATGAGCGAAAAAGGATAAGTAATAAAAATTCACCAAAATCTAATCTACATATTCTATTATATTTAGGTATCATTTTGCATACATTTAACATTAACAAAGAAAATGCTTTTGCAATACAAGAATTTGCAATAAATCAATAAGTTGTTAACTTGCAATTTATTTTCTTCTAGCGGCCTTGTTCGAGCCTTTGAGCATGTGAAAAAAGTCTTGCAATGAAGTTTGAACCGATAAATTTTTTTTTTCTCTTAGAAGCTCTTTGTAACAGCAGAGTGAGTTTCTAAACTTTTTTTAGTTGCTGCACTTTGCTCATCTGACTCAATATTTTCAAGAACCATCATTCCATCTTCAATAAGGTTTAGTCCTTCGGTTAATTTTGCAACCTTTATAATCTTTCCCATTCCCCATAGGCTCAAAATCTTCATCTATTTCTTCGACAGTACTTTGTTTCTTTAATTCGATAAGTTCGTCGATGGTTAATTACGGACCAGGGGAGTTTATCAGTTCAACAACATCTTCAGCATTCATCTCAAAGTTGAGTTCTCTTCCATTTTCGACGATTTCATCAATTAAGAGAAATACAGAATCACAATTTTCATATGTTTTCTTAGTTTCAGCGAAGGAAAAGAGCACAGTCTTTTCCAACTATCTCACATTGTTCTTTGCTGAACTTCATCCCATGAATCTCCTATGACTGTGACTGCATCTAAGATGTTAAATTTCTCCAAAAGTCTTCAAAAAGTTCAAAGTGCGTCTTAATTAAGAAAGAAAAATTTCAAGGCCAGGCGTCATAAATGCGGGGTGACGTAAGTCGGGGTGCTATTGTATATGCATATGCCCCAAACAAATTACTTTTTTTAACCTACACATGGCAATCGGCAAAAGTAGTTTTGAAGTTTATAATTAAAGCACGATTTCCACGCGTTACTTTCGAACGGAAATACCATTCGAATGCCGTTTGTCTTGTTTTGTAATTTCATCCCATAGTGGTCCCATACCAATATCTTTACGTTATCTTTTAGTCTTCTGCATTGAAAAAAGTAAAAAACTTGCAAGGAATGTTATTCAGGGTTTAAATTGCGCCAGAGCCCACCGGAGCCCGGTTTATATTTAAATATTGGTCGGAATTCACCGGAGCTTACTAGTGCAATAGCGCTTCCTAAAAACCGAAGCGCTCGAACTCAATCTGTCCTTAAATTAAAAAATTTATTTACTCAGGTATAGAAAAAATAAAATAACTCTTCCTCCTTTTTAATGCTATTTTGATCAGAATATGAGAAACAGAAATCGTGTTTTGTTCATCCTACTGATATTTGCAGATTTCTGTCTGCTATTGATTTCGGCGACATGTATATTGGCACCATTCAAGAGCGCGAACTATGAATTTGCGTTCAGTTTGATTTTATTTTATGACGCTAGGATATTTTTTAATTGGATCATTTTTTTTTTTAATTTAGATATCTAACCGGAAAAGAATATTTTCTTTTTTTAGTCAACGAGCATCAGCTTGAGATATTGTTTGTTTGAGGTATTTAGTCTACCATTGCGTACGAGTGATTTTTCTATTTATTTTTCATCATGAATGCAGCTCTGCTCTGCAGATTTACAAGGTTGTAAGTAGTCGTCATTTGTAAGTAGATATAATTGTCATGTATTGTTATTTTTATAGTAAGCAATGGAGCAGCGTTTCCCCTTTCTATATTATAAAGGACAAACATATCTGTGCGTAACGCATACGTCATTCTGCGAATGGCAACTCTTTGAAATTTGAAATGAAATTTCGGTTTTGCAATTTTCGTTACTGCAAATTTTTAAACTTTTAAACGTCGTACAGTTTCGATTTTTACACTGTCGTATAGGGGGAAAATGTATTTTTAAATGCAATTTGTTTGAAAAATCTATCTCAATTTATTTTTGAGATATTAATTTTTTTATAGTTTTTAGTACCAATTTTGTAATTATGGCAACTGAAGTACTCCATTTCTATTAAAAGTAAAGGGAAATTAGTCATGGTTTATGTATTTTTATTGATTATATCCTTATTGATGCCATTTTCACATTACAAATAAAAGTAACTTTTTTCTAATTTTTGAACAGAAAATGACGTCGGCCATTAAAAAAAAAAAAAAAAAAAAAAAAAAAAAACGCATTCTTCTGCATAAATCAAAAGATAGAAGAAGTTATTTCAATATTTTTACATTTACGCTGATATTGAGTTTGAGACGATAGGCAAATAAATGATTCAGTGAGTAAAAATGATGTCATATTTAAAACAAAACGATCATTTTCTTTGATAAAACTAAATATTTGACTAACACTAAATGGCCAATACTATGGCAATTAAAGGCAAATTTCTGAATGGTACATTTTCGCGGGTACTGAGATTAGAACTTAAAGTTTGTGCGAATGTTCACTTGAAAAGTTGTATCGGACAAACGTGACTTTAAGTTTGGAAATACATTCATTAATAATGTATTGCGCGTTAAAATACTTTTAAATTGTGAATTTGAGTAGTGCGTATGTAAATTTTGAGAATGTGAAAATAACGTACAGTTTAGATTTTATGGTGAAAAATTTTATGATGTGACAAAGCGAAATCCTTTTTACTGATTTTTCATCCCGTAAAAACAAACATAAGCCTCAATCGATAACTTCAACAAAATTACTCATTTTGATTACGTATACAAATGCAGTTTAATTTTTCAATAATTTAAGCAGTTGAAGTTTGTGGAAATAATATTTTGGTAATTTTAGGTTAAAGACATTATTTGTTTTAAGAGTTAGACAACCCATGCATAATAGGTTTATTATAAATTTGATCTAACAGTTCCATTCTAAACATTTTAATTCGTCGAATTTCGACGGGTTCCAACTCGTTTCTATAAAAGCATGGCATCTTTCCGATCACGGTGTCAAATGTTTAATTTAATCTGATTTTCAGGGACTCATCACGAAAGATTGTTCTACGGAAGGAATCGATAATAGTTTAAGATATGCAACTTTTATAGGAAATTGGAAAACGTTGCTTTATTATTTAGCATATGAGTATTAATTTCTGTAAATTTCATTCATTTTTTCATAAAAATGTATACCTGCAAACTATCCCTTTTTTGTTTTAGCACTATTTTCGAATCATAATCCTTACTTTATTTACTCGCAGAATCTTGCGACTAATTAACATTAAAATTAGGCAAAGATTTTTATAAGCAAATACTAGTTTTGTTACCATTGCATGGACCAATAGATAAAAACAATTTTTTGTCGAATTGGAATAAACCCGGATGCATATAAAAAGAAAGAAATATTGAGAGGCCTCACTATGACGTTTTGGCCCGGGGCCTCTAAGTTTATAGTTACGGGCCTGTCCAAATGATGCGGCAGTCTGAATGAGGACAGGATGGCGTTCGCGTTGCAAAATTCGACGATTGTGGAGCAGCGAGGTGTTATCGGATTTCTGACAGCGAAAGGTGAGAAACCGGCAGCTATTTATCGCCGGATGGTGACAGTTTACAGGGAGAAATGTGTCTCTGACAAGTCTGTCAGAGAATGGAGTGCCCGTTTTCGTGCAGGCCGTGAGAGTCTGGGTGATGACCCGAGACCAGGCCAGGTAAACACTGTCATCACGAGCGATCTCATCGACAAGGTGGACATCCTAGTGAGAAGTGATCGGCGTGTCACATTGCAAATGTTGGCGGTGAAGGTGGATGTCAGCTATGAAACCGTGTGGACAGGCAGGTTGCGATATCGGAAGGTGTGTGCCGCTTGGGTTCCGAAGCAGCTCACCGACCAGCAAAAAGAACTGCGTATGGGGCTAGCACTGCAACATCTGTTTCGGTATCAGGAAGACCCCGCTTTCCTGGAGCGGATCGTCACAGGTGATGAGACCTGGTGCCATCACTACGAGTAAGAGACAAAGCGGGACAGCATACAGTGGAAGCATGCATCGTCACCTCCCCCTAAAATGTTCAAAGCTGTGCCGTCAGCTGGCAAAGTGTTGCTCACCGTCGTTTTCGACATTCAAGGTCCGCTACTTGTGGGATTCCTCAAGAACAGAAAAACCATTAACTCCGATGTGTACTGTGAGACACTCCGACGCCTACGCAGGTCCATCAAGTACAAAAGACCGGGGCTGCTCACGGAGGGTGTGGTTCTGCTGCACGATAACGCGCGGCCACACGTCTCCAGATTCACACACATGGAACTGGCCAAGTTCAAGTGGGAGACATTGGACCATCCGCCCTACAGTCCGGACATGTCCCCCAGCGATTTCCATGTGTTTGGTCTGTTATTTATTTTTAACATTTTAGTTAACGTACTAATAATTATTTTACTATAAATATAACTTCTTTAAATACACAAAACATTTATTTAGACAAACACATCACAGCAAATACGAATACATATATCCAAAAAACCATAATCCCAACATAAATCTCATCGTCGAACATCTCACATTTTTCGTCTGAATAAAAATAAATTAAATACATGGAGTAAAGAGAAAAATGTCTATTGTCCAAGAGTTCATCTTCTGAAAAAATGATTTAAATATTGTCATGCGACTTTACTTACAAATCCCTCCTTTCGCATGTCAATAATCCTCAGCAATTCCTAGACTAGTAATATGTTTTTTCATGACATCATAACTCAAATTCTTAGTCATTATATCTGCCTCCAGTTCAGACAAGTTTACATATTTTGTTTCAATTTCTCCTTTCGCTCTTTCATCTTTTACAAAATGATATTTTCTACCTATATGTTTGTTGCGATTATTCACTCTTGAGTTTTTAATCCAATCAATTACAGATTGACTATCAGTACTGATTTTTATTGGGCACTTCACCATTTCTTCTTGGTTTAACTCTTCCAAAAGACCCATTAACCATTTTCCTTCACAAACACCATCACATAAACTTAAAAGTTCAGATTCTAGTGTAGAAAGCGCAACCAGTTTCTGTTTATTACTTCTCCATTCAATCAGTGATTCTCCTATCTTTACGATATATCCACCAAATGATTTTGAATCTTGTGTAGTACAACAGCTAGCATCAGAACAAAGTGTTAATTGGCCCTTTTTATTTTTAATTCGAAGTTTGTAGTTTTTAGTGCCTTGAATGTACCGCAAAACTCTTTTCACTGCTTGTAAATGAATTTCTCTAGGATCTTTTGCATATTGAGACAAATTACTTAAAGTAAAAGCTAAATCTGGCCTTGTTCCTCTTGCTAGATATCCTATACCTCCAAGCATTTCTAGATATAATATTTCATCAATTTTATTTTCACTTTCATATTCATCCAATTTTATTCCAGAAACACCAGGGGTTTTCACACTTTTCCATATCAAATCTTTCTAAGATCTTTTCTGCATACTTAGCTTGCCCTAGCAAAAATTCTCCATTATTTTCTTCAATATCAATACCAAGGAATTTAATGTTTTTCTTCAGCTCTTTAATTTTTGCCTCTTTATTCAACTTTTGTATCAATTTATTTATTAATTCTTCGGATTCACTAACGATTATTCCATCATCGACATATATTCCAACTGTAATAAATTTATTATCATTTTTATTAAAAATCACACATGGATCTGCTTTGCATGGCTGTAACCCAATTTTATCAAATATATTAGCTAATTTTTTGTACCAGCATCTTCCTGCTTCTGGCAACCCATATAAATTTCCTGTTACCAATAATATTTTCCCTCCTTCAATTTATAGACCTTCAGGCGGATTCATATAAACAGCAGTTTCCAGATCTGCTGTTTCTACGTCGAAAAATCTAGTTTTATAACCTTTCATTGCTGCGACTGACAACAAAGTTCTAAATGATTCAGTTTTCATTACAGGACTATACGATTCTTGATAATTTGTTCCAAATTTAAGTCTTGATCCGTCGGCTACTAATCTTGCTTTATATTTTACATCTTCGCCGTTTTCTTTTACAGTAAAAATCCATTTGCTTCTTAGTGCCTTCCAGGGTTGGTAAAAAAACCGGTTTTTTTCAAAAAAACCAAAAAACCATATTTTTTTGGTTTAAACCAGGTTTTTTTGGTTTAAACTGTGTTTTTAAAAATATATTTTCCTATTACATATACATGCATATTTATTGATAAAAATAAACATTGTTGGATACCTAAGTAATATAACTTCATTTAAAAATAATTTAAATTAAATAATTACAATCAATTATGTAGAAAATTCAAATCATTTAGAATTTAAACATTTTTAGTAAAAGCTATTATGTTCCATGAATAAAATGCTCTACATAGTGAAACATTGATAGCTCGAAAATCTTAATAAACAATCTTTTGATTACTAGTACTATAAATAAATATATGGTGTAGTTTCATAAATATAATATACTACTTTCCCATGGCTATTCAAATTCAAAGTAATTTCTTTGAAATATTTGCAATCTGAGATATCTGATTTTCCTGTTAGAACACTACCTGAACAATTATCTTTTATTGAAAGTAAAGTTTTTTATAAAGAATTTCTGGAATGATTTAATTTAGCAGTAGAGTCTTTACATGTTTCAAGAAGTATATTGTGTATTGCCATTTGACACTTCTCCTGAGAAACTGCCATGTAAAAAAAAAAAAAGGCAACAGTTAAATAAACAGAAATATCTATTTACCAGCTTTTTAGACTACTAAAAACATTGATCTTAAACTGGAAAGTAGATTTATAAAAGTTGTCATCCACTAAAACATTTAAACAGCCACCAGACTTAATTTTTTTCTAAGCTATGTTACTTTTAAATGTCTAAACTAAAAATTAATAATATATCTTTTTAGGCATTTTTATGAGGCTTTTTTCTATTATCTCTCAAGCGAACCTTATCTCGATTTTCCCCCATTTTTTTTGTCAGATCTAAATAGTAGATTCGATTATGCAATAGACGATTTAAATATGTCTTACTGCATGTTTTAGTTAAGTAAACATGTGCTTCGCTAGCATACAATTTTTCAATGTCCTCTTATTCGACTTCATATCTTGAGTTTCTTTTTTATTCTTAAGGCTGTTCTCAAATCCGAAAGGGCAACTTTATGACATAAGTTTTAATTTATTTTTGTTCGGAAATGCATGAAACTAGCAGAGGCTGTTGTTCAGAAACTATGTAATGGAACTGTGTTTTCCGTTTTTTGTTTTTCTTTTTTTGTAAACGCAATTGATCTTTCAGAAAATATTGTCAAAGTGGGCATTTTAAACCGAATTTCCGCACGAAAGAAGAATAACCACTCAAGGAAGGTTAAAAACATCTCTGTCACATAATCAAAACTGCTTATAACTCGAAAGGTAATTTATTTATCAAAAATGGAAAACACAGTTTGATTCCAAATCGCTTCCATAGTCAGGCCTCCTGATTTTATATCTTTCCGTTAAAAAATGAATTTATAAATGTGCCAAAGCGTTTTGCACTTGTTGAGTAGAGCAGTTGAGAACAGCCTTAAAAGATAATCTTTATAATCAAGAAAATTTTCTTTTACAGCTTAACTGAAATCTTAAAGGTCATTTTATGTTATTACTTGTAAATAATCTGCGTTTTCTCAAAGGAAAATATTTTTAATCTATTTTATATTTGCTAAATTCACATGTTTTAAATTTTCTCATTAGAGCTTCAGATATGTTCATCAACACATGCAATTTGCATTCTACATGCATACAAATATAGCCTGTCTCACGGTCACTGCTGGGATAAGACTCAAAAGTAGAAATTATTTATATCCAATAACTTGAAACACTTAAATTACAAAAATGAGAAAATATTATATTAGATTTTTTCTAAAAAACTAGTTGGTTAACCAACTGATTTTTAAACTGTGTCAGCCCAGCTGGTAACAGAATAAAATCATAATGCAAAACCCCAATCCCAATGTAGAAATGCAAGAAAAACAAAGGCTTACTAAACCCAATAGCCATGATACAGCAGAAAAAACTCGCAGCCAACCATTCATTAGCATACAGAACAGAGAGTAACCAATGAAGAGAATTACTTATGATTATGTCATCATTGAGGCATAATGTAATCCTTACTAAATCTTAACTAATCAAGCAATCTAAGTAGTAAAAGTGCATTTTTAGCTCAGATCTGCCATTAAAATAAAAGGATTTAAAAAAAAAGAAGAAGAATGAAAACTAACTACTTGTTTTTTTTTTTTTTTCTTCTCAGCTAATTTTAGAAAAATCAGTCTGCCATGTAGATTTAAAGCTTATAAGAAAAATTTGATTAAAAATGTTTGTCTCTTTACAAATTTATTAATTCATCATTTTTCTAAAGCTTTGCTTGTAGCTTCTGCATAACTTGGATTTGCATTTTTCAATAATGTGTAAAATATATGAAAACATTAGGGAAAAAGTGAAAAAAACTGGATGAAAAAAAACCAGCATGGTTTTTTTAAAAAACTATTTGGTTTAAACCAAACAACCCTGGTGCCTTCACATCTTTTGGTTTGTCAACAACTTTCCACGTTTTGTGTTCTTCTAACGAGTATAATTCTTTTTTGATTGCTTCTATCCATTTATCCTTATCTTTAGAATTTAATACATCTTTGTAATTCTTTGGAACTTCCTCGTGCACTAGATTTGCTAAATACTTTGGTTTCGGTTTCCTAATTCGTGATGATCTCCTAGGTTCTTCAAACAGCTTATTCTCATTAGTTTCTTTTTCCTTCTGTTCCTCATTTTCATTAATTATATCATTTACTTCATATTCTTCTGTCACAGAATCATTCAAATCATTTGACAACGCAATTGTGTCCTTTTTCTGATTTAACTCTTCTTCATTTTCATCGGAATTATTCTCTTCTTGTTCATTTATTACATTCTTATTACTGGTAATGTTGATGTATTCAAATTCATCAGTCATTTCTTCCTTGTTAGCTATATCTTCATATCCCATTTTTTCTTCGATAAATACTACATCTCTGCATACTACATCTCTGCTTTCACGTATTCTTTTTTCCTTTGAATCGTACAACCTGTATGCTCGCTGATCTCTTGAATATCCGATAAACACTGCCGGTTTTGCTCTTACATCAAATTTCTTTTTATTGATATCATTGCTGTGGTAAAAAGCTTTACATCCAAATATTCTCATATGTTTCACGGTTAGTTTAGTATTTGACCATAATTCTAATGGCATTTTCTTTCTCGTACCTGTTGGAGTAACATTATGTATATAAGCAGCTGTTGATACTGCTTCGGCCCAAAAGGATAAAGGTACTTTTGCTTCTATCAGCAATGTTCTTGCAGTATTAATAACAGTTCGATTAGCTCTTTCTGCAATCCTGTTACTTTGTGGACTATGAATTGTGGTTCTTTCATTCTTTATACCCTTCCTTTTATAATAATTCACGAGCTCTTCGTTAGTAAATTCACCACCATTATCTGATCTAACCGCTTTTACTTTCTTGCCGGTTTCATTTTCTCTTCTCTTTATTATATTTATAATTCTTTCTTTTGCTTCATCTTTACTTCTTAAAAAATCTACAAAATATCTTCTACTATATTCATCTACTACCATTAGCATGTATTTACTCCCTCCCAATGAGTGTACTTTCATTGGTCCACATAAATCAACATGTAATCTTTCTAAAATGCGTGTTGTTCCTTCTATCACATGATTAAATGGTGTTCTTGTTAATTTCCCTTGAATACATATTTCACATTTTGTTTCTACACCATTCATCTTTCTAATCCCCTTACAAGATTTTCTCTCGACATTCTTTGTAAGTATACATAATTTATATGCATAAGTCTTCTATGCCACAGTTCTTTCTTTGATTCATTTGTCTGTAAACAAGATTCATTTCTGTCTTCATCTGTTTCTTGTACAGCTAAGTTTATTTTAAATGTATTATCTTCGAATGTTCCTTTAGCTATTAATTCGCCTGTATTCTTTTCATAAATGGCTGCTCCTTCATTATCAAATATCACATATTTTCCTTTTCTGACTAAACTTGGAACTGACATCAAATTTTCTCTTAAATTAGGTACGCAAAAAACCTCTGTAAGCTTTATTTTTGTTTCGCCAAATTCCTGATCATAAGCCGTAACATGAAAATTTCCACGACATTTCGCTTGTATTGATTGCTCGCTGTCAGCAGTTGCAATTTCTATATCTCCAGGTTTTCTTTCTACAACAATATCTTCTTTATGCGTCATATGCAAAGTGCAAGCTGAATCTAACATCCAGGTTATTTTCCTATTATTTTCAGATTCTTTACACTCATTTCTATTGAATTCACTTGACTGCAATGTATGTTCATTTGTAAAACATGTATATTCTTTTGCTTTCTTGTTTGAAATATTATTATTCTTATTATAATTCTTATTATTGCGTGAGTATTCTCTTACATCTTGAACTTTATTGCTATAACAATTTTTAAAATTTTCCTTAGGCGAATATTCCCTATTGTTTTGCGAATGTGTCATATTTGATTGACTATAACAATTCCGCACGATATGATTTGACTTTCCGCAAGCATAGGGTCAGGTGGGGTAAAATGGGTATAAAATTCACTATTTTTAAATGCTCAGTTAAAATTTTCTCATAAATGTTAAACAATTAAAACTTTTTTTGGTATTTTCTTTACATTGCATATTCTTGGAATGGAAATACACAATTTTTATTTTTTAGGCTACAAAAGTATGTCTATAACAAAACATTTAATAGATGTATGTTTGGTATATCCGTTTTACCCCACGCAGGTGAAAATGGATATCGTGTGGGGTAAAATGGGTACATAAAAGTTTAACAATGAATACTGTATAAATAGATTTACCAGAGATTATATAATGAAGTAATATGGAAAACAATGTTATATAAGCCTTATTTTTTTTTTTTTTTTTTTTTTTTTTTTTTTAAATATGGAATTTAAGTTAATAGATAAATGAGAAGTTTTACTATGAATCAAGCTTAGGTGTAAATGAAAACATTTTCTGGCTACACTTTTTTCAACTCGTATTCTCACACTTTTACATATTAAGTGTTAAAAGTCTATTTATCAAAAGCATAATGGTCCAGATTATGTAAATGTTGATTCATTTAATGTTTCTATTATCTGCTTTCTTTTTACAATATAATCTATGAGAATGTCCATTGTTACTGTTATGATCATTAGAGCAAAGTTTCAGAAAAACTTCCAATTATTTAGTTATAAAATATAATGTGGATAAAATTGAAATAACCAGTTAAATACCTACCATCATGTTCCACTCCCATTAAATATATATAATAAATAAAAATTTTGTTAAAAATTAGGTAGACTCTCATAAAATATATCTAATTTGTAATAAAATTTTGATTTATTATATAGACAAGTAAAATGTTTTTTGTTTCAAATTAGATATATTTTATGTGAGTGAAACACAATGATATTTAACTAGTCATATCAATTTTTATCCTAATAATAAAATAATTGGAAGTATTTCTGAAAAATTGCTCTAATGGTCACAAGAGTAATGAATGGATGTACCCCAGTGTCTCCAGCATCAGGGAAAACATAAAACGCAACCAATCTTGGACTTTTCCAAGAATTTTACTTCATATTCATATGTTTCATCTGCTTCAATAGCCATAGTTTTGCCACTGAAATCTTTGTCTCTTTTCCCAAATACTGGACGTTCAATCATGCATCTACAGATACATCTATTTTTACTTCGGGGATATCTTCCACTCATTAAGTTAAATGTCTTCATTTGTTACAACTTCATCTGCTTTTGCTTGGACATGCTTATGTTTCAGCTTTGAAGTTTATTCTAAGATTATTCGGAGGTGTGGCAGATTGATAGGTGTCGAGAAAGCAAGGATGTGTCAAAGCCATACTGCTCTTATTTTTATCGACAATTCTGATTCTATTTCCCTACTCTTTCGACCATCTCTTCCGAAAATTTCAAATCCTATCAGCACCTGATATGCCATCTAGAAAAGGAATATTTCTAGAAGTGGGCAATGATTTAACTAAATTATATACAATGAATTTCAAGTCTTTCTGATCTTAAGAATAATGCACTGGGGCCGAAACTAGCCTTTTTTGCATCTGGAACAAACATCGATTTTGCACTCCCCCCCCCCCCCCCCCCCGTCAGAAAAATATATTTACAAAGAAAATTTTACTAATTTTCTAACAGCCGACTTATTTTAAAATTTAAACTACGTAATACTGACGTAAATACATGTAATACTATATAATCTGCTTTGTTAAATATTGATTCATTAAAATCTTTAAAATGGTATTGAAAGAAAAAAAAAAACGCTTTATACAGGATCCTTATGCCATATCATCCTTAGATTCTTCTATGCTTTGGCATACCCCAGCCAGGATAATTTTAATAATACTGTGCTAAACATTGACTTGAAAAATCGGCAAACAAAATCTTCATTTGGTGCCTGGGGCACATGCCCTTTCTGCCACCCCCCTTAGTTTCGCCCTGTATGTGCATTATATAAACATTTTACAGTATTTTTAAAACTAATTCTATTCTAATTCCAGTAAAATAAAGAATTTTATTCAGAAAAGTTCTATATAACACCTTAAAAATACTACAAACGTTAAGCCTAACACTATACCCATTTTACCCCATTTATAAGATTTAAGATAAAACAATAAAAACAAAAGACATTTTCTTGTTTGTAATTTGGAAAAGTATTAGAAGTGCTCAATGAACAAAATGGGGTCAAATAAATGAGCTTATATCAGATATTATGAGGTGCAGGAAGAAGTTTATTCAGACCGTATGTGGCATGAAATTGTCCTCAAACGGTTTTACTGTTGCCACTCAAATAGAAAAAACTATAAAAACAAAAATAAAGTAGGAGAAGAAAGCTTAAACTTCAAGCAATCATACATAATTTTGAAAACTATAAATATCTTAAAAAAGTTTTAAAAAATTAAACAATATTTTTCGACTACCCATTTTACCCCACTACCCATTTTACCCCACCTGACCCTAACATGAAACCTTTTTCTTTTCATTAGCCCTAAATGCATTAGACTCGTTTTCGCGAAATTTATCATATTTTCTTTCATATCTCAACAAAGTTTCTCGCATTGCTTCATAAGTTATATTTGGGTTTGATGATATTGCAGTTGTTACTTCGCCATATTTCTTTGGGAGCCCTTCTATAATAAATCGTATTAATTCGCATTCATCAATTTCTGTACCCAATTCTAATATTTCATTAGCTATCCCTTGAGCTCTTATCAAATATTCTTCAATCGTTTCTCTCTCGTTTTTCTCTATTCTCGCAAGATTAATTTTTAATTGAATTCTTCTCTGATTTTCAATTCCCGCATAACGCTTTTTAAGTAATTGCCATAAATCCTTAGCTTTTTTAATCCCTCTAACAGCCATCATTTGTTCTGCCGACAACGTCAATATAATTATGCCGTAAACTTCATCATTCTTTTCTAACCATGTTTTATGCGCTTTTAAACTATCAGGATCACCTTCATTTTTCACTGGTTCATCATTTTCGATAACATCAAATAAATGTTTTGATTTAATCAAAGCTTCAACTCGCATACTCCATAATGTATTGTTTTTACTTGTTAATGGTTCTATTCTAGGAATTCCAAACATATTGGATTCACACATAGTTCAGATACTTTATCTTCCAAACTATTTTTAAATGCATATAAAATTCTTACCTCTTAAATTTTTTCTATTGGCGGTTAGTCCAATGGAACAAATTCTTAACTTGTATTAGGCCTAGTTCATACAATTCATATTTATTTACTCTTCTTACTTGTACACTCAAAATATAAAATTCGCTTTAAAACCATTGCGCCACTACCAAATTGTTATTTATTTTTAACATTTTAGTTAAAGTACTGATAATTATTTTACTATAAATATAACTTCTTTAAATACACAAAACATTTATTTAGACAAATACATCACAGCAAATACAAATACATATATCCAAAAAACCATAATCACAACGTAAATCTCATCGTCGAACATCTCACATTTTTCGTCTGAATAAAAATAAATTAAATACATGGAGTAAAGAAAAAAATGTCTATTGTCCAAGAGTTCATCTTCTGAAAAAATAATTTAAATACATTGTCATGTGACTTTACTTACATGGTCCACTGAAGAAACACCTGAAAGGGAAGTGCTTCAACTTGGACGACATACTCAAGGACGCCGTGAAGGATTGGGTCGCATCACGGCCACAGGAATTCTGGGAACAAGGAATCCTGCGGCTTGTTCATCAGTGGGATCTTTGTGCTCAGGTCTATGGTGAATATTTTGAATAAAGCCTACATTTGTACCCACCGTGTCGTTTCGTACCTTTTCATTTGATCATCCCTTGTATCATATACTAATTGCAGTTATCTTTTAATCTACCTGATTATTGTTTTTTAAATACGGAAAAGGCATTTTTTCCTCTGTGAATGGTGATCTGTTACAATGAAGTTGCCCTGTGTTCAATTTGTCATCCATTACATAAATTTATTCTGAAATAAGCAAATACTTTCAGACATGTATAAATATTTTAAAAGTAGGTGAATTTAATCAATAAATGGATCTTAAATATCAGTATAGAAATTCCATTACAAGAAAATCTCAAAACTTATCAATGAGCAAAAACATTTTGTGTTTTAAAGGGGTTATTAAAAAAAATAAATCATTTAAAAAACAAAAAGTAATTAAAGTATCAAAAATATCTCCTATTCAGATGTAAACTAAATTTGTTAAAAGAAAAAATATTTTTTATACATATATAATTGAAAATTATTGCAAATAAGTGTTAAAATAGTTTACAATTACATTAAAGATGTAAAAAGAAAAGCATACCTTCAAATAAGTTAACATAAAGGAATTTAGGTTTAAATTGTGCTTGATAGGCCTAACCCAACTGCATCATAACTCGCAACTTTCTCTTAGTTTTTAATATTTGTGTGCTTTTCAGGAATCAAAAGAGAAATAATGTAAATCAGCTAAAGAAATATTCTTTTAACGCTAAAAATAATAAAAATACAACGAGAAAGTTTTCATATAACAAACAGATGCAAAATTATTTAACAAGCCTTACAACAATGTTAGACGCGATGATATCAAAAACTTTTCGATTAAATAATCTACTAGACTTAATAATGTGGTATGCTGCCATCTATTGCACTAACAAAATTTCATAAATTTTCATTGGTGTATTACTGTATATTGCATATTGTGTTTTAGAATGATATATAAATCTCTGCTTGAACAACAGATGGCAGCATGAATGATTATCAATCGAATAAGGATTTTTAATCGAAATATTTTTTGGCTTCATTACGCCATTTTGATAAATCTAACGAAGTAGGTTCTTTTACTTTCTGTGTTCATCAGTCTAAATATTATTTTGTATTTGTACTTTGATATTGATTGATATGCGGACGAATAGATGAGATTTTGATTGTTTATTAAGTATTATTATTGTGAATGTTGTTATTTCAGCTCAATTTAACAAATATGTCGATGTTTACATTATTTTCCTCTTAGAAACGTTTAATAATTCCAGTCCGTAGTTTTTTGTATTTAATTCGCCTGTATTTCAGACTAGTTAACAAAACACAGATTTTTAGATAATTGTATTAGAGTTCCATCAGCGAAATCTATTTTAATCTTTTTTATAGGTTACATCTAATGAATATTATATTCAAACATCAAACAAATATCTATCGGTTTTGCCGAAGTTGCGTTTAGATTTTATTTATTTTTATGAATTTACAGTTAAGGGTGTTTAGTTTCCTAAAAAAGAATAAACTGCTTTTTGTTCCGTATCCCTCTTGAATGCTTTATATTCGCTAAAATTAAGGAAAAAATAATTCTCTAATATATTATTTCATTTTGTTTAATTCATTGGTGTTTGTCATCTCAATTTGAGAAAATGGTTGGTACTTTTCCAAAACACCATTGTCACGAAGCTTAATTTTTGGTGCAAAAGTACCATTCAGTTTTTTCTCTAAATCATTGCCACAAATGTATCTCATATAATTGCTCCAGTCTACTTTCGTGTTGTGGTACATTTGCAGTTAAAGCTCACAAAACTCAATCGATGTCATCTCTTGGAACCGCAAACATATAAATCTCAAAGCGTTAAGAAACGGCAATTGGGGTGCTTCAAAACATGTTATCTTTATATTCCCTTTTTTTTTTTCCAGCATAATTGTTATCTAAATGTGCATTATGGAACATATTAGCTATTATTTCGTTTGATTTTTTTTTTTTAAACAAATCTTTCTTTACATATAATTCCATCATCGTGAAACAAATTTTGGTACATGTTAGTAATGCTGTCAACCAATTTCGCCAAATTATACAAATTGACATAATTTTTATTTTAAATAACAAAAGAACAAATAAATTAGTATAACATTAATAAAAATACAAATAAAACGTCAAAATAAAAATGAACCATTATTGGCATTTAATCTTATAGTTTGGCGATAGATTTTTGGTCGACAGGATAACTAAGAAGTACCCAAATTTATTGCAGCTTCCTCATCAACAGGTAACTGCCAAATTATAAAATCTATCCCTGTGTCAGCTAAAAATGTGAGCTATAACTTGATAAAAAATATTTTCAATCAGTAAAAGAGAAAATTAAGATGCTTTGCATAGTTATGATTGGATTTTTTAAAAATTGATTCCCGTTCAATAAATAACAAGCCACAACTTTTTCTACAATTTACAACAAAAGCCCTTTGCACAGTTAGGGTTAAAATAAAGGCTGCATTAACATGCATTTTGGCATGGCAGTGGTATATAATGGAAAAGTACCATTTAGTTGTGTGGAACTAATGCAACTGAATATAGTTAAACAATTCAATTTCTTTTACTAAAAGAACAAATATGCAATCAATAATAATACAGTAGACTCCCTCAAATCCACACATCATCACAGATGTAAACAATGAAATTTTCAGTTCAAATGCAGGGACAAAATTGCAGAATTGTTTAGTTTTATATCATTCTGTATGTATTTTAACATTTAATTCTCTATAATATGATTGAATTCGTAGTTTTTCATGCAGGGAGTATAAATTTATTTTTGAAAAATATCAAAATTTGCTAATATCGCTGGTAATCAAGCTTTTTTGGATATTAAGATTGGCTAAACCTGAAATAAAACTTCCTTACTTTATGATTTTGATGTGAATTAATGCGTTACTTTTATGAAGAATATTTCATTGAATAATTCAAGGAAAATGTATTTCATCTTTATTATGCATATTTAATTATACATTATTAATTATTTACTTGACCTTTACTTTTAATAATTTAATCATTTTTAATGTTATCTTACTTTTTACTTTTAATTATTTGTCATTTTAGTTTATTACCTAATTATTTTAATATTTTACTACATTGCCAGCATTCATTATAAATTCGATTGCATTATTACATTCAAAATTACTGTTTAAAAAATGTAAACAAAGCAATGACCAGACATCTGCAAAATTCTAAAATCCACACAACCTCTGGTCCCAAGCTGTGCAGATTTGGGGGAGTCTTTTGTATTTTCGTTCTAAATGAAAATATTGATTACTTTAACTTTAAAAATAAAAGGTGAATTACTTAGGAAAGTTATTTTCGAGAATTAATATATGTTCTTTTTAGTGTGTATGTGTGTTTCACAAAGTTTGGTTTACAATTTAATGGGCATCAATGAGCATTATTTTGGGCCTCTCGTCCTAGAAAAAAAAACATAATTTTCTTTTTTTTGGGGGGGGGGGGGGGGAGGTGGTTCATAGGGATAGAAACAATCGTAAAAATCCATTCTTGAAATTTTTAAATGATACATTAACATAACCTGGACAGGTGGCCAGCTTAATCCGATTATCTAACCCATCAGATATAGTCTTAGAATTGAACATTCTTCAGAAAATGAGGAAATTTTCAGGTCACCATATTAAGGTGTCAACGATCTTAATCACAGCGGTAGAATTGTTAAAAAAAGGTCCCTGTTCCAAAAAACCAGTAAGCATGAGAATTTCCTGGTTCACAGTCATCATCACTGGCCCGCTACATAAAATTCTATAAAGTCCCTTTAACCCTTTGAGTGACACCCCCCCCCCCACACACACACACACACACACACTCATAGAATATAAACCAAACTTCCTTTACAGTTATCCAAGATTTTCAGCATAATAAAATATAAAATTATTAATTAGATATTTTATTTTTGATTATTTATTTCAACTGACTAAGATTTAATGCAATTTTTATTTATTGTTGTGTGATTTGTGTTTGGTTGCGGTTTTCTCAGGGACTGGAAAATTTAAGTTTACTTGTGAACGAGGGAGAAAAAGTTGCTGGTCCTGCGGGTCTTGGACAAGCGGACCTCCAAGGATTTTGAATGCTGAATCAAATGATTTAAATCAGTGATTAAATCGTGATTTTAATCAAGCGATTTAAAAAAATCATTGATTAAAATCATAATTTTTTAAAATGTTTAAAATTACATAAAAGATTCAGGAGATTAAAACAGTAATTTTTCTAAGTACAAATGCAAAACAAGCTGCGAATTATATTTGTTAGTTTTGTTCTTTGTGCTACTAACTAATGAAATTATACTTATTTGCAGTTTTTATTAATTCTGTAATTATTTATTGTGTATATTATTAATTATCATTTTAATAATTAAAGCATTAAAATGTATATTATTTTCTTAATTAGAAAGTTGATTGTTTAAATAATTATTAATTTTCAGCAGTGTTAACAATTTAATATTCAATGCAGTTATTAATGATTTTAGCAAATCGGTAGTATTTTATATGGTTTTATATAATTGTTACCAATATTAATGTATATAATATTATTATATGCTACTAACTAGGGTGTCAATTTAATCAACTGATTTATTTTTTAAATATTGATTAAAACCATAAATTGTCTGTTTAAAATAACATAAAAAGTATTAAAATCTAAGATGAATGAAGATATTAAGATATTTCATTCAATTAGTTCTACTAATGTTACATTTTTGTAACAAATAAGTTAATCCAATTGAAGATTTAAAAATAAAATTAATACAATATGATACTTAAAATACCTTAAAAATTAGATTCCATGCAAATGAAATGGAAATAAATCTTAGACTTTTTCTAAAGTTTTGTGTTTTGCATGCATCTTATCATTTTATGTACAATCGTCATAAACATAATACAAAATCTGCAATACAAATATTTTAAATTAAAAATGGAAGAAGTCTAATATTTATTTCAATTCGAACGGAATCTAATTTTTTAGGGTGTTTTAAGTATCCTATTGTATGAATTTTATTTTTATTTTTTAATCTTCAATTGGCTTAACTTATTTGTTACAAAAATTTAACATTAAATGTCAAACTAATTGAATGAAATATCTTAATATCTGTCCCTTCTCGGGCTTAAACAATGTAGGAAATATATATATATATTTAATTTGTTCTGAAAATTACTTTTTTTTTAAATCTAATAAATGAACAGAGCAAAAATATTAAAATCTGGAGTAGTGGAAATTTTTCAGAAAATCCTATTGTCCAAGGATTTCTTTCCATCAATTAGCAAAACGCAACACACAAAGCTGTTGCAGTATGCTGTATTTAAAATCTTTTGTGGTTTCTGACTGATATATAAATACTAACTTAAAATAAAGAACAGGAGCTGTTTCCCTGTGAGCTTTGTTACAAATTAAGCAATGTGTAGAGCTAAAAACTTGATCAGTAAGAATATTTTACAAGCACGAACAAAATGTAGCAAGAAAACACAACAATACCAGGAAAAAAATTGTTAAATACAGTTGCAGTTAATTCTTGAATTCCTCGTCGCCGTTCAGAAACTATTGAAGTAGAAAATCATTGAGACTACTCTTGCAAGTGCTAGATAGGGATAGTGTTCCCACATGTGAGACATGACACATCGCATATCTAGGCGTTTTGGTAGAGGAAAATTCAAAGAATTGAAATGAGAAAAAGATAATTTAGGCTTCGGTTTTTTAGAAAGCTCCGGAGTGCAGTATTTATGAGCTCCGGTGAATTCCGAACAATATTTAAACATTCAATAAGAACAAAAAGTACCAGCGCTGAGCTCCAGTGTAAACTAAGTACTGCTTATAATAATATATAACTACAGCATAAATTTGCTGTAAAAAGTTAAAAGTAAAAAAGGTAAGTAAATAAATGTTACAGAAACTTAATGTTCAATACAAAATAGATTTTAACTTTTGCACATTTCTTAGCATATGTGTGTTAGACGAGTTTTAAAATAAGGGTTAAAACTAACACAACGTGATAAAATAGATTCCTTAAATGTTGTCAAGAAAAAAATGTAACTCTTCTGGGATCCACTTAAGGTACTGAAAATAACATCTTTAATTGTGACAACATTTTCTGCTTGTTATCCAAATTCAGAAAGGGAATAGGATTGGAACAAGCAGAAAAATTGGGATTTCTGTTCAAAATATCTATTTAGTAAAAATGAATGTAGATGTCTGTAATATCTGACCGAATAGTTTTTATTTTCTACCATTAAAAATTGAAACTAATTCAACTTATTTTTTAATAATATAAAGTTTTACAATGCAATGAAATTTGTGTGTTCAGTTTCACTTTTAAATAATAGGTATACTCTATTCCATACGAAATGAATATTTCCAACTGAGCAAAAATATGCCCAAGCCGGGAATCGAACCCAGATCCTTGGCTTACAGGGCCGATGCTCTACTGTGTAAGCTACCTGGGCTGACAACCGGCGAGCCTATTTCCCTCAGATAACCTTATTGGTACAGTCGTGGAAAAAAAAAGTAAACACCCCTACTAACTCTGCAACAAATTATCGTAGAAGAAAGTTACTGGTACCGAACGATTTTAAATAAAGTCTACTTTTAAATGATGTATATAAAATTTGCTTAGGAGGACATCTACATATTAAAACGAACCATAACTTCATTTTTTTTCAATGGCAATACCCAATTCTGACAGCATAAATGAACTCTACACTCTTCAATTAGCCTAAAAACAAATTTTTATGCAATTCGTACTATAAGTTTCCGAGAAATTAATTATTTTAAAACGAGCGTATTTTAAGGGCTGTATCCAAATTGAAGTTGGGTTCTCGATTGCTAACCGAGAGAGCCGCCTTCTTGATCAAGGCACCTTATGCAGTCAATGCAGTCTGTTAGATAACAAGGCAGCAGAAGAAATTTCAAAATATCTACTCACTTCAATCATAGACGGCCCCTTAAACCATCATTTTGCCGTTTTTTAAGCATCATTTGAAAACTACTTGGAAGAAAAATGTGAAATTGAGGATTTTCATAAAGCAGGACTTAATAAATCTAAATCCATCAAAAAAAAATTGTAGGTTGCAATTCATAATTTTTTCGAATATTAATTTCATAATTCATATCATAAAATTATAAAAATTGCAAATTCAGCGTATTTATGTTTGGGCACATTAGTTTTATTTCTAAACAAAAAATTAGCACATTAGGAGCATAATTTCAGAAGATATAAATAAAAATATGAAAATGTCATTTAACATTAGAAGCACTCAATTTTGAATGTTCATAATTCAAAAACTTATCATTCAAATGACTTGAAATTGGGTGTCTGGGCATATTTTGAATCGAAGATTTGAAATATCTCGTTAAAATTGGGTATTGCCATTGAAAAAAATGAGGTTTGGGTTCGTTTTAATATGTAGATGACCCCCTAAGCAAATGTTATATACGTCATTTAAAAGTAGACTTTATTTCAAATCGTTCGGTACCAGTAATTCCGTCTACGATAATTTGTTGAAGAGTTAGTAGGGGGTGTTTACTTTTTTTTTCCACAACTGTGCATAACATCTGGTCTGCGCAGGACACAGCTCAATAGAATAAACCGCAGGTAAAGGAACTCCATATGCGGAGTTCCTTGTGTTTTTCCCGCTGTTTGTTCTATTGAGCTGTCTTATGGCAGACCAGATGTTATGTACCAATAAGGTTATCTGAGGGAAATAGGCTCGCCGGTTGTCAGCCCAGTTAGCTTAAACGGTAGAACCCCTGTAAGCCAAGGATCTGGGTTCGATTCTGGGCTTGGATATTTTTTCGCTCAGTTGGAGATATTCAATTCGTATAGCTTTACCAATTAGTACGATTGTGTTAAAAATAATAGTATACTCTATCCCAAATTAAATAAATATAGAAAAACTATATTTTCAAAGAACGACAGATTCACCTTAATAATATAAATGAAAAATATGAATATCAAATTCACAATATATCTTTACTTAATAGGTGCTAAAAATACAAATGTTAAAAACATTTTAAAAACAATGCAGATGTTGAGAACATTGAGTCACATGATGTTTAAAATCCGAGCGCTTTCGACTGAACCATCAGTCGTCATAATCTTTTAGTATCTTAACTAGATCTGCAGTAGAGTTGATAACGTGTTCAGATGGGGTTCAGATTATAAATTAGAAGATAACAGCATACTAGTAAGTTTTGATATAAAATCTTTATATCCCTCCATTAATGTTCAAGAAGTTAAAATTGTTATTGAAGATTTCATTTCAAATAACCCATTATATAACGACGATATTAAAAATACACTTATTTCAAGCTTAAATTTAATTACAAACAATAATGTCTTCCTTTTTAATGGAAAGTATTACAAGCAAACAGAAGGGGCCCCAATGGGCTCACCAATCTCTGGATTATTGGCCGAACTTAAATTACGACCTCTGGAAAATCATATAATTTCTTCTTCCACCCTTAAACCCGCATTATGGATTAGGTATGTCGATGACATTCTGATAATTTGGAATCACGGAAACTCTACATTAACTGAGTTTTTGAATCATGCTAACAGTATAGATAACAATATAAAGTTCACTTGTGAAATAGAAGAAAATGGTTCGTTACCTTTTTTAGATGTAGAACTGGTTAAAAACATTTCAACAAAAAGCATCGATATGAAAGTCTATAGAAAACCTTGCAGGTCAAACAATACAATATCCTATGACAGTAATGTTCCATTCAACTACAAAACTGCTGCATATCGTTTTTATGTTAAAAGGGCTTTTCAAGTTTGTTCGGAAGTTTACCTAAATGATGAATTAAATAAAATTAAAGGGATAGCTTGTGAAAATGGATTTTCGAATAAATTTATCAACAAATTAATTTATAAATATAATAGTAACAAAATATCTACAAGCGTTAGCAAAAATAAAGAAAAACCTAAATTTTGCAGTATGAAATATATTCCACATCTTTTTGAAAGAATTAAGTATGCATTAAAGAAATATAATGTTACACTTATCGCTAAACCACCGACAAAATTAGAGCAACTGGTATACAGACAGGTCGATCCTATACACAATTTTGATAAATCCGGAGTTTATATTGTCCCTTTTAGGATTGGAGGTAGTTCAAAAAAGTATACTTATATAGGAATGACCACTCGGAAATTATTGGAACGGATTAAGGAGCATATGACAGATTTAAAAAAGGGTAGACCATCCACAGCTATATCCCGGCTAAGTCAAGTTAAAGACATTGATATCGTATTCAAAGAAGTTAAAATCATCGCACACGCTTCATTTTATAATATTTGTATAATTAGAGAGTCGTTGGAAATTTTAGCAAAAGGCAAGAGTACCTGTAATGATGTTCTATCCTATAACATACCAAGAATCTGGTTTAAAATTCTAGGGGTTACAGGGGAATTTGGTTTTGATTAACCATTTTCCCTCCTCCCTGTCCCACCCCTCTCCCCCCCTCTCTCTTTTTCTGATTGGCTGCTCCTCTCTGTTATTCCATCCTTCCCACCCTCCTATTTCGCGGTTCGTTTGGTTTCGCCCTTTGATATTTAACCAGCTGTTTGTCTTTCATTCGGCAGTGCTCTTTTCCCTGATGACGACTGATGGTTCAGTCGAAAGCGCTCGGATTTTAAACATCATGTGACTCAATGTTCTCAACATCTGCATTGTTTTTAAAATGTTTTTAACATTTGTATTTTTAGCACCTATTAAGTAAAGATATATTGTGAATTTGATATTCATATTTTTCATTTACTCTATCCCATTTACAAAAGCCTGTAAGTAAAATAAAACTAGCATTGCAAATTTCTCATCAGCTGTACCATTTTATTTTAACAAAATTAAATAATGAAAAACAGGAAATTCGTAAAGTCGTTTAAATTTGCCACATTTTCAAATTTTCTAGCACTGTCTCTCTTGTTATTCTCCTCAGCCGTGGGATTGTAAAGCCCAGTTATGAAACTGATGCATACTGATTAGAGATCTAAATCTCAGTCAAACTAGAACAGCAATAAAATTATTCCTTTATATTTTTAATATGTTCACCCCTTTATGTAATTAAAACTATTTAACGTTTTAATAGCTTTAATTTTTGGTTATATTGATAGTGTGATTCCAGATAAAAATTTATAAATAATTACGTGATTTTATTTATATTGCAGATACAGATGTTTGTGAAGTCTATTCTGGACATGCAGTGGAGATGCATTCTGAAGATAAATCAGGCAAAAAACTACAGTATTACTTTCGAGTCGATGAATTTCCTCTTAAAAATATTCTTCAGAAAGGTTTTAAAAAATCATATTTAATTCGCCATTTCTGTTATACTACATAGAAACTTTTTCTTGTGTTGTTCTTTAGCAAAAACATTTCTCAAAAGTTTAGCTTGTAACAGCATTTTAGTGTCCATACTAATAATAATCCTTTCATTTGTAAAATGAATAGTGAAAGATTTTCCGAAAAACCAGATTTAAAATATCACCTAAGAGTTCAAACCGAAGATAAACCATTGGACGTTGAAGGGTATAACAAATATATTTCTCATAATTCTGCCTCTAAAGAACACGTGCATTATCCTCATAAAGAGAATCCTTTTATTTGTGAAGTGTGCAAAAAGAGGTTTTCTCTAAAATGTAATTTAATAACCCACATGCTCATTCACACTAAGGAGAAACCATATACTTGTGAGGTATGTAACAAAACGTTTTCCCAAAAAGCTCATTTAAATTCCCACCTGCGTGTTCACACTAAAGAAAAACCATTCGGTTGTGACGTGTGTAACAAAAGATTTTCTCATAAATCTGATTTAATTACCCATCTGCGTACACACACGAAAGAAAAGCCATTTTCTTGTGAAGTATGTGACAAAAGATTTTCTCAGAATGATCATTTAAGGAATCACCTGCGTATTCATACTAAAGAGAAACCTTTCACCTGTGAGATGTGTAACAAAGGATTTTCTCAGAAATATTCTTTAAATTTGCATCTGCGTATTCATACTAATGAAATACCATTCACATGTGAGGTGTGTAACAAAGCTTTTTCTCGAAAAGGTAATTTAAAAACGCATCTGTTCATTCATTCTAACGAGAAACCATTCATTTGTGAAGTGTGTATTAAAGTGTTTTCTAGAAAACATCTTTTAAACATCCACCTGCTCCTTCATACCAATAAGAAAACTTTCAGTTGTGAGATCTGTAGCAAAGGGTTTTCTCGAAAATCTAATTTAAAGAAGCACCTGCTCATTCATACTAATGAGAAACCATTCATTTGTTAATTGTACAGCAAAAGGTTTTCTGAAAAATCTAATTTAAAAATCCACCTACGTATTCACACTAAAGAAAAACATTTCTCTTCTAAGGTGTGTAATGAAGCATTTTCTCAATAAACTCAGTTAAATTACCATATGTGTTATCATACTAAATACAAACCTCTCTAAGATGTGTAATATAAATTAACAACATGCAGGGTGTGAGATGCCTTTAACATATTTTACAGACATTTGGTTTTGTCAAT
Organism: Maratus speciosus; assembly: GCA_963932465.1. Taxonomy (NCBI): domain Eukaryota; kingdom Metazoa; phylum Arthropoda; class Arachnida; order Araneae; family Salticidae; genus Maratus; species Maratus speciosus. The sequence continues at coordinate 9,571,157 of OZ010798.1, read as the reverse complement.
AATTTCCATGTCTAAAGAAAGACTTATAAATGTGTGGTGCAGATTTTGTAAGTCAAATAAAAATTTAAACATGTACTCTATTAAACTCTATTAAAAAGGATTTTTTTTATTTCTGTGGGTAATTAGTTTATAAAAAAAAATTTATGCCTTTTGAAGACACTCTAGAAAATAATTAACAAATATACCAGCAGAATAAAAACAATTATTTCAAAGAGTTTATGGAAAGTTAACATTTAAGGTTGTTAGTCAATCGGATTTCTTTCAGTCGTTTTTCAGAAATGCCAAGTTTTGTAAACAGAAATTTTTTGTAAAACAAAAAAGTCTTCATTATTTAAGGAAGGTGGATAAAATATTTTTCTCTCTTTTGCAGTTTCACCATCCTGTAATGATTGCATAAATATGCAAAAGTATTGACAAACAAATCATGAAATATTTTACATAACCTATTAACATATTATAAAAGTTGCTTTTAATATGAATTTTCTTGTAGTATGAAGGAAACATTTCTTAAAACACCCACACAAAAATTGCTCTGTTTATTCATTTAATGATTTTTATTTTACTTTTGTTTATTTTAATTACTTATTTTTTATGCATTTAATTTGTTTTCATCATATATATGAATTTTTGTAACATTTTAGTGTCATTGATGTGTAGTTTTTATATTAATATACTCTTAATAAAATAGCTTAACTCCATATTTTTCTGACCTCTACTCTTCATTTGTTTGTGTTTTTTCTTTATTTTGTAATTAAACAAAATTAATTATTGTTTTCTGATACCAAAATAAATAAATACGTGTAAAACATTTTCTGTGGTTATTTCTATTTTTATTGATTTTAATTTTTCAGTAATATTATTGTTTTTTCACTTACAAATGCAAACATTTCACACCTTTAAGTGTCTTTAAGCATAAATCCTAATGTGTTATTTTCAATATTAAAAGCAAAACGTTTTTAGAGAAATTTAAAAATTACTGAAATGCCTTATATTGGCTATACAACACTGTAAATCTTTACTCTTTTTTTTTCCTTGTCATATAAACTTGCTTTAAAAAAGAATTTTTTAAATATTAAAGTTTCTTGTTCCGGTATGTCCCTGTTTTGATTTCACGTAATTAGTAAATTTCAGGCACAAAATGTTCATTTACTCATATTCAAGACTGGAGTAGCACAGTTGACGTTTATTCCAACAGAGCGAGAAATGTTCAGACCAGGAATCGAACCTGGATACTTGGCGTGCCGTGCCAATGCCTTACCGGTGAAGCTATCCGGACGATACCTGGCTGACATAATTCACTCTTATTTGTTGTTGGCTGCGAACTGCAGCGCTTGTTGTCCTATTGTTGAATTAAATTTAGTTGTTATTTTGCAGTGTTTAAAAAACCAAACTGCGTTCATTCGAAAATTCATTCGAGTCAGGCATTGTTAAAAATAAATTTCTCTATTGTTGCCCTATTGTTGAATTTAAGTCAATTGTTATTTCACAGAGCTATTGAAAATAAAAATTCATTTTATCCAAAATGACATACTCATCAGAAATGCAGTTTATCACAAACACGTGCGAGTGAAATTTATTGATGTAATAAGCTTTCTGATTTTTGTTCCATTGTTGAACTGAACACGATTGTTATTATACTATTTTATTTATTCCATTTATGTATGTATTATTCAAATATTTCAACGTTAATTTTGAATATTTACTTTCAATCTATTGACCTAAAAACAATATATATTTTTAAATGGTTCGTTCCGTGCTTTTTAAGACCCAAATAATCCGACGAAAAATTGAATTTTCACCTTAGAATTAACATTGTGATTATTTAATTTTAATCGAAATAGTTGCATTGTTGACATTGGCATATACATTATTTGCATTGAAGCCACTATTTGTATGACGTCAGATATAAACGACAGGCAGATTAGTGTTTTAGTATTTACATAGACCGTTAAAATTTCACATACTTCGTATATTTGTTTTAATTATTTTTCAAAATTCCATATAATCCAGGGGAAATGTACGTTATACCTTGCAGAAGGTCGGGTAGAAGATTTCTTTTTTCTGAATTGTTTATAAGGTTGCCAACATGGAAAAACAAAGTTTTCTAACAAAATTTCTTAAGGCTAAATTTCCTGTGGCCAAAAAACAACAAAATTTTGGGACCTTTTATGAATTTTTTAAATATCTCGAGACTTGTTGCCGTAGCATATTCGGAGGGATTATTCGGAGAATTTTTTCTTTAAATAAGCGGATGGGCATATACATTACTTCAGAAATAAATTCACATCCGCATAAAAACTTAATTTCTCAATTTACTCGTAGTGTTCTCCAAAAGCGATTTTCCACATCTTTTTTTGCATGTTTCTGTAACTCTTCAGAGAATTTCTTCTTTAAGTCAGCAGATGGGCATTTGCTTTACATCAGAAATAAATGCACATACACAAAATATGTTAATTTTTCCGTTTACACGTAATATGCTCCAAAAGTATTTCTCAAAATTCTTTTTGTATGTTTCTATAATTCTTCGAAAAAATTCTTCTTTAAGTCAACAATTGGGCATTTACTTTACTTCAGAAATAAATGCTCATCCGCATATAACTTAATTTCTCCCTTTACTCGTAGTGTTCTTCAAAGGCATTTTTTCAAATCCAACATCCACATTTCCGTAAATATTCAGAGAATTTCTTTAAGTCAACGGATGGGCCTTTACTTTTCTCCAGAAATAAATGCATATCCGCAAAATAACCTAATTTCCCCAATTTACTCCTAGTATGCTCCAAAAATATTTCCAAATGCATCTTTCATGTTTCCGTAATTATTCAGAGAATTTCTTCTTTAACGTCAACGGATGGGCATTTACTTTCTTCCAGAAATCAATGCATATCCGCAAAATAACCTAATTTCCCCAATTTACTCCTAGTATGTTCCAAAAATATTTCCAAATGCATCTTTCATGTTTCCGTGCTTATTCAGACAATTTCTTCTTTAAGTCAACGGATGGGCATTTACTTTCCTCCAGAAATAAATGCACAGCCGGATAACAACTTAATCTCTCACTTTACTTGTAGTATGCTTCAAAAACATTTTTCCAAATCCATCTTCCATGTTTCCGCAATTATTCAGAGAATTTCGTCTTTAAGTCAACGGATGGGCATTTACTTTCTTCCAGAAATCAATGCATATCCGCAAAATAACCTAATTTCCCCAATTTACTCCTAGTATGCTCCAAAAATATTTCCAAATGCATCTTTCATGTTTCCGTGCTTATTCAGAGAATTTCTTCTTTAAGTCAACGGATGGGTATTTACTTTCCTCCAGAAATAAATGCACGGCCGGATAACAACTTAATCTCTCACTTTACTTGTAGTATGCTTCAAAAACATTTTTCCAAATCCATCTTCCATGTTTCCGTAATTATTCAGAAAATTTCGTCTTTAAGTCAACGGATGGTCGTTTACTTTCCTCCAGAAATAAATGCACAGCCGCATAACCACTTAATTTCTCACTTTACTCGTAGTATGCTCCAAAAATATTTCCAAATGCATCTTTCATGTTTTCGTAATTATTCAGAGAATTTCTTATTTAACGTCAACGGATGGGCTTTTACTTTCCTCCAGAAATCAATGCATATCCGCAAAATAACCTAATTTCCCCCAATTTACTCCTAGTATGCTCTAAAAGAATTTTTCGTTTCATGTTTCTATAAGTCTTCACTGAATATCTTCTTTAATTCAACGAATGGGCATTTACTTTACTGCATCAATAAATGCACATTCGCACACTATCTTAATTTCTCCCTTTACTACTACTCTGGTCCAAAAGCGTTTTTCCAAATTCTTGTTGCATGTTTCTATAGTTAGCAGAGAATTTCTTCTTTAATTCAATGGATGGGCATTTACTTTACTTCAGAAATAGATGAACATCCGCATAATAACTTTATTTATCGCTTTACACATCGTATGCCACAAAAGCATTTTTCGAAATTCTCCTTGCATGTTTCTATAATTATGCTTAGAATTTCTTCTTTTAGTCAATTGAAGGGCCGTCATATTTGCTTAAGTACTATAGATTTTACTTCTTGAATTTTTTTATATTCTGTGAAATTCATCATTATTTCAATAGAGAATTTTTTTTTTATATGAAACAATCTTATAAATTTTTGATAATTAAATTTTTCTTCTCTGTGCTGTGTGAGTAATACACAAGTACAATTTAATAAGTATAAAAATTTCTCCCTTTTTTTTGTTCTGTGTAATATTTGCTTCTCAATGCAATTTAATTTTTCTTTTTACCGGTAGTATGCTCGAAAAACATTTGTCAGAATTCTTACTCTTTTCTTTAATTATTCAGTGAACGTCTTCATTAAGTCAACGGATGGGCATTTACTTCAGAAAAAAATGCACTTCCGCATAATGACTTAAATTCTCCATTTGCTGGTAGTATGCTCAAAAGTCATTTTTCAGAATTCTTCTTGCATGTTTCTATAATGCATCACAGAAATCCTTCTTTAAATCGATGGATGGTCATTTACTTTACTTCGGAAACAAATACACTTCCGTATAATAACTTAAATTCTCACGTTACATGCAGTATGCTCCGAAATCATTTTTCAAAATTCTTCTTGCATTCTTCTTCTTCTTCAAAATTCTTCTTGCAAAATTCTTCTTGCAAATAATTCACCGCAAACAACCTTCTTTAAGTCGACGGATGGGCATTTCCCTTACTTCAGAAATAACTTCTCACGTTACAGACAGTACGCGTCAAAAACATTTTTCCAAATTGTTGAATGTTTCTACATTATTCAGAGAATTTCTTCTCTAAGTCAGCGGATGGGAGTTTTTTTACTTTAGAAATAAATCGCATCTGCATAATAACATAATTTCCCTGTTTATTCTTAGTATGCTCCAAAAGAGTTTTTCCAAATTCAACTTGTATTTTTCTATATATCTTATTAAAATTTATTCGTTAAGCAACGGTTGGGCATTTACTTTACTCCAGAAATAAATGCACATCCGCAAAATAACTTTATTCCGCCCTCTACTTGTAGTCCTCTTCAAAAATATTTTTTCCAAATTCTTTTGTAATTCTTCAGAGAATTTCTTGTTTAAGTCTACGGATGGGCGTTTACTTTACTCCAGAAATAAATGCACAGCCGCATAACCACTTAATTTCTCCCTTTACTCGTAGCACGGATAAAAAGCATATTTTTCCAAACGTATCTTCCATGTTTTCGTGCATATTCAGAGAATTTCTTCTTTAAGTCAAAGGATGGCCATGTACTTTCCTCCAGAAATAAATGCATAGCGGCATAACAACTTAACCTATCCCTTTACTCGCAGTATTCTCCAAAAAAATTTCAAAATCCAACTTCCATGATTCCGTGCTTATCAGATAATTTTTTCTTTAAGTAAACGGATGGACATTTACTTTCCTCCAGAAATAAATGCACAGCCGCATAACAAATTAATCTCTTCCTTTACTCGTAGCATACTTAAAAAGCATATTTTTCCAAATGCATCTTCCATGTTTCCGTAATTATTCTGAGAATTACTTCTTTAAGTCAACGGATGGGCATTTACTTTACTCCAGAAATAAATGCACAGCCGCATAACAACTTAATATCTCCCTTTAATCGTAGTACGTTTCAAAAGCAATTTTTCAAATCCATCTTCCATGTTTTAAGGAATATTAATAGAATTTCTCCTTTAAGTCAACGAATGGGCATTTACTTTACTCCAGAAATAAATGCACAGCCGCATAACAACTTAATCTCTCCCTTTACTTGTAGTATGCTTCAAAAATATTTTTCCAAATCCATCTTCAACGGTTCCGTAAATATTAAGAGAATGCCTTCTTTAAGTCAACGGATGGGCATTTACTTTACTCCAGAAATAAATGCACAGCCGCATAACAACTTAATATCTCCCTTTAATCGTAGTACGTTTCAAAAGCAATTTTTCAAAACCATCGTCCATGTTTTAAGGAATATTAATAGAATTTCTCCTTTAAGTCAACGAATGGGCATTTACTTTCCTCCAGAAAAAAATGCACAGCCGCATAACAACTTAATTTGTCCCTTTACTCGTAGTACGCTTCAAAAGCAGTTTTTCAAATCCGTCTCCCACGTTTCCGTTAATATTCAGAGAATTTATTCATTTAGTCAACGGATGGGCATTTAGTTTCCTCCAGAAATAACTGCACAGCCGCATAACAACATTATCTCTCGCTTTACTCCTAGTGTTCTTCAAAAATATTTTTCCAAATCCATCTTCAATGTTTCCGTAAATATTAAGAGAATTTCTTCTTTAAGTCCACGGATGGGCATTTACTTTCCTCCAGAAATAAATCCACAGCCGCATAACAACTTAATCTCTCCATTTACACGTAGTACGCTTGAAAAGCAATTTTTCAAATCCATCTTCCATGTTTTCATGAATATTAACAGAATTTCTTCTTTAAGTCAACGGATGGACATTTACTTTCCTCCAGAAATAAATGCACAGCCGGATAAAAACTTAATCTCTCACTTTACTTGTAGTATGCTTCAAAAACATTTTTCCAAATCCATCTTCCAAGTTTCCGTAATTATTCAGAGAATTTCGTCTTTAAGTCAACGGATGGGCATTTACTTTCTTCCAGAAATCAATGCATATCCGCAAAATAACCTAATTTCCCCAATTTACTCCTAGTATGCTCCAAAAATATTTCCAAATGCATCTTTCATGTTTCCGTGCTTATTCAGAGAATTTCTTCTTTACGTCAACGGATGGGCATTTACTTTCCTCCAGAAATCAATGCACAGCCGGATAACAACTTAATCTTTCACTTTACTTGTAGTATGCTTCAAAAACATTTTTCCAAATCCATCTTCCATATTTCCGTAATTATTCAGAGAATTTCTTCTTTAAGTCAACGGATGGACATTTACTTTCCTCCAGAAATAAATGCACAGCCGGATAACAACTTAATCTCTCACTTTACTTGTAGTATGCTTCAAAAACTTTTTGCCAAATCCATCTTCCAAGTTTCCGTAATTATTCAGAGAATTTCGTCTTTAAGTCAACGGATGGGCATTTACTTTCTTCCAGAAATCAATGCATATCCGCAAAATAACCTAATTTCCCCAATTTTCTCCTAGTATGCTCCAAACATATTTCCAAATGCATCTTTCATGTTTCCGTGCTTATTCAGAGAATTTCTTCTTTAAGTCAACGGATGGGCATTTACTTTCCTCCAGAAATAAATGCACAGCCGGATAACAACTTAATCTCTCACTTTACTTGTAGTATGCTTCAAAAACCTTTTTCCAAATCCATCTTCCATGTTTCCGTAATTATTATGAGAATTTCGACTTTAAGTCAACGGATGGACATTTACTTTCTTCCAGAAATCAATGCATATCCGCAAAATAACCTAATTTCCCCAATTTACTCCTAGTGTGCTCCAAAAATATTTCCAAATATATCTTTCATGTTTCCGTGCTTATTCAGAGAATTTTTTCTTTAAGTCAACGGATGGGCATTTACTTTCCTCCAGAAATAAATGCACAGCCGGATAACAACTTAATCTCTCCCTTTACTTGTAGTATGCTTCAAAAACATTTTTCCAAATCCATCTTCAATGTTTCCGTAAATATTAAGAGAATTTTTTCTTTAAGTCAACGAATGGGCATTTACTTTCCTCCAGAAATAAATGCACAGCCGGATAACAACTTAATCTCTCCCTTTACTTGTAGTATGCTTCAAAAATATTTTTCCAAATCCATCTTCAATGGTTCCGTAAATATTAAGAGAATGTCTTCTTTAAGTCAACGGATGGGCATTTACTTTACTCCAGAAATAAATGCACAGCCGCATAACAACTTAATCTCTCCCTTTACTTGTAGTATGCTTCAAAAACATTTTTCCAAATCCATCTGCAATGTTTCCGTAAATATTAAGAGAATTTCTTCTTTAAGTCAACGGATGGGCATTTACTTTACTCCAGAAATAAATGCACAGCCGCATAACAACTTAATATCTCCCTTTAATCGTAGTACGTTTCAAAAGCAATTTTTCCAAATCCATCTTCAATGTTTCCGTAAATATTAAGAGAATTTCTTCTTTAAGTCAACGGATGGGCATTTCCTTTACTCCAGAAATAAATGCACAGCCGCATAACAACTTAATCTCTCCCTTTACTTGTAGTATGCTTCAAAAACATTTTTCCAAATCCATCTTCAATGGTTCCGTAAATATTAAGAGAATGTCTTCTTTAAGTCAACGGATGGGCATTTACTTTACTCCAGAAATAAATGCACAGCCGCATAACAACTTAATCTCTCCCTTTACTCGTAGTATGCTCCAAAAATATTTCCAAATGCATCTTTCATGTTTTCGTAATTATTCAGAGAATTTCTTATTTAACGTCAACGGATGGGCTTTTACTTTCCTCCAGAAATCAATGCATATCCGCAAAATAACCTAATTTCCCCCAATTTACTCGTAGTATGCTCTAAAAGAATTTTTCGTTTCATGTTTCTATAAGTCTTCACTGAATATCTTCTTTAATTCAACGAATGGGCATTTACTTTACTGCATCAATAAATGCACATTCGCACACTATCTTAATTTCTCCCTTTACTACTACTCTGGTCCAAAAGCGTTTTTCCAAATTCTTGTTGCATGTTTCTATAGTTAGCAGAGAATTTCTTCTTTAATTCAATGGATGGGCATTTACTTTACTTCAGAAATAGATGAACATCCGCATAATAACTTTATTTATCGCTTTACACATCGTATGCCCCAAAAGCATTTTTCGAAATTCTCCTTGCATGTTTCTATAATTATGCTTAGAATTTCTTCTTTTAGTCAATTGAAGGGCCGTCATATTTGCTTAAGTACTATAGATTTTCCTTCTTGAATTTTTTTATATTCAGTGAAATTCATCATTATTTCAATAGAGAATTTTTTTTTTATATGAAACAATCTTATAAATTTTTGATAATTAAATTTTTCTTCTCTGTGCTGTGTGAGTAATACACAAGTACAATTTAATAAGTATGAAAATTTCTCCCTTTTTTTTGTTCTGTGTAATATTTGCTTCTCAATGCAATTTAATTTTTCTTTTTACCGGTAGTATGCTCGAAAAACATTTGTCAGAATTCTTACTCTTTTCTTTAATTATTCAGTGAACGTCTTCATTAAGTCAACGGATGGGCATTTACTTCAGAAAAAAATGCACTTCCGCATAATGACTTAAATTCTCCATTTGCTGGTAGTATGCTCAAAAGTCATTTTTCAGAATTCTTCTTGCATGTTTCTATAATGCATCACAGAAATCCTTCTTTAAATCGATGGATGGTCATTTACTTTACTTCGGAAACAAATACACTTCCGTATAATAACTTAAATTCTCACGTTACATGCAGTATGCTCCGAAATCATTTTTCAAAATTCTTCTTGCATTCTTCTTCTTCTTCAAAATTCTTCTTGCAAAATTCTTCTAGCAAATAATTCACCGCAAACAACCTTCTTTAAGTCGACGGATGGGCATTTCCCTTACTTCAGAAATAACTTCTCACGTTACAGACAGTACGCGTCAAAAACATTTTTCCAAATTGTTGAATGTTTCTACATTATTCAGAGAATTTCTTCTCTAAGTCAGCGGATGGGAGTTTTTTTACTTTAGAAATAAATCGCATCTGCATAATAACATAATTTCCCTGTTTATTCTTAGTATGCTCCAAAAGAGTTTTTCCAAATTCAACTTGTATTTTTCTATATATCTTATTAAAATTTATTCGTTAAGCAACGGTTGGGCATTTACTTTACTCCAGAAATAAATGCACATCCGCAAAATAACTTTATTCCGCCCTCTACTTGTAGTCCTCTTCAAAAATATTTTTTCCAAATTCTTTTGTAATTCTTCAGAGAATTTCTTGTTTAAGTCAACGGATGGGCGTTTACTTTACTCCAGAAATAAATGCACAGCCGCATAACCACTTAATTTCTCCCTTTACTCGTAGCACGGATAAAAAGCATATTTTTCCAAACGTATCTTCCATGTTTTCGTGCATATTCAGAGAATTTCTTCTTTAAGTCAATGGAAGGGTATTTACTTTCCTCCAGAAATAAATGCACAGCCGCATAACAAATTAATGTCTCCTTTTACTCGCAGTATTCTCCAAAAAATTTCAAAGTCCATCTTCCATGATTCCGTGCTTATCAGAGAATTACTTCTTTAAGTCAAAGGATGGCCATGTACTTTCCTCCAGAAATAAATGCATAGCGGCATAACAAATTAACCTCTCCCTTTACTCGCAGTATTCTCCAAAAAAATTTCAAAATCCAACTTCCATGATTCCGTGCTTATCAGAGAATTTTTTCTTTAAGTCAAAGGATGGCCATGTACTTTCCTCCAGAAATAAATGCATAGCGGCATAACAACTTAACCTCTCCCTTTACTCGCAGTATTCTCCAAAAAAATTTCAAAATCCAACTTCCATGATTCCGTGCTTATCAGAGAATTTTTTCTTTAAGTAAACGGATGGACATTTACTTTCCTCCAGAAATAAATGCACAGCCGCATAACAAATTAATCTCTTCCTTTACTCGTAGCATGCTTAAAAAGCATATTTTTCCAAATGCATCTTCCGTGTTTCCGTAATTATTCTGAGAATTACTTCTTTAAGTCAACGGAAGGGCATTTACTCTCCTCCAGAAATAAATGCACAGCCGCATAACAACTTAATCTCTCCCTTTACTTGTAGTATGCTTCAAAAACATTTTTCCAAATCCATCTTCAATGGTTCCGTAAATATTAAGAGAACGTCTTCTTTAAGTCAACGGATGGGCATTTACTTTACTCCAAAAATAAATGCACAGCCGCATAACAACTTAATATCTCCCTTTAATCGTAGTACGTTTCAAAAGCAATTTTTCAAATCCATCTTCCATGTTTTAAGGAATATTAATAGAATTTCTCCTTTAAGTCAACGAATGGGCATTTACTTTACTCCAGAAATAAATGCACAGCCGCATAACAACTTAATCTCTCCCTTTACTTGTAGTATGCTTCAAAAACAGTTTTCCAAATCCATCTTCAATGTTTCCGTAAATATTAAGAGAATTTCTTCTTTAAGTCAACGGATGGGCATTTACTTTACTCCAGAAATAAATGCACATCCGCATAACAACTTAATATCTCCCTTTAATCGTAGTACGTTTCAAAAGCAATTTTTCAAATCCATCTTCCATGTTTTAAGGAATATTAATAGAATTTCTCCTTTAAGTCAACGAATGGGCATTTACTTTCCTCCAGAAAAAAATGCACAGCCGCATAACAACTTAATTTGTCCCTTTACTCGTAGTACGCTTCAAAAGCAGTTTTTCAAATCCGTCTCCCACGTTTCCGTTAATATTCAGAGAATTTATTCGTTTAGTCAACGGATGGGCATTTAGTTTCCTCCAGAAATAACTGCACAGCCGCATAACAACATTATCTCTCGCTTTACTCCTAGTGTTCTTCAAAAATATTTTTCCAAATCCATCTTCAATGTTTCCGTAAATATTAAGAGAATTTCTTCTTTAAGTCCACGGATGGGCATTTACTTTCCTCCAGAAATAAATCCACAGCCGCATAACAACTTAATCTCTCCATTTACACGTAGTACGCTTCAAAAGCAATTTTTCAAATCCATCTTCCATGTTTTCATGAATATTAACAGAATTTCTTCTTTAAGTCAACGGATGGACATTTACTTTCCTCCAGAAATAAATGCACAGCCGGATAAAAACTTAATCTCTCACTTTACTTGTAGTATGCTTCAAAAACATTTTTCCAAATCCATCTTCCAAGTTTCCGTAATTATTCAGAGAATTTCGTCTTTAAGTCAACGGATGGGCATTTACTTTCTTCCAGAAATCAATGCATATCCGCAAAATAACCTAATTTCCCCAATTTACTCCTAGTATGCTCCAAAAATATTTCCAAATGCATCTTTCATGTTTCCGTGCTTATTCAGAGAATTTCTTCTTTACGTCAACGGATGGGCATTTACTTTCCTCCAGAAATCAATGCACAGCCGGATAACAACTTAATCTTTCACTTTACTTGTAGTATGCTTCAAAAACATTTTTCCAAATCCATCTTCCAAATTTCCGTAATTATTCAGAGAATTTCTTCTTTAAGTCAACGGATGGACATTTACTTTCCTCCAGAAATAAATGCACAGCCGGATAACAACTTAATCTCTCACTTTACTTGTAGTATGCTTCAAAAACTTTTTGCCAAATCCATCTTCCAAGTTTCCGTAATTATTCAGAGAATTTCGTCTTTAAGTCAACGGATGGGCATTTACTTTCTTCCAGAAATCAATGCATATCCGCAAAATAACCTAATTTCCCCAATTTTCTCCTAGTATGCTCCAAACATATTTCCAAATGCATCTTTCATGTTTCCGTGCTTATTCAGAGAATTTCTTCTTTAAGTCAACGGATGGGCATTTACTTTCCTCCAGAAATAAATGCACAGCCGGATAACAACTTAATCTCTCACTTTACTTGTAGTATGCTTCAAAAACCTTTTTCCAAATCCATCTTCCATGTTTCCGTAATTATTATGAGAATTTCGACTTTAAGTCAACGGATGGACATTTACTTTCTTCCAGAAATCAATGCATATCCGCAAAATAACCTAATTTCCCCAATTTACTCCTAGTGTGCTCCAAAAATATTTCCAAATGCATCTTTCATGTTTCCGTGCTTATTCAGCGAATTTTTTCTTTAACCTCTTCGGACCTGGAGTATCCTATAGGATACACATCTTTACAATTTTTTTCCCTGTATATAAATAATGATTAATAAAATGAAAATGGTGTGAATGGAATCTTCAAAGATAGCCAAACTAAAGCAAAATAGCAAATTGTTTCTTATAGAGCATTTTTCTGCCACAAAATGGGATTTAAAAATGACTTGCAGCAAAAATGAGGGAAATATACAAAAACGAAAAGTAAATAATTTTTTTATTTGTTAAAATACCATATGGAGAGTCCGTTAAAAATAAAAATTTATTAAATGCATGATTATTTAATAATGTTCATTATTTTTTCCATTCAAAACAAAAGAAAATAGCCTAAAAAATTATCAAAAAATGGATTTATTGTGTTCCATGTGCTATATATGATATATCAAATTTTATGTGCAAAAATTAAATTAAATTTTTTTTTTGCTTTTCAATCTTTCTTAGTTATCACTTTGCGAATATAAATTCATAACTGAAGTAAAAAAATATATGAAAATAAACCCTGGGGTCTGAAGAGGTTAAGTCAACGGATGGGCATTTACTTTCCTCCAGAAATAAATGCACAGCCGGATAACAACTTAATCTCTCCCTTTACTTGTAGTATGCTTCAAAAACATTTTTCCAAATCCATCTTCAATGTTTCCGTAAATATTAAGAGAATTTCTTCTTTAAGTCAACGGATGGGCATTTACTTTACTCCAGAAATAAATGCACAGCCGCATAACAACTTAATCTCTCCCTTTACTTGTAGTATGCTTCAAAAACATTTTTCCAAATCCATCTGCAATGTTTCCGTAAATATTAAGAGAATTTCTTCTTTAAGTCAACGGATGGGCATTTACTTTACTCCAGAAATAAATGCACAGCCGCATAACAACTTAATATCTCCCTTTAATCGTAGTACGTTTCAAAAGCAATTTTTCCAAATCCATCTTCAATGTTTCCGTAAATATTAAGAGAATTTCTTCTTTAAGTCAACGGATGGGCATTTACTTTACTCCAGAAATAAATGCACAGCCGCATAACAACTTAATCTCTCCCTTTACTTGTAGTATGCTTCAAAAATATTTTTCCAAATCCATCTTCAATGGTTCCGTAAATATTAAGAGAATGTCTTCTTTAAGTCAACGGATGGGCATTTACTTTACTCCAGAAATAAATGCACAGCCGCATAACAACTTAATCTCTCCCTTTACTTGTAGTATGCTTCAAAAACATTTTTCCAAATCCATCTTCAATGGTTCCGTAAATATTAAGAGAATGTCTTCTTTAAGTCAACGGATGGGCATTTACTTTGCTCCAGAAATAAATGTACAGCCGCATAACAACTTAATCTCTCCCTTTACTCGTAGTATGCTCCAAAAATATTTCCAAATGCATCTTTCATGTTTTCGTAATTATTCAGAGAATTTCTTATTTAACGTCAACGGATGGGCTTTTACTTTCCTCCAGAAATCAATGCATATCCGCAAAATAACCTAATTTCCCCCAATTTACTCCTAGTATGCTCTAAAAGAATTTTTCGTTTCATGTTTCTATAAGTCTTCACTGAATATCTTCTTTAATTCAACGAATGGGCATTTACTTTACTGCATCAATAAATGCACATTCGCACACTATCTTAATTTCTCCCTTTACTACTACTCTGGTCCAAAAGCGTTTTTCCAAATTCTTGTTGCATGTTTCTATAGTTAGCAGAGAATTTCTTCTTTAATTCAATGGATGGGCATTTACTTTACTTCAGAAATAGATGAACATCCGCATAATAACTTTATTTGTCGCTTTACACATCGTATGCCCCAAAAGCATTTTTCGAAATTCTCCTTGCATGTTTCTATAATTATGCTTAGAATTTCTTCTTTTAGTCAATTGAAGGGCCGTCATATTTGCTTAAGTACTATAGATTTTACTTCTTGAATTTTTTTATATTCTGTGAAATTCATCATTATTTCAATAGAGAATTTTTTTTTTATATGAAACAATCTTATAAATTTTTGATAATTAAATTTTTCTTCTCTGTGCTGTGTGAGTAATACACAAGTACAATTTAATAAGTATAAAAATTTCTCCCTTTTTTTTGTTCTGTGTAATATTTGCTTCTCAATGCAATTTAATTTTTCTTTTTACCGGTAGTATGCTCGAAAAACATTTGTCAGAATTCTTACTCTTTTCTTTAATTATTCAGTGAACGTCTTCATTAAGTCAACGGATGGGCATTTACTTCAGAAAAAAATGCACTTCCGCATAATGACTTAAATTCTCCATTTGCTGGTAGTATGCTCAAAAGTCATTTTTCAGAATTCTTCTTGCATGTTTCTATAATGCATCACAGAAATCCTTCTTTAAATCGATGGATGGTCATTTACTATACTTCGGAAACAAATACACTTCCGTATAATAACTTAAATTCTCACGTTACATGCAGTATGCTCCGAAATCATTTTTCAAAATTCTTCTTGCATTCTTCTTCTTCTTCAAAATTCTTCTTGCAAAATTCTTCTTGCAAATAATTCACCGCAAACAACCTTCTTTAAGTCGACGGATGGGCATTTCCCTTACTTCAGAAATAACTTCTCACGTTACAGACAGTACGCGTCAAAAACATTTTTCCAAATTGTTGAATGTTTCTACATTATTCAGAGAATTTCTTCTCTAAGTCAGCGGATGGGAGTTTTTTTACTTTAGAAATAAATCGCATCTGCATAATAACATAATTTCCCTGTTTATTCTTAGTATGCTCCAAAAGAGTTTTTCCAAATTCAACTTGTATTTTTCTATATATCTTATTAAAATTTATTCGTTAAGCAACGGTTGGGCATTTACTTTACTCCAGAAATAAATGCACATCCGCAAAATAACTTTATTCCGCCCTCTACTTGTAGTCCTCTTCAAAAATATTTTTTCCAAATTCTTTTGTAATTCTTCAGAGAATTTCTTGTTTAAGTCAACGGATGGGCGTTTACTTTACTCCAGAAATAAATGCACAGCCGCATAACCACTTAATTTCTCCCTTTACTCGTAGCACGGATAAAAAGCATATTTTTCCAAACGTATCTTCCATGTTTTCGTGCATATTCAGAGAATTTCTTCTTTAAGTCAATGGAAGGGTATTTACTTTCCTCCAGAAATAAATGCACAGCCGCATAACAAATTAATGTCTCCTTTTACTCGCAGTATTCTCCAAAAAATTTCAAAGTCCATCTTCCATGATTCCGTGCTTATCAGAGAATTACTTCTTTCAGTCAAACGATGGCCATGTACTTTCCTCCAGAAAGAAATGCATAGCGGCATAACAAATTAACCTCTCCCTTTACTCGCAGTATTCTCCAAAAAAATTTCAAAATCCAACTTCCATGATTCCGTGCTTATCAGAGAATTTTTTCTTTAAGTCAAAGGATGGCCATGTACTTTCCTCCAGAAATAAATGCATAGCGGCATAACAACTTAACCTCTCCCTTTACTCGCAGTATTCTCCAAAAAAATTTCAAAATCCAACTTCCATGATTCCGTGCTTATCAGAGAATTTTTTCTTTAAGTAAACGGATGGACATTTACTTTCCTCCAGAAATAAATGCACAGCCGCATAACAAATTAATCTCTTCCTTTACTCGTAGCATGCTTAAAAAGCATATTTTTCCAAATGCATCTTCCGTGTTTCCGTAATTATTCTGAGAATTACTTCTTTAAGTCAACGGAAGGGCATTTACTCTCCTCCAGAAATAAATGTACAGCCGCATAACAACTTTATCTCTCCATTTACTTGTAGTACGCTTCAAAAGCAATTTTTCAAATCCATCTTCCATGTTTTAAGGAATATTAATAGAATTTCTCCTTTAAGTCAACGAATGGGCATTTACTTTACTCCAGAAATAAATGCACAGCCGCATAACAACTTAATCTCTCCCTTTACTTGTAGTATGCTTCAAAAACATTTTTCCAAATCCATCTTCAATGTTTCCGTAAATATTAAGAGAATTTCTTCTTTAAGTCAACGGATGGGCATTTACTTTACTCCAAAAATAAATGCACAGCCGCATAACAACTTAATATCTCCCTTTAATCGTAGTACGTTTCAAAAGCAATTTTTATATTCCATCTTCCATGTTTTAAGGAATATTAATAGAATTTCTCCTTTAAGTCAACGAATGGGCATTTACTTTACTCCAGAAATAAATGCACAGCCGCATAACAACTTAATCTCTCCCTTTACTTGTAGTATGCTTCAAAAATATTTTTCCAAATCCATCTTCAATGGTTCCGTAAATATTAAGAGAATGCCTTCTTTAAGTCAACGGATGGGCATTTACTTTACTCCAGAAATAAATGCACAGCCGCATAACAACTTAATATCTCCCTTTAATCGTAGTACGTTTCAAAAGCAATTTTTCAAAACCATCGTCCATGTTTTAAGGAATATTAATAGAATTTCTCCTTTAAGTCAACGAATGGACATTTACTTTCCTCCAGAAATAAATGCACAGCCGGATAACAACTTAATCTCTCACTTTACTTGTAGTATGCTTCAAAAACTTTTTGCCAAATCCATCTTCCAAATTTCCGTAATTATTCAGAGAATTTCTTCTTTAAGTCAACGGATGGACATTTACTTTCCTCCAGAAATAAATGCACAGCCGGATAACAACATAATCTCTCACTTTACTTGTAGTATGCTTCAAAAACCTTTTTCCAAATCCATCTTCCATGTTTCCGTAATTATTATGAGAATTTCGATTTTAAGTCAACGGATGGACATTTACTTTCTTCCAGAAATCAATGCATATCCGCAAAATAACCTAATTTCCCCAATTTACTCCTAGTGTGCTCCAAAAATATTTCCAAATGCATCTTTCATGTTTCCGTGCTTATTCAGAGAATATTTTCTTTAAGTCAACGAATGGGCATTTACTTTCCTCCAGAAATAAATGCACAGCCGGATAACAACTTAATCTCTCCCTTTACTTGTAGTATGCTTCAAAAATATTTTTCCAAATCCATCTTCAATGGTTCCGTAAATATTAAGAGAATGTCTTCTTTAAGTCAACGGATGGGCATTTACTTTACTCCAGAAATAAATGCACAGCCGCATAACAACTTAATCTCTCCCTTTACTTGTAGTATGCTTCAAAAACATTTTTCCAAATCCATCTGCAATGTTTCCGTAAATATTAAGAGAATTTCTTCTTTAAGTCAACGGATGGGCATTTACTTTACTCCAGAAATAAATGCACAGCCGCAAAACAACTTAATATCTCCCTTTAATCGTAGTACGTTTCAAAAGCAATTTTTCCAAATCCATCTTCAATGTTTCCGTAAATATTAAGAGAATTTCTTCTTTAAGTCAACGGATGGGCATTTACTTTACTCCAGAAATAAATGCACAGCCGCATAACAACTTAATCTCTCCCTTTACTTGTAGTATGCTTCAAAAACATTTTTCCAAATCCATCTTCAATGGTTCCGTAAATATTAAGAGAATGTCTTCTTTAAGTCAACGGATGGGCATTTACTTTACTCCAGAAATAAATGCACAGCCGCATAACAACTTAATCTCTCCCTTTACTCGTAGTATGCTCCAAAAATATTTCCAAATGCATCTTTCATGTTTTCGTAATTATTCAGAGAATTTCTTATTTAACGTCAACGGATGGGCTTTTACTTTCCTCCAGAAATCAATGCATATCCGCAAAATAACCTAATTTCCCCCAATTTACTCCTAGTATGCTCTAAAAGAATTTTTCGTTTCATGTTTCTATAAGTCTTCACTGAATATCTTCTTTAATTCAACGAATGGGCATTTACTTTACTGCATCAATAAAAGCACATTCGCACACTATCTTAATTTCTCCCTTTACTACTACTCTGGTCCAAAAGCGTTTTTCCAAATTCTTGTTGCATGTTTCTATAGTTAGCAGAGAATTTCTTCTTTAATTCAATGGATGGGCATTTACTTTACTTCAGAAATAGATGAATATCCGCATAATAACTTTATTTATCGCTTTACACATCGTATGCCCCAAAAGCATTTTTCGAAATTCTCCTTGCATGTTTCTATAATTATGCTTAGAATTTCTTCTTTTAGTCAATTGAAGGGCCGTCATATTTGCTTAAGTACTATAGATTTTACTTCTTGAATTTTTTTATATTCTGTGAAATTCATCATTATTTCAATAGAGAATTTTTTTTTATATGAAACAATCTTATAAATTTTTGATAATTAAATTTTTCTTCTCTGTGCTGTGTGAGTAATACACAAGTACAATTTAATAAGTATAAAAATTTCTCCCTTTTTCTTGTTCTGTGTAATATTTGCTTCTCAATGCAATTTAATTTTTCTTTTTGCCGGTAGTATGCTCGAAAAACATTTGTCAGAATTCTTACTCTTTTCTTTAATTATTCAGTGAACGTCTTCATTAAGTCAACGGATGGGCATTTACTTCAGAAAAAAATGCACTTCCGCATAATGACTTAAATTCTCCATTTGCTGGTAGTATGCTCAAAAGTCATTTTTCAGAATTCTTCTTGCATGTTTCTATAATGCATCACAGAAATCCTTCTTTAAATCGATGGATGGTCATTTACTTTACTTCGGAAACAAATACACTTCCGTATAATAACTTAAATTCTCACGTTACATGCAGTATGCTCCGAAATCATTTTTCAAAATTCTTCTTGCATTCTTCTTCTTCTTCAAAATTCTTCTTGCAAAATTCTTCTTGCAAATAATTCACCGCAAACAACCTTCTTTAAGTCGACGGATGGGCATTTCCCTTACTTCAGAAATAACTTCTCACGTTACAGACAGTACGCGTCAAAAACATTTTTCCAAATTGTTGAATGTTTCTACATTATTCAGAGAATTTCTTCTCTAAGTCAGCGGATGGGAGTTTTTTTACTTTAGAAATAAATCGCATCTGCATAATAACATAATTTCCCTGTTTATTCTTAGTATGCTCCAAAAGAGTTTTTCCAAATTCAACTTGTATTTTTCTATATATCTTATTAAAATTTATTCGTTAAGCAACGGTTGGGCATTTACTTTACTCCAGAAATAAATGCACATCCGCAAAATAACTTTATTCCGCCCTCTACTTGTAGTCCTCTTCAAAAATATTTTTTCCAAATTCTTTTGTAATTCTTCAGAGAATTTCTTGTTTAAGTCAACGGATGGGCGTTTACTTTACTCCAGAAATAAATGCACAGCCGCATAACCACTTAATTTCTCCCTTTACTCGTAGCACGGATAAAAAGCATATTTTTCCAAACGTATCTTCCATGTTTTCGTGCATATTCAGAGAATTTCTTCTTTAAGTCAACGGAAGGGTATTTACTTTCCTCCAGAAATAAATGCACAGCCGCATAACAAATTAATGTCTCCTTTTACTCGCAGTATTCTCCAAAAAATTTCAAAGTCCATCTTCCATGATTCCGTGCTTATCAGAGAATTACTTCTTTAAGTCAAAGGATGGCCATGTACTTTCCTCCAGAAATAAATGCATAGCGGCATAACAAATTAACCTCTCCCTTTACTCGCAGTATTCTCCAAAAAAATTTCAAAATCCAACTTCCATGATTCCGTGCTTATCAGAGAATTTTTTTTTTAAGTCAAAGGATGGCCATGTACTTTCCTCCAGAAATAAATGCATAGCGGCATAACAACTTAACCTCTCCCTTTACTCGCAGTATTCTCCAAAAAAAATTTCAAAATCCAACTTCCATGATTCCGTGCTTATCAGAGAATTTTTTCTTTAAGTAAACGGATGGACATTTACTTTCCTCCAGAAATAAATGCACAGCCGCATAACAAATTAATCTCTTCCTTTACTCGTAGCATGCTTAAAAAGCATATTTTTCCAAATGCATCTTCCGTGTTTCCGTAATTATTCTGAGAATTACTTCTTTAAGTCAACGGAAGGGCATTTACTCTCCTCCAGAAATAAATGCACAGCCGCATAACAACTTAATCTCTCCCTTTACTTGTAGTATGCTTCAAAAACATTTTTCCAAATCCATCTTCAATGGTTCCGTAAATATTAAGAGAATGTCTTCTTTAAGTCAACGGATGGGCATTTACTTTACTCCAGAAATAAATGCACAGCCGCATAACAACTTAATCTCTCCCTTTACTCGTAGTATGCTCCAAAAATATTTCCAAATGCATCTTTCATGTTTTCGTAATTATTCAGAGAATTTCTTATTTAACGTCAACGGATGGGCTTTTACTTTCCTCCAGAAAACAATGCATATCCGCAAAATAACCTAATTTCCCCCAATTTACTCCTAGTATGCTCTAAAAGAATTTTTCGTTTCATGTTTCTATAAGTCTTCACTGAATATCTTCTTTAATTCAACGAATGGGCATTTACTTTACTGCATCAATAAATGCACATTCGCACACTATCTTAATTTCTCCCTTTACTACTACTCTGGTCCAAAAGCGTTTTTCCAAATTCTTGTTGCATGTTTCTATAGTTAGCAGAGAATTTCTTCTTTAATTCAATGGATGGGCATTTACTTTACTTCAGAAATAGATGAACATCCGCATAATAACTTTATTTATCGCTTTACACATCGTATGCCCCAAAAGCATTTTTCGAAATTCTCCTTGCATGTTTCTATAATTATGCTTAGAATTTCTTCTTTTAGTCAATTGAAGGGCCGTCATATTTGCTTAAGTACTATAGATTTTACTTCTTGAATTTTTTTATATTCTGTGAAATTCATCATTATTTCAATAGAGAATTTTTTTTTTATATGAAACAATCTTATAAATTTTTGATAATTAAATTTTTCTTCTCTGTGCTGTGTGAGTAATACACAAGTACAATTTAATAAGTATAAAAATTTCTCCCTTTTTTTTGTTCTGTGTAATATTTGCTTCTCAATGCAATTTAATTTTTCTTTTTACCGGTAGTATGCTCGAAAAACCTTTGTCAGAATTCTTACTCTTTTCTTTAATTATTCAGTGAACGTCTTCATTAAGTCAACGGATGGGCATTTACTTCAGAAAAAAATGCACTTCCGCATAATGACTTAAATTCTCCATTTGCTGGTAGTATGCTCAAAAGTCATTTTTCAGAATTCTTATTGCATGTTTCTATTATGCATCACAGAAATCCTTCTTTAAATCGATGGATGGTCATTTACTTTACTTCGGAAACAAATACACTTCCGTATAATAACTTAAATTCTCACGTTACATGCAGTATGCTCCGAAATCATTTTTCAAAATTCTTCTTGCATTCTTCTTCTTCTTCAAAATTCTTCTTGCAAAATTCTTCTTGCAAATAATTCACCGCCAACAACCTTCTTTAAGTCGACGGATGGGCATTTCCCTTACTTCAGAAATAACTTCTCACGTTACAGACAGTACGCGTCAAAAACATTTTTCCAAATTGTTGAATGTTTCTACAATATTCAGAGAATTTCTTCTCTAAGTCAGCGGATGGGAGTTTTTTTACTTTAGAAATAAATCGCATCTGCATAATAACATAATTTCCCTGTTTATTCTTAGTATGCTCCAAAAGAGTTTTTCCAAATTCAACTTGTATTTTTCTATATATCTTATTAAAAATTATTCGTTAAGCAACGGTTGGGCATTTACTTTACTCCAGAAATAAATGCACATCCGCAAAATAACTTTATTCCGCACTCTACTTGTAGTCCTCTTCAAAAATATTTTTTCCAAATTCTTTTGTAATTCTTCAGAGAATTTCTTGTTTAAGTCAACGGATGGGCGTTTACTTTACTCCAGAAATAAATGCACAGCCGCATAACCACTTAATTTCTCCCTTTACTCGTAGCACGGATAAAAATCATATTTTTCCAAACGTATCTTCCATGTTTTCGTGCATATTCAGAGAATTTCTTCTTTAAGTCAACGGATGGGTATTTACTTTCCTCCAGAAATAAATGCACAGCCGCATAACAAATTAATGTCTCCTTTTACTCGCAGTATTCTCCAGAAAATTTCAAAGTCCATCATCCATGATTCCGTGCTTATCAGAGAATTTTTTCTTTAAGTCAAAGGATGGCCATGTACTTTCCTCCAGAAATAAATGCATAGCGGCATAACAACTTAACCTCTCCCTTTACTCGCAGTATTCTCCAAAAAAATTTCAAAATCCAACTTCCATGATTCCGTGCTTATCAGAGAATTTTTTCTTTAAGTAAACGGATGGACATTTACTTTCCTCCAGAAATAAATGCACAGCCGCATAACAAATTAATCTCTTCCTTTACCCGTAGCATGCTTAAAAAGCATATTTTTCCAAATGCATCTTCCGTGTTTCCGTAATTATTCTGAGAATTACTTCTTTAAGTCAACGGAAGGGCATTTACTCTCCTCCAGAAATAAATGTACAGCCGCATAACAACTTTATCTCTCCATTTACTTGTAGTACGCTTCAAAAGCAATTTTTCAAATCCATCTTCCATGTTTTAAGGAATATTAATAGAATTTCTCCTTTAAGTCAACGAATGGGCATTTACTTTACTCCAGAAATAAATGCACAGCCGCATAACAACTTAATCTCTCCCTTTACTTGTAGTATGCTTCAAAAACATTTTTCCAAATCCATCTTCAATGTTTCCGTAAATATTAAGAGAATTTCTTCTTTAAGTCAACGGATGGGCAATTACTTTACTCCAAAAATAAATGCACAGCCGCATAACAACTTAATATCTCCCTTTAATCGTAGTACGTTTCAAAAGCAATTTTTCAAATCCATCTTCCATGTTTTAAGGAATATTAATAGAATTTCTCCTTTAAGTCAACGAATGGGCATTTACTTTACTCCAGAAATAAATGCACAGCCGCATAACAACTTAATCTCTCCCTTTACTTGTAGTATGCTTCAAAAACATTTTTCCAAATCCATCTTCAATGTTTCCGTAAATATTAAGAGAATTTCTTCTTTAAGTCAACGGATGGGCATTTACTTTACTCCAGAAATAAATGCACATCCGCATAACAACTTAATATCTCCCTTTAATCGTAGTACGTTTCAAAAGCAATTTTTCAAATCCATCTTCCATGTTTTAAGGAATATTAATAGAATTTCTCCTTTAAGTCAACGAATGGGCATTTACTTTACTCCAGAAATAAATGCACAGCCGCATAACAACTTAATCTCTCCCTTTACTTGTAGTATGCTTCAAAAATATTTTTCCAAATCCATCTTCAATGGTTCCGTAAATATTAAGAGAATGCCTTCTTTAAGTCAACGGATGGGCATTTACTTTACTCCAGAAATAAATGCACAGCCGCATAACAACTTAATATCTCCCTTTAATCGTAGTACGTTTCAAAAGCAATTTTTCAAAACCATCGTCCATGTTTTAAGGAATATTAATAGAATTTCTCCTTTAAGTCAACGAATGGGCATTTACTTTCCTCCAGAAAAAAATGCACAGCCGCATAACAACTTAATTTGTCCCTTTACTCGTAGTACGCTTCAAAAGCAGTTTTTCAAATCCGTCTCCCACGTTTCCTTTAATATACAGAGAATTTATTCGTTTAGTCAACGGATGGGCATTTAGTTTCCTCCAGAAATAACTGCACAGCCGCATAACAACATTATCTCTCGCTTTACTCCTAGTGTTCTTCAAAAATATTTTTCCAAATCCATCTTCAATGTTTCCGTAAATATTAAGAGAATTTCTTCTTTAAGTCCACGGATGGGTATTTACTTTCCTCCAGAAATAAATGCACCGCCGCAGAACAAATTAAACTCTCATTTACTCATAGTATGCTTCAAAAAAGTATATCCAAATCCATCTAATATGTTTCCGTAAATAATCGGTGAATTTCTAATTTAAGTCAACGGATGGGCATTTACTTTCCTCCAGAAATAAATCCACAGCCGCATAACAACTTAATCTCTCCATTTACACGTAGTACGCTTCAAAAGCAATTTTTCAAATCCATCTTCCATGTTTTCATGAATATTAACAGAATTTCTTCTTTAAGTCAACGGATGGACATTTAATTTCCTCCAGAAATAAATGCACAGCCGGATAAAAACTTAATCTCTCACTTTACTTGTAGTATGCTTCAAAAACATTTTTCCAAATCCATCTTCCAAGTTTCCGTAATTATTCAGAGAATTTCGTCTTTAAGTCAACGGATGGGCATTTACTTTCTCCCAGAAATCAATGCATATCCGCAAAATAACCTAATTTCCCCAATTTACTCCTAGTATGCTCCAAAAATATTTCCAAATGCATCTTTCATGTTTCCGTGCTTATTCAGAGAATTTCTTCTTTACGTCAACGGATGGGCATTTACTTTCCTCCAGAAATCAATGCACAGCCGGATAACAACTTAATCTTTCACTTTACTTGTAGTATGCTTCAAAAACATTTTTCCAAATCCATCTTCCAAATTTCCGTAATTATTCAGAGAATTTCTTCTTTAAGTCAACGGATGGACATTTACTTTCCTCCAGAAATAAATGCACAGCCGGATAACAACTTAATCTCTCACTTTACTTGTAGTATGCTTCAAAAACTTTTTACCAAATCCATCTTCCAAGTTTCCGTAATTATTCAGAGAATTTCGTCTTTAAGTCAACGGATGGGCATTTACTTTCTTCCAGAAATCAATGCATATCCGCAAAATAACCTAATTTCCCCAATTTTCTCCTAGTATGCTCCAAACATATTTCCAAATGCATCTTTCATGTTTCCGTGCTTATTCAGAGAATTTCTTCTTTAAGTCAACGGATGGGCATTTACTTTCCTCCAGAAATAAATGCACAGCCGGATAACAACTTAATCTCTCACTTTACTTGTAGTATGCTTCAAAAACCTTTTTCCAAATCCATCTTCCATGTTTCCGTAATTATTATGAGAATTTCGACTATAAGTCAACGGATGGACATTTACTTTCTTCCAGAAATCAATGCATATCCGCAAAATAACCTAATTTCCCCAATTTACTCCTAGTATGCTCCAAAAATATTTCCAAATGCATCTTTCATGTTTCCGTGCTTATTCAGAGAATTTTTTCTTTAAGTCAACGGATGGGCATTTACTTTCCTCCAGAAATAAATGCACAGCCGGATAACAACTTAATCTCTCCCTTTACTTGTAGTATGCTTCAAAAATATTTTTCCAAATCCATCTTCAATGGTTCCGTAAATATTAAGAGAATGTCTTCTTTAAGTCAACGGATGGGCATTTACTTTACTCCAGAAATAAATGCACAGCCGCATAACAACTTAATCTCTCCCTTTACTTGTAGTATGCTTCAAAAACATTTTTCCAAATCCATCTTCAATGTTTCCGTAAATATTAAGAGAATTTCTTCTTTAAGTCAACGAATGGGCATTTACTTTCCTCCAGAAATAAATGCACAGCCGGATAACAACTTAATCTCTCCCTTTACTTGTAGTATGCTTCAAAAATATTTTTCCAAATCCATCTTCAATGGTTCCGTAAATATTAAGAGAATGTCTTCTTTAAGTCAACGGATGGGCATTTACTTTACTCCAGAAATAAATGCACAGCCGCATAACAACTTAATCTCTCCCTTTACTTGTAGTATGCTTCAAAAACATTTTTCCAAATCCATATGCAATGTTTCCGTAAATAT
This sequence comes from Maratus speciosus, assembly GCA_963932465.1. Classification (NCBI taxonomy): domain Eukaryota; kingdom Metazoa; phylum Arthropoda; class Arachnida; order Araneae; family Salticidae; genus Maratus; species Maratus speciosus. The sequence goes on along the minus strand of OZ010798.1, from coordinate 9,544,780 downwards.
TAAGAGAATTTCTTCTTTAAGTCAACGGATGGACATTTACTTTCCTCCAGAAATAAATGCACAGCCGGATAACAACTTAATCTCTCACTTTACATGTAGTATGCTTCAAAAACTTTTTACCAAATCCATCTTCCAAGTTTCCGTAATTATTCAGAGAATTTCGTCTTTAAGTCAACGGATGGGCATTTACTTTCTTCCAGAAATCAATGCATATCCGCAAAATAACCTAATTTCCCCAATTTACTCCTAGTATGCTCCAAAAATATTTCCAAATGCATCTTTCATGTTTCCGTGCTTATTCAGAGAATTTTTTCTTTAAGTCAACGGATGGGCATTTACTTTCCTCCAGAAATAAATGCACAGCCGGATAACAACTTAATCTCTCCCTTTACTTGTAGTATGCTTCAAAAATATTTTTCCAAATCCATCTTTGATGGTTCCGTAAATATTAAGAGAATGTCTTCTTTAAGTCAACGGATGGGCATTTACTTTACTCCAGAAATAAATGCACAGCCGCATAACAACTTAATCTCTCTCTTTACTTGTAGTATGCTTCAAAAACATTTTTCCAAATCCATCTGCAATGTTTCCGTAAATATTAAGAGAATTTCTTCTTTAAGTCAACGGATGGGCATTTACTTTACTCCAGAAATAAATGCACAGCCGCATAACAACTTAATATCTCCCTTTAATCGTAGTACGTTTCAAAAGCAATTTTTCCAAATCCATCTTCAATGTTTCCGTAAATATTAAGAGAATTTCTTCTTTAAGTCAACGGATGGGCATTTACTTTACTCCAGAAATAAATGCACAGCCGCATAACAACTTAATCTCTCCCTTTACTTGTAGTATGCTTCAAAAATATTTTTCCAAATCCATCTTCAATGGTTCCGTAAATAGTAAGAGAATGTCTTCTTTAAGTCAACGGGTGGGCATTTACTTTACTCCAGAAATAAATGCACAGCCGCATAACAACTTAATCTCTCCCTTTACTTGTAGTATGCTTCAAAAACATTTTTCCAAATCCATCTTCAATGGGTCCGTAAATATTAAGAGAATGTCTTCTTTAAGTCAACGGATGGGCATTTACTTTACTCCAGAAATAAATGCACAGCCGCATAACAACTTAATCTCTCCCTTTACTCGTAGTATGCTCCAAAAATATTTCCAAATGCATCTTTCATGTTTTCGTAATTATTCAGAGAATTTCTTATTTAACGTCAACGGATGGGCTTTTACTTTCCTCCAAAAATCAATGCATATCCGCAAAATAACCTAATTTCCCCCAATTTACTCCTAGTATGCTCTAAAAGAATTTTTCGTTTCATGTTTCTATAAGTCTTCACTGAATATCTTCTTTAATTCAACGAATGGGCATTTACTTTACTGCATCAATAAATGCACATTCGCACACTATCTTAATTTCTCCCTTTACTACTACTCTGGTCCAAAAGCGTTTTTCCAAATTCTTGTTGCATGTTTCTATAGTTAGCAGAGAATTTCTTCTTTAATTCAATGGATGGGCATTTACTTTACTTCAGAAATAGATGAACATCCGCATAATAACTTTATTTATCGCTTTACACATCGTATGCCCCAAAAGCATTTTTCGAAATTCTCCTTGCATGTTTCTATAATTATGCTTAGAATTTCTTCTTTTAGTCAATTGAAGGGCCGTCATATTTGCTTAAGTACTATAGATTTTACTTCTTGAATTTTTTTATATTCTGTGAAATTCATCATTATTTCAATAGAGAATTTTTTTTTTATATGAAACAATCTTATAAATTTTTGATAATTAAATTTTTCTTCTCTGTGCTGTGTGAGTAATACACAAGTACAATTTAATAAGTATAAAAATTTCTCCCTTTTTTTTGTTCTGTGTAATATTTGCTTCTCAATGCAATTTAATTTTTCTTTTTACCGGTAGTATGCTCGAAAAACATTTGTCAGAATTCTTACTCTTTTCTTTAATTATTCAGTGAACGTCTTCATTAAGTCAACGGATGGGCATTTACTTCAGAAAAAAATGCACTTCCGCATAATGACTTAAATTCTCCATTTGCTGGTAGTATGCTCAAAAGTCATTTTTCAGAATTCTTCTTGCATGTTTCTATAATGCATCACAGAAATCCTTCTTTAAATCGATGGATGGTCATTTACTTTACTTCGGAAACAAATACACTTCCGTATAATAACTTAAATTCTCACGTTACATGCAGTATGCTCCGAAATCATTTTTCAAAATTCTTCTTGCATTCTTCTTCTTCTTCAAAATTCTTCTTGCAAAATTCTTCTTGCAAATAATTCACCGCAAACAACCTTCTTTAAGTCGACGGATGGGCATTTCCCTTACTTCAGAAATAACTTCTCACGTAACAGACAGCACGCGTCAAAAACATTTTTCCATATTGTTGAATGTTTCTACATTATTCAGAGAATTTCTTCTCTAAGTCAGCGGATGGGAGTTTTTTTACTTTAGAAATAAATCGCATATGCATAATAACATAATTTCCCTGTTTATTCTTAGTATGCTCCAAAAGAGTTTTTCCAAATTCAACTTGTATTTTTCTATATATCTTATTAAAATTTATTCGTTAAGCAACGGTTGGGCATTTACTTTACTCCAGAAATAAATGCACATCCGCAAAATAACTTTATTCCGCCCTCTACTTGTAGTCCTCTTCAAAAATATTTTTTCCAAATTCTTTTGTAATTCTTCAGAGACTTTCTTGTTTAAGTCAACGGATGGGCGTTTACTTTACTCCAGAAATAAATGCACAGCCGCATAACCACTTAATTTCTCCCTTTACTCGTAGCACGGATAAAAAGCATATTTTTCCAAACGTATCTTCCATGTTTTCGTGCATATTCAGAGAATTTCTTCTTTAAGTCAACGGATGGGTATTTACTTTCCTCCAGAAATAAATGCACAGCCGCATAACAAATTAATGTCTCCTTTTACTCGCAGTATTCTCCAAAAAATTTCAATGTCCATCTTCCATGATTCCGTGCTTATCAGAGAATTACTTCTTTAAGTCAAAGGATGGCCATGTACTTTCCTCCAGAAATAAATGCATAGCGGCATAACAACTTAACCTCTCCCTTTACTCGCAGTATTCTCCAAAAAAATTTCAAAATCCAACTTCCATGATTCCGTGCTTATCAGAGAATTTTTTCTTTAACTAAACGGATGGACATTTACTTTCCTCCAGAAATAAATGCACAGCCGCATAACAAATTAATCTCTTCCTTTACTCGTAGCATGCTTAAAAAGCATATTTTTCCAAATGCATCTTCCATGTTTCCGTAATTATTCTGAGAATTACTTCTTTAAGTCAACGGATGGGCAATTTCTTTCCTCCAGAAATAAATGCACAGCCGCATAACAACTTAATCTCTCCCTTTACTCGTAGTATGCTCCAAGAAAATTTCCAAATCCATCTTCCATGTTTCTCTACATACTCTGAGAATTTCTTATTTAAGTCAACGGAAGGGCATTTAATCTCCTCCAGAAATAAATGTACAGCCGCATAACAACTTTATCTCTCCATTTACTTGTAGTACGCTTCAAAAGCAATTTTTCAAATCCATCTTCCATGTTTTAAGGAATATTAATAGAATTTCTCCGTTAAGTCAACGAATGGGCATTTACTTTACTCCAGAAATAAATGCACAGCCGCATAACAACTTAATCTCTCCCTTTACTTGTAGTATGCTTCAAAAACATTTTTCCAAATCCATCTTCAATGTTTCCGTAAATATTAAGAGAATTTCTTCTTTAAGTCAACGGATGGGCATTTACTTTACTCCAGAAATAAATGCACAGCCGCATAACAACTTAATATCTCCCTTTAATCGTAGTACGTTTCAAAAGCAATTTTCCAAATCCATCTTCCATGTTTTAAGGAATATTAATAGAATTTCTCCTTTAAGTCAACGAATGGGCATTTACTTTACTCCAGAAATAAATGCACAGCCGCATAACAACTTAATCTCTCCCTTTACTTGTAGTATGCTTCAAAAACATTTTTCCAAATCCATCTTCAATGTTTCCGTAAATATTAAGAGAATTTCTTCTTTAAGTCAACGGATGGGCATTTACTTTACTCCAGAAATAAATGCACAGCCGCATAACAACTTAATATCTCCCTTTAATCGTAGTACGTTTCAAAAGCAATTTTTCAAATCCATCTTCCATGTTTTAAGGAATATTAATAGAATTTCTCCTTTAACTCAACGAATGGGCATTTACTTTACTCCAGAAATAAATGCACAGCCGCATAACAACTTAATCTCTCCCTTTACTTGTAGTATGCTTCAAAAATATTTTTCCAAATCCATCTTCAATGGTTCCGTAAATATTAAGAGAATGCCTTCTTTAAGTCAACGGATGGGCATTTACTTTACTCCAGAAATAAATGCACAGCCGCATAACAACTTAATATCTCCCTTTAATCGTAGTACGTTTCAAAAGAAATTTTTCAAAACCATCGTCCATGTTTTAAGGAATATTAATTGAATTTCTCCTTTAAGTCAACGAATGGGCATTTACTTTCCTCCAGAAAAAAATGCACAGCCGCATAACAACTTAATTTGTCCCTTTACTCGTAGTACGCTTCAAAAGCAGTTTTTCAAATCCGTCTCCCACGTTTCCGTTAATATACAGAGAATTTATTCGTTTAGTCAACGGATGGGCATTTAGTTTCCTCCAGAAATAACTGCACAGCCGCATAACAACATTATCTCTCGCTTTACTCCTAGTGTTCTTCAAAAATATTTTTCCAAATCCATCTTCAATGTTTCCGTAAATATTAAGAGAATTTCTACTTTAAGTCAACGGATGAGCATTTACTTTCCTCCAGAAATAAATCCACAGCCGCATAACAACTTAATCTCTCCATTTACACGTAGTACGTTTCAAAAGCAATTTTTCAAATCCATCTTCCATGTTTTCATGAATATTAACAGAATTTCTTCTTTAAGTCAACGGATGGACATTTACTTTCCTCCAGAAATAAATGCACCGGATAAAAACTTAATCTCTCATTTTACTCGTAGTATGCTTCAAAAACATTTTTCCAAATCCATCTTCCAAGTTTCCGTAATTATTCAGAGAATTTTGTCTTTACGTCAACGGATGGGCATTTACTTTCCTCCAGAAATCAATGCACAGCCGGATAACAACTTAATCTTTCACTTTACTTGTAGTATGCTTCAAAAACATTTTTCCAAATCCATCTTCCAAATTTCTGTAATTATTCAGAGAATTTCTTCTTTAAGTCAACGGATGGACATTTACTTTCCTCCAGAAATAAATGCACAGCCGGATAACAACTTAATCTCTCACTTTACTTGTAGTATGCTTCAGAAACTTTTTACCAAATCCATCTTCCAAGTTTCCGTAATTATTCAGAGAATTTCGTCTTTAAGTCAACGGATGGGCATTTACTTTCTTCCAGAAATCAATGCATATCCGCAAAATAACCTAATTTCCCCAATTTTCTCCTAGTATGCTCCAAACATATTTCCAAATGCATCTTTCATGTTTCCGTGCTTATTCAGAGAGTTTCTTCTTTAAGTCAACGGATGGGCATTTACTTTCCTCTAGAAATAAATGCACAGCCGGATAACAACTTAATCTCTCACTTTATTTGTAGTATGCTTCAAAAACCTTTTTCCAAATCCATCTTCCATGTTTCCGTAATTATTATGAGAATTTTGACTTTAAATCAACGGATGGACATTTACTTTCTTCCAGAAATCAATGCATATCCGCAAAATAACCTAATTTCCCCAATTTACTCCTAGTATGCTCCAAAAATATTTCCAAATGCATCTTTCATGTTTCCGTGCTTATTCAGAGAATTTTTTCTTTAAGTCAACGGATGGGCATTTACTTTCCTCCAGAAATAAATGCACAGCCGGATAACAACTTAATCTCTCCCTTTACTTGTAGTATGCTTCAAAAATATTTTTCCAAATCCATCTTCAATGTTTCCGTAAATATTAAGAGAATTTCTTCTTTAAGTCAACGGATGGGCATTTACTTTACTCCAGAAATAAATGCACAGCCGCATAACAACTTAATATCTCCCTTTAATCGTAGTACGTTTCAAAAGCAATTTTTCAAATCCATCTTCCATGTTTTAAAGAATATTAATAGAATTTCTCCTTTAAGTCAACGAATGGGCATTTACTTTACTCCAGAAATAAATGCACAACCGCATAACAACTTAATCTCTCCCTTTACTTGTAGTATGCTTCAAAAGCAGTTTTTCAAATCCATCTTCCATGTTTTAAGGAATATTAATAGAATTTCTCCTTTAATTCAACGAATGGGCATTTACTTTACTCCAGAAATAAATGCACAGCCGCATAACAACTTAATCTCTCCCTTTACTTGTAGTATGCTTCAAAAATATTTTTCCAAATCCATCTTCAATGGTTCCGTAAATATTAAGAGAATGCCTTCTTTAAGTCAACGGATGGGCATTTACTTTACTCCAGAAATAAATGCACAGCCGCATAACAACTTAATATCTCCCTTTAATCGTAGTACGTTTCAAAAGCAATTTTTCAAAACCATCGTCCATGTTTTAAGGAATATTAATAGAATTTCTCCTTTAAGTCAACGAATGGGCATTTACTTTCCTCCAGAAAAAAATGCACAGCCGCATAACAACTTAATTTGTCCCTTTACTCGTAGTACGCTTCAAAAGCAGTTTTTCAAATCCGTCTCCCACGTTTCCGTTAATATACAGAGAATTTATTCGTTTAGTCAACGGATGGGCATTTAGTTTCCTCCAGAAATAACTGCACAGCCGCATAACAACATTATCTCTCGCTTTACTCCTAGTGTTCTTCAAAAATATTTTTCCAAATCCATCTTCAATGTTTCCGTAAATATTAAGAGAATTTCTTCTTTAAGTCCACGGATGGGTATTTACTTTCCTCCAGAAATAAATGCACCGCCGCAGAACAAATTAAACTCTCATTTACTCATAGTATGCTTCAAAAAAGTATATCCAAATCCATCTAATATGTTTCCGTAAATAATCGGTGAATTTCTACTTTAAGTCAACGGATGAGCATTTACTTTCCTCCAGAAATAAATCCACAGCCGCATAACAACTTAATCTCTCCATTTACACGTAGTACGTTTCAAAAGCAATTTTTCAAATCCATCTTCCATGTTTTCATGAATATTAACAGAATTTCTTCTTTAAGTCAACGGATGGACATTTACTTTCCTCCAGAAATAAATGCACCGGATAAAAACTTAATCTCTCATTTTACTCGTAGTATGCTTCAAAAACATTTTTCCAAATCCATCTTCCAAGTTTCCGTAATTATTCAGAGAATTTTGTCTTTACGTCAACGGATGGGCATTTACTTTCCTCCAGAAATCAATGCACAGCCGGATAACAACTTAATCTTTCACTTTACTTGTAGTATGCTTCAAAAACATTTTTCCAAATCCATCTTCCAAATTTCTGTAATTATTCAGAGAATTTCTTCTTTAAGTCAACGGATGGACATTTACTTTCCTCCAGAAATAAATGCACAGCCGGATAACAACTTAATCTCTCACTTTACTTGTAGTATGCTTCAGAAACTTTTTACCAAATCCATCTTCCAAGTTTCCGTAATTATTCAGAGAATTTCGTCTTTAAGTCAACGGATGGGCATTTACTTTCTTCCAGAAATCAATGCATATCCGCAAAATAACCTAATTTCCCCAATTTTCTCCTAGTATGCTCCAAACATATTTCCAAATGCATCTTTCATGTTTCCGTGCTTATTCAGAGAGTTTCTTCTTTAAGTCAACGGATGGGCATTTACTTTCCTCTAGAAATAAATGCACAGCCGGATAACAACTTAATCTCTCACTTTATTTGTAGTATGCTTCAAAAACCTTTTTCCAAATCCATCTTCCATGTTTCCGTAATTATTATGAGAATTTTGACTTTAAGTCAACGGATGGACATTTACTTTCTTCCAGAAATCAATGCATATCCGCAAAATAACCTAATTTCCCCAATTTACTCCTAGTATGCTCCAAAAATATTTCCAAATGCATCTTTCATGTTTCCGTGCTTATTCAGAGAATTTTTTCTTTAAGTCAACGGATGGGCATTTACTTTCCTCCAGAAATAAATGCACAGCCGGATAACAACTTAATCTCTCCCTTTACTTGTAGTATGCTTCAAAAATATTTTTCCAAATCCATCTTCAATGTTTCCGTAAATATTAAGAGAATTTCTTCTTTAAGTCAACGGATGGGCATTTACTTTACTCCAGAAATAAATGCACAGCCGCATAACAACTTAATATCTCCCTTTAATCGTAGTACGTTTCAAAAGCAATTTTTCAAATCCATCTTCCATGTTTTAAAGAATATTAATAGAATTTCTCCTTTAAGTCAACGAATGGGCATTTACTTTACTCCAGAAATAAATGCACAACCGCATAACAACTTAATCTCTCCCTTTACTTGTAGTATGCTTCAAAAGCAGTTTTTCAAATCCATCTTCCATGTTTTAAGGAATATTAATAGAATTTCTCCTTTAACTCAACGAATGGGCATTTACTTTACTCCAGAAATAAATGCACAGCCGCATAACAACTTAATCTCTCCCTTTACTTGTAGTATGCTTCAAAAATATTTTTCCAAATCCATCTTCAATGGTTCCGTAAATATTAAGAGAATGCCTTCTTTAAGTCAACGGATGGGCATTTACTTTACTCCAGAAATAAATGCACAGCCGCATAACAACTTAATATCTCCCTTTAATCGTAGTACGTTTCAAAAGCAATTTTTCAAAACCATCGTCCATGTTTTAAGGAATATTAATAGAATTTCTCCTTTAAGTCAACGAATGGGCATTTACTTTCCTCCAGAAAAAAATGCACAGCCGCATAACAACTTAATTTGTCCCTTTACTCGTAGTACGCTTCAAAAGCAGTTTTTCAAATCCGTCTCCCACGTTTCCGTTAATATTCAGAGAATTTATTCGTTTAGTCAACGGATGGGCATTTAGTTTCCTCCAGAAATAAATGCACAGCCGCATAACAACATTATCTCTCGCTTTACTCCTAGTGTTCTTCAAAAATATTTTTCCAAATCCATCTTCAATGTTTACGTAAATATTAAGAGAATTTCTTCTTTAAGTCCACGGATGGGTATTTACTTTCCTCCAGAAATAAATGCACCGCCGCAGAACAAATTAAACTCTCATTTACTCATAGTATGCTTCAAAAAAGTATATCCAAATCCATCTAATATGTTTCCGTAAATAATCGGTGAATTTCTACTTTAAGTCAACAGATGGGCATTTACTTTACTCCAGAAATAAATGCACAGCCGCATAACAACTTAATCTCTCCATTTACACGTAGTACGCTTCAAAAGCAATTTTTCAAATCCATCTTCCATGTTTTCATGAATATTAACAGAATTTCTTCTTTAAGTCAACGGATGGACATTTACTTTCCTCCAGAAATAAATGCACAGCCGGATAACAACTTAATCTCTCACTTTACTTGTAGTGTGCTTCCAAAACATTTTTCCAAATCCATCTTCAATGTTTCCGTAAATATTAAGAGAATTTCTTCTTTAAGTCAACGGATGGACATTTACTTTCCTCCAGAAATAAATGCACAGCCGGATAACAACTTAATCTCTCACTTTACTTGTAGTATGCTTCAAAAACTTTTTACCAAATCCATCTTCCCAGTTTCCGCAATTATTCAGAGAATTTCGTCTTTAAGTCAACGGATGGGCATTTACTTTCTTCCAGAAATCAATGCATATCCGCAAAATAACCTAATTTCCCCAATTTTTTCCTAGTATGCTCCAAACATATTTCCAAATGCATCTTTCATGTTTCCGTGCTTATTCAGAGAATTTCTTCTTTAAGTCAACGGATGGGCATTTACTTTCCTCCAGAAATAAATGCACAGCCGGATAACAACTTAATCTCTCACTTTACTTGTAGTATGCTTCAAAAACATTTTTCCAAATCCATCTTCCATGTTTCCGTAATTATTATGAGAATTTCAACTTTAAGTCAAGGGATGGGCATTTACTTTCTTCCAGAAATCGATGCATATCCGCAAAATAACCTAATTTCCACAATTTACTCCTAGTATGCTCCAAAAATATTTTCAAATGCATCTTTCATGTTTCCGTGCTTATTCAGAGATTTTTTTCTTTAAGTCAACGGATGGGCATTTTCTTTCCTCCAGAAATAAATGCACAGCCGGATAACAACTTAATCTTTCACTTTACTTGTAGTATGCTTCAAAAACATTTTTCCAAATCCATCTTCCAAGTTTCCGTAATTATTCAGAGAATTTCGTCTTTAAGTCAACGGATGGGCATTTACTTTCTCCCAGAAATCAATGCATATCCGCAAAATAACCTAATTTCCCCAATTTACTCCTAGTATGCTCCAAAAATATTTCCAAATGCATCTTTCATGTTTCCGTGCTTATTCAGAGAATTTCTTCTTTACGTCAACGGATGGGCATTTACTTTCCTCCAGAAATCAATGCACAGCCGGATAACAACTTAATCTTTCACTTTACTTGTAGTGTGCTTCCAAAACATTTTTCCAAATCCATCTTCAATGTTTCCGTAAATATTAAGAGAATTTCTTCTTTAAGTCAACGGATGGACATTTACTTTCCTCCAGAAATAAATGCACAGCCGGATAACAACTTAATCTCTCACTTTACTTGTAGTATGCTTCAAAAACTTTTTACCAAATCCATCTTCCCAGTTTCCGCAATTATTCAGAGAATTTCGTCTTTAAGTCAACGGATGGGCATTTACTTTCTTCCAGAAATCAATGCATATCCGCAAAATAACCTAATTTCCCCAATTTTTTCCTAGTATGCTCCAAACATATTTCCAAATGCATCTTTCATGTTTCCGTGCTTATTCAGAGAATTTCTTCTTTAAGTCAACGGATGGGAATTTACTTTCCTCCAGAAATAAATGCACAGCCGGATAACAACTTAATCTCTCACTTTACTTGTAGTATGCTTCAAAAACATTTTTCCAAATCCATCTTCCATGTTTCCGTAATTATTATGAGAATTTCAACTTTAAGTCAAGGGATGGGCATTTACTTTCTTCCAGAAATCGATGCATATCCGCAAAATAACCTAATTTCCACAATTTACTCCTAGTATGCTCCAAAAATATTTTCAAATGCATCTTTCATGTTTCCGTGCTTATTCAGAGATTTTTTTCTTTAAGTCAACGGATGGGCATTTTCTTTCCTCCAGAAATAAATGCACAGCCGGATAACAACTTAATCTTTCACTTTACTTGTAGTATGCTTCAAAAACCTTTTTCCAAATCCATCTTCCAAGTTTCCGTAATTATTCAGAGAATTTCGTCTTTAAGTCAACGGATGGGCATTTACTTTCTCCCAGAAATCAATGCATATCCGCAAAATAACCTAATTTCCCCAATTTACTCCTAGTATGCTCCAAAAATATTTCCAAATGCATCTTTCATGTTTCCGTGCTTATTCAGAGAATTTCTTCTTTACGTCAACGGATGGGCATTTACTTTCCTCCAGAAATCAATGCACAGCCGGATAACAACTTAATCTTTCACTTTACTTGTAGTATGCTTCAAAAACATTTTTCCAAATCCATCTTCCAAATTTCCGTAATTATTCAGAGAATTTCTTCTTTAAGTCAACGGATGGACATTTACTTTCCTCCAGAAATAAATGCACAGCCGGATAACAACTTAATCTCTCACTTTACTTGTAGTATGCTTCAAAAACTTTTTACCAAATCCATCTTCCAAGTTTCCGTAATTATTCAGAGAATTTCGTCTTTAAGTCAACGGATGGGCATTTACTTTCTTCCAGAAATCAATGCATATCCGCAAAATAACCTAATTTCCCCAATTTTCTCCTAGTATGCTCCAAACATATTTCCAAATGCATCTTTCATGTTTCCGTGCTTATTCAGAGAATTTCTTCTTTAAGTCAACGGATGGGCATTTACTTTCCTCCAGAAATAAATGCACAGCCGGATAACAACTTAATCTCTCACTTTACTTGTAGTATGCTTCAAAAACCTTTTTCCAAATCCATCTTCCATGATTCCGTAATTATTATGAGAATTTCGACTATAAGTCAACGGATGGACATTTACTTTCTTCCAGAAATCAATGCATATCCGCAAAATAACCTAATTTCCCCAATTTACTCCTAGTATGCTCCAAAAATATTTCCAAATGCATCTTTCATGTTTCCGTGCTTATTCAGAGAATTTTTTCTTTAAGTCAACGGATGGGCATTTACTTTCCTCCAGAAATAAATGCACAGCCGGATAACAACTTAATCTCTCCCTTTACTTGTAGTATGCTTCAAAAATATTTTTCCAAATCCATCTTCAATGGTTCCGTAAATATTAAGAGAATGTCTTCTTTAAGTCAACGGATGGGCATTTACTTTACTCCAGAAATAAATGCACAGCCGCATAACAACTTAATCTCTCCCTTTACTTGTAGTATGCTTCAAAAATATTTTTCCAAATCCATCTTCAATGGTTCCGTAAATATTAAGAGAATTTCTTCTTTAAGTCCACGGATGGGTATTTACTTTCCTCCAGAAATAAATGCACCGCCGCAGAACAAATTAAACTCTCATTTACTCATAGTATGCTTCAAAAAAGTATATCCAAATCCATCTAATATGTTTCCGTAAATAATCGGTGAATTTCTACTTTAAGTCAACAGATGGGCATTTATTTTACTCCAGAAATAAATGCACAGCCGCATAACAACTTAATCTCTCCATTTACACGTAGTACGCTTCAAAAGCAATTTTTCAAATCCATCTTCCATGTTTTCATGAATATTAACAGAATTTCTTCTTTAAGTCAACGGATGGACATTTACTTTCCTCCAGAAATAAATGCACAGCCGGATAACAACTTAATCTCTCACTTTACTTGTAGTGTGCTTCCAAAACATTTTTCCAAATCCATCTTCAATGTTTCCGTAAATATTAAGAGAATTTCTTCTTTAAGTCAACGGATGGACATTTACTTTCCTCCAGAAATAAATGCACAGCCGGATAACAACTTAATCTCTCACTTTACTTGTAGTATGCTTCAAAAACTTTTTACCAAATCCATCTTCCAAGTTTCCGCAATTATTCAGAGAATTTCGTCTTTAAGTCAACGGATGGGCATTTACTTTCTTCCAGAAATCAATGCATATCCGCAAAATAACCTAATTTCCCCAATTTTTACCTAGTATGCTCCAAACATATTTCCAAATGCATCTTTCATGTTTCCGTGCTTATTCAGAGAATTTCTTCTTTAAGTCAACGGATGGGCATTTACTTTCCTCCAGAAATAAATGCACAGCCGGATAACAACTTAATCTCTCACTTTACTTGTAGTATGCTTCAAAAACATTTTTCCAAATCCATCTTCCAAGTTTCCGTAATTATTCAGAGAATTTCGTCTTTAAGTCAACGGATGGGCATTTACTTTCTCCCAGAAATCAATGCATATCCGCAAAATAACCTAATTTCCCCAATTTACTCCTAGTATGCTCCAAAAATATTTCCAAATGCATCTTTCATGTTTCCGTGCTTATTCAGAGAATTTCTTCTTTACGTCAACGGATGGGCATTTACTTTCCTCCAGAAATCAATGCACAGCCGGATAACAACTTAATCTTTCACTTTACTTGTAGTATGCTTCAAAAACATTTTTCCAAATCCATCTTCCAAATTTCCGTAATTATTCAGAGAATTTCTTCTTTAAGTCAACGGATGAACATTTACTTTCCTCCAGAAATAAATGCACAGCCGGATAACAACTTAATCTCTCACTTTACTTGTAGTATGCTTCAAAAACTTTTTACCAAATCCATCTTCCAAGTTTCCGTAATTATTCAGAGAATTTCGTCTTTAAGTCAACGGATGGGCATTTACTTTCTTCCAGAAATCAATGCATATCCGCAAAATAACCTAATTTCCCCAATTTTCTCCTAGTATGCTCCAAACATATTTCCAAATGCATCTTTCATGTTTCCGTGCTTATTCAGAGAATTTCTTCTTTAAGTCAACGGATGGGCATTTACTTTCCTCCAGAAATAAATGCACAGCCGGATAACAACTTAATCTCTCACTTTACTTGTAGTATGCTTCAAAAACCTTTTTCCAAATCCATCTTCCATGTTTCCGTAATTATTATGAGAATTTCGACTATAAGTCAACGGATGGACATTTACTTTCTTCCAGAAATCAATGCATATCCGCAAAATAACCTAATTTCCCCAATTTACTCCTAGTATGCTCCAAAAATATTTCCAAATGCATCTTTCATGTTTCCGTGCTTATTCAGAGAATTTTTTCTTTAAGTCAACGGATGGGCATTTACTTTCCTCCAGAAATAAATGCACAGCCGGATAACAACTTAATCTCTCCCTTTACTTGTAGTATGCTTCAAAAATATTTTTCCAAATCCATCTTCAATGGTTCCGTAAATATTAAGAGAATGTCTTCTTTAAGTCAACGGATGGGCATTTACTTTACTCCAGAAATAAATGCACAGCCGCATAACAACTTAATCTCTCCCTTTACTTGTAGTATGCTTCAAAAACATTTTTCCAAATCCATCTTCAATGTTTCCTTAAATATTAAGAGAATTTCTTCTTTAAGTCAACGAATGGGCATTTACTTTCCTCCAGAAATAAATGCACAGCCGGATAACAACTTAATCTCTCCCTTTACTTGTAGTATGCTTCAAAAATATTTTTCCAAATCCATCTTCAATGGTTCCGTAAATATTAAGAGAATGTCTTCTTTAAGTCAACGGATGGGCATTTACTTTACTCCAGAAATAAATGCACAGCCGCATAACAACTTAATCTCTCCCTTTACTTGTAGTATGCTTCAAAAACATTTTTCCAAATCCATATGCAATGTTTCCGTAAATATTAAGAGAATTTCTTCTTTAAGTCAACGGATGGACATTTACTTTCCTCCAGAAATAAATGCACAGCCGGATAACAACTTAATCTCTCACTTTACTTGTAGTATGCTTCAAAAACTTTTTACCAAATCCATCTTCCAAGTTTCCGTAATTATTTAGAGAATTTCGTCTTTAAGTCAACGGATGGGCATTTACTTTCTTCCAGAAATCAATGCATATCCGCAAAATAACCTAATTTCCCCAATTTACTCCTAGTATGCTCCAAAAATATTTCCAAATGCATCTTTCATGTTTCCGTGCTTATTCAGAGAATTTTTTCTTTAAGTCAACGGATGGGCATTTACTTTCCTCCAGAAATAAATGCACAGCCGGATAACAACTTAATCTCTCCCTTTACTTGTAGTATGCTTCAAAAATATTTTTCCAAATCCATCTTCGATGGTTCCGTAAATATTAAGAGAATGTCTTCTTTAAGTCAACGGATGGGCATTTACTTTCCTCCAGAAATAAATGCACAGCCGGATAACAACTTAATCTCTCCCTTTACTTGTAGTATGCTTCAAAAATATTTTTCCAAATCCATCTTCAATGGTTCCGTAAATATTAAGAGAATATCTTCTTTAAGTCAACGGATGGGCATTTACTTTACTCCAGAAATAAATGCACAGCCGCATAACAACTTAATCTCTCTCTTTACTTGTAGTATGCTTCAAAAACATTTTTCCAAATCCATCTGCAATGTTTCCGTAAATATTAAGAGAATTTCTTCTTTAAGTCAACGGATGGGCATTTACTTTACTCCAGAAATAAATGCACAGCCGCATAACAACTTAATATCTCCCTTTAATCGTAGTACGTTTCAAAAGCAATTTTTCCAAATCCATCTTCAATGTTTCCGTAAATATTAAGAGAATTTCTTCTTTAAGTCAACGGATGGGCATTTACTTTACTCCAGAAATAAATGCACAGCCGCATAACAACTTAATCTCTCCCTTTACTTGTAGTATGCTGCAAAAATATTTTTCCAAATCCATCTTCAATGGTTCCGTAAATAGTAAGAGAATGTCTTCTTTAAGTCAACGGGTGGGCATTTACTTTACTCCAGAAATAAATGCACAGCCGCATAACAACTTAATCTCTCCCTTTACTTGTAGTATGCTTCAAAAACATTTTTCCAAATCCATCTTCAATGGTTCCGTAAATTCTAAGAGAATGTCTTCTTTAAGTCAACGGATGGGCATTTACTTTACTCCAGAAATAAATGCACAGCCGCATAACAACTTAATCTCTCCCTTTACTCGTAGTATGCTCCAAAAATATTTCCAAATGCATCTTTCATGTTTTCGTAATTATTCAGAGAATTTCTTATTTAACGTCAACGGATGGGCTTTTACTTTCCTCCAAAAATCAATGCATATCCGCAAAATAACCTAATTTCCCCCAATTTACTCCTAGTATGCTCTAAAAGAATTTTTCGTTTCATGTTTCTATAAGTCTTCACTGAATATCTTCTTTAATTCAACGAATGGGCATTTACTTTACTGCATCAATAAATGCACATTCGCACACTATCTTAATTTCTCCCTTTACTACTACTCTGGTCCAAAAGCGTTTTTCCAAATTCTTGTTGCATGTTTCTATAGTTAGCAGAGAATTTCTTCTTTAATTCAATGGATGGGCATTTACTTTTCTTCAGAAATAGATGAACATCCGCATAATAACTTTATTTATCGCTTTACACATCGTATGCCCCAAAAGCATTTTTCGAAATTCTCCTTGCATGTTTCTATAATTATGCTTAGAATTTCTTCTTTTAGTCAATTGAAGGGCCGTCATATTTGCTTAAGTACTATAGATTTTACTTCTTGAATTTTTTTATATTCTGTGAAATTCATCATTATTTCAATAGAGAATTTTTTTTTTATATGAAACAATCTTATAAATTTTTGATAATTAAATTTTTCTTCTCTGTGCTGTGTGAGTAATACACAAGTACAATTTAATAAGTATAAAAATTTCTCCCTTTTTTTTGTTCTGTGTAATATTTGCTTCTCAATGCAATTTAATTTTTCTTTTTACCGGTAGTATGCTCGAAAAACATTTGTCAGAATTCTTACTCTTTTCTTTAATTATTCAGTGAACGTCTTCATTAAGTCAACGGATGGGCATTTACTTCAGAAAAAAATGCACTTCCGCATAATGACTTAAATTCTCCATTTGCTGGTAGTATGCTCAAAAGTCATTTTTCAGAATTCTTCTTGCATGTTTCTATAATGCATCACAGAAATCCTTCTTTAAATCGATGGATGGTCATTTACTTTACTTCGGAAACAAATACACTTCCGTATAATAACTTAAATTCTCACGTTACATGCAGTATGCTCCGAAATCATTTTTCAAAATTCTTCTTGCATTCTTCTTCTTCTTCAAAATTCTTCTTGCAAAATTCTTCTTGCAAATAATTCACCGCAAACAACCTTCTTTAAGTCGACGGATGGGCATTTCCCTTACTTCAGAAATAACTTCTCACGTAACAGACAGCACGCGTCAAAAACATTTTTCCATATTGTTGAATGTTTCTACATTATTCAGAGAATTTCTTCTCTAAGTCAGCGGATGGGAGTTTTTTTACTTTAGAAATAAATCGCATATGCATAATAACATAATTTCCCTGTTTATTCTTAGTATGCTCCAAAAGAGTTTTTCCAAATTCAACTTGTATTTTTCTATATATCTTATTAAAATTTATTCGTTAAGCAACGGTTGGGCATTTACTTTACTCCAGAAATAAATGCACATCCGCAAAATAACTTTATTCCGCCCTCTACTTGTAGTCCTCTTCAAAAATATTTTTTTCAAATTCTTTTGTAATTCTTCAGAGACTTTCTTGTTTAAGTCAACGGATGGGCGTTTACTTTACTCCAGAAATAAATGCACAGCCGCATAACCACTTAATTTCTCCCTTTACTCGTAGCACGGATAAAAAGCATATTTTTCCAAACGTATCTTCCATGTTTTCGTGCATATTCAGAGAATTTCTTCTTTAAGTCAACGGATGGGTATTTACTTTCCTCCAGAAATAAATGCACAGCCGCATAACAAATTAATGTCTCCTTTTACTCGCAGTATTCTCCAAAAAATTTCAATGTCCATCTTCCATGATTCCGTGCTTATCAGAGAATTACTTCTTTAAGTCAAAGGATGGCCATGTACTTTCCTCCAGAAATAAATGCATAGCGGCATAACAACTTAACCTCTCCCTTTACTCGCAGTATTCTCCAAAAAAATTTCAAAATCCAACTTCCATGATTCCGTGCTTATCAGAGAATTTTTTCTTTAACTAAACGGATGGACATTTACTTTCCTCCAGAAATAAATGCACAGCCGCATAACAAATTAATCTCTTCCTTTACTCGTAGCATGCTTAAAAAGCATATTTTTCCAAATGCATCTTCCATGTTTCCGTAATTATTCTGAGAATTACTTCTTTAAGTCAACGGATGGGCAATTTCTTTCCTCCAGAAATAAATGCACAGCCGCATAACAACTTAATCTCTCCCTTTACTCGTAGTATGCTCCAAGAAAATTTCCAAATCCATCTTCCATGTTTCTCTACATACTCTGAGAATTTCTTATTTAAGTCAACGGAAGGGCATTTACTCTCCTCCAGAAATAAATGTACAGCCGCATAACAACTTTATCTCTCCATTTACTTGTAGTACGCTTCAAAAGCAATTTTTCAAATCCATCTTCCATGTTTTAAGGAATATTAATAGAATTTCTCCGTTAAGTCAACGAATGGGCATTTACTTTACTCCAGAAATAAATGCACAGCCGCATAACAACTTAATCTCTCCCTTTACTTGTAGTATGCTTCAAAAACATTTTTCCAAATCCATCTTCAATGTTTCCGTAAATATTAAGAGAATTTCTTCTTTAAGTCAACGGATGGGCATTTACTTTACTCCAGAAATAAATGCACAGCCGCATAACAACTTAATATCTCCCTTTAATCGTAGTACGTTTCAAAAGCAATTTTTCAAATCCATCTTCCATGTTTTAAGGAATATTAATAGAATTTCTCCTTTAAGTCAACGAATGGGCATTTACTTTACTCCAGAAATAAATGCACAGCCGCATAACAACTTAATCTCTCCCTTTACTTGTAGTATGCTTCAAAAACATTTTTCCAAATCCATCTTCAATGTTTCCGTAAATATTAAGAGAATTTCTTCTTTAAGTCAACGGATGGGCATTTACTTTACTCCAGAAATAAATGCACAGCCGCATAACAACTTAATATCTCCCTTTAATCGTAGTACGTTTCAAAAGCAATTTTTCAAATCCATCTTCCATGTTTTAAGGAATATTAATAGAATTTCTCCTTTAACTCAACGAATGGGCATTTACTTTACTCCAGAAATAAATGCACAGCCGCATAACAACTTAATCTCTCCCTTTACTTGTAGTATGCTTCAAAAATATTTTTCCAAATCCATCTTCAATGGTTCCGTAAATATTAAGAGAATGCCTTCTTTAAGTCAACGGATGGGCATTTCTTTACTCCAGAAATAAATGCACAGCCGCATAACAACTTAATATCTCCCTTTAATCGTAGTACGTTTCAAAAGCAATTTTTCAAAACCATCGTCCATGTTTTAAGGAATATTAATAGAATTTCTCCTTTAAGTCAACGAATGGGCATTTACTTTCCTCCAGAAAAAAATGCACAGCCGCATAACAACTTAATTTGTCCCTTTACTCGTAGTACGCTTCAAAAGCAGTTTTTCAAATCCGTCTCCCACGTTTCCGTTAATATACAGAGAATTTATTCGTTTAGTCAACGGATGGGCATTTAGTTTCCTCCAGAAATAACTGCACAGCCGCATAACAACATTATCTCTCGCTTTACTCCTAGTGTTCTTCAAAAATATTTTTCCAAATCCATCTTCAATGTTTCCGTAAATATTAAGAGAATTTCTTCTTTAAGTCCACGGATGGGTATTTACTTTCCTCCAGAAATAAATGCACCGCCGCAGAACAAATTAAACTCTCATTTACTCATAGTATGCTTCAAAAAAGTATATCCAAATCCATCTAATATGTTTCCGTAAATAATCGGTGAATTTCTACTTTAAGTCAACGGATGGGCATTTACTTTCCTCCAGAAATAAATCCACAGCCGCATAACAACTTAATCTCTCCATTTACACGTAGTACGTTTCAAAAGCAATTTTTCAAATCCATCTTCCATGTTTTCATGAATATTAACAGAATTTCTTCTTTAAGTCAACGGATGGACATTTACTTTCCTCCAGAAATAAATGCACCGGATAAAAACTTAATCTCTCATTTTACTCGTAGTATGCTTCAAAAACATTTTTCCAAATCCATCTTCCAAGTTTCCGTAATTATTCAGAGAATTTCGTCTTTACGTCAACGGATGGGCATTTACTTTCCTCCAGAAATCAATGCACAGCCGGATAACAACTTAATCTTTCACTTTACTTGTAGTATGCTTCAAAAACATTTTTCCAAATCCATCTTCCAAATTTCCGTAATTATTCAGAGAATTTCTTCTTTAAGTCAACGGATGGACATTTACTTTCCTCCAGAAATAAATGCACAGCCGGATAACAACTTAATCTCTCACTTTACTTGTAGTATGCTTCAGAAACTTTTTACCAAATCCATCTTCCAAGTTTCCGTAATTATTCAGAGAATTTCGTCTTTAAGTCAACGGATGGGCATTTACTTTCTTCCAGAAATCAATGCATATCCGCAAAATAACCTAATTTCCCCAATTTTCTCCTAGTATGCTCCAAATATATTTCCAAATGCATCTTTCATGTTTCCGTGCTTATTCAGAGAGTTTCTTCTTTAAGTCAACGGATGGGCATTTACATTCCTCTAGAAATAAATGCACAGCCGGATAACAACTTAATCTCTCACTTTATTTGTAGTATGCTTCAAAAACCTTTTTCCAAATCCATCTTCCATGTTTCCGTAATTATTATGAGAATTTCGACTTTAAGTCAACGGATGGACATTTACTTTCTTCCAGAAATCAATGCATATCCGCAAAATAACCTAATTTCCCCAATTTACTCCTAGTATGCTCCAAAAATATTTCCAAATGCATCTTTCATGTTTCCGTGCTTATTCAGAGAATTTTTTCTTTAAGTCAACGGATGGGCATTTACTTTCCTCCAGAAATAAATGCACAGCCGGATAACAACTTAATCTCTCCCTTTACTTGTAGTATGCTTCAAAAATATTTTTCCAAATCCATCTTCAATGTTTCCGTAAATATTAAGAGAATTTCTTCTTTAAGTCAACGGATGGGCATTTACTTTACTCCAGAAGTAAATGCACAGCCGCATAACAACTTAATATCTCCCTTTAATCGTAGTACGTTTCAAAAGCAATTTTTCCAAATCCATCTTCAATGTTTCCGTAAATATTAAGAGAATTTCTTCTTTAAGTCAACGAATGGGCATTTACTTTACTCCAGAAATAAATGCACAGCCCCATAACAACTTAATATCTCCCTTTAATCGTAAAACGTTTCAAAAGCAATTTTTCAAATCCATCTTCCATGTTTTAAGGAATATTAATAGAATTTCTCCTTTAAGTCAACGAATGGGCATTTACTTTAGTCCAGAAATAAATGCACAGCCGCATAACAACTTAATTTGTCCCTTTACTCGTAGTACGTTTCAAAAGCAATTTTTCAAAACCATCGTCCATGTTTTAAGGAATATTAATAGAATTTCTCCTTTAAGTCAACGAATGGGCATTTACTTTCCTCCAGAAAAAAATGCACAGCCGCATAACAACTTAATCTCTCCCTTTACTTGTAGTATGCTTCAAAAACATTTTTCCAAATCCATCTTCAATGTTTCCGTAAATATTAAGAGAATTTCTTCTTTAAGTCAACGGATGGGCATTTACTTTACTCCAGAAATAAATGCACAGCCGCATAACAACTTAATATCTCCCTTTAATCGTAGTACGTTTCAAAAGAAATTTTTCAAAACCATCGTCCATGTTTTAAGGAATATTAATAGAATTTCTCCTTTAAGTCAACGAATGGGCATTTACTTTCCTCCAGAAAAAAATGCACAGCCGCATAACAACTTAATTTGTCCCTTTACTCGTAGTACGCTTCAAAAGCAGTTTTTCAAATCCGTCTCCCACGTTTCCGTTAATATTCAGAGAATTTATTCGTTTAGTCAACGGATGGGCATTTAGTTTCCTCCAGAAATAAATGCACAGCCGCATAACAACATTATCTCTCGCTTTACTCCTAGTGTTCTTCAAAAATATTTTTCCAAATCCATCTTCAATGTTTACGTAAATATTAAGAGAATTTCTTCTTTAAGTCAACGGATGGGCATTTTCTTTCCTCCAGAAATAAATGCACAGCCGGATAACAACTTAATCTCTCCCTTTACTTGTAGTATGCTTCAAAAATATTTTTCCAGATCCATCTTCAATGGTTCCGTAAATATTAAGAGAATGTCTTCTTTAAGTCAACGGATGGGCATTTACTTTACTCCAGAAATAAATGCACAGCCGCATAACAACTTAATCTCTCCCTTTACTTGTAGTATGCTTCAAAAACATTTTTCCAAATCCATCTTCAATGTTTCCGTAAATATTAAGAGAATTTCTTCTTTAAGTCAACGAATGGGCATTTACTTTCCTCCAGAAATAAATGCACAGCCGGATAACAACTTAATCTCTCCCTTTACTTGTAGTATGCTTCAAAAATATTTTTCCAAATCCATCTTCAATGGTTCCGTAAATATTAAGAGAATGTCTTCTTTAAGTCAACGGATGGGCATTTACTTTACTCCAGAAATAAATGCACAGCCACATAACAACTTAATCTCTCTCTTTACTTGTAGTATGCTTCAAAAACATTTTTCCAAATCCATCTGCAATGTTTCCGTAAATATTAAGAGAATTTCTTCTTTAAGTCAACGGATGGGCATTTACTTTACTCCAGAAATAAATGCACAGCCGCATAACAACTTAATATCTCCCTTTAATCGTAGTACGTTTCAAAAGCAATTTTTCCAAATCCATCTTCAATGTTTCCGTAAATATTAAGAGAATTTCTTCTTTAAGTCAACGGATGGGCATTTACTTTACTCCAGAAATAAATGCACAGCCGCATAACAACTTAATCTCTCCCTTTACTTGTAGTATGCTTCAAAAATATTTTTCCAAATCCATCTTCAATGGTTCCGTAAATAGTAAGAGAATGTCTTCTTTAAGTCAACGGATGGGCATTTACTTTACTCCAGAAATAAATGCACAGCCGCATAACAACTTAATCTCTCCCTTTACTTGTAGTATGCTTCAAAAACATTTTTCCAAATCCATCTTCAATGGTTCCGTAAATATTAAGAGAATGTCTTCTTTAAGTCAACGGATGGGCATTTACTTTACTCCAGAAATAAATGCACAGCCGCATAACAACTTAATCTCTCCCTTTACTCGTAGTATGCTCCAAAAATATTTCCAAATGCATCTTTCATGTTTTCGTAATTATTCAGAGAATTTCTTATTTAACGTCAACGGATGGGCTTTTACTTTCCTCCAAAAATCAATGCATATCCGCAAAATAACCTGATTTCCCCCAATTTACTCCTAGTATGCTCTAAAAGAATTTTTCGTTTCATGTTTCTATAAGTCTTCACTGAATATCTTCTTTAATTCAACGAATGGGCATTTACTTTACTGCATCAATAAATGCACATTCGCACACTATCTTAATTTCTCCCTTTACTACTACTCTGGTCCAAAAGCGTTTTTCCAAATTCTTGTTGCATGTTTCTATAGTTAGCAGAGAATTTCTTCTTTAATTCAATGGATGGGCATTTACTTTACTTCAGAAATAGATGAACATCCGCATAATAACTTTATTTATCGCTTTACACATCGTATGCCCCAAAAGCATTTTTCGAAATTCTCCTTGCATGTTTCTATAATTATGCTTAGAATTTCTTCTTTTAGTCAATTGAAGGGCCGTCATATTTGCTTAAGTACTATAGATTTTACTTCTTGAATTTTTTTATATTCTGTGAAATTCATCATTATTTCAATAGAGAATTTTTTTTTATATGAAACAATCTTATAAATTTTTGATAATTAAATTTTTCTTCTCTGTGCTGTGTGAGTAATACACAAGTACAATTTAATAAGTATAAAAATTTCTCCCTTTTTTTTGTTCTGTGTAATATTTGCTTCTCAATGCAATTTAATTTTTCTTTTTACCGGTAGTATGCTCGAAAAACATTTGTCAGAATTCTTACTCTTTTCTTTAATTATTCAGTGAACGTCTTCATTAAGTCAACGGATGGGCATTTACTTCAGAAAAAAATGCACTTCCGCATAATGACTTAAATTCTCCATTTGCTGGTAGTATGCTCAAAAGTCATTTTTCAGAATTCTTCTTGCATGTTTCTATAATGCATCACAGAAATCCTTCTTTAAATCGATGGATGGTCATTTACTTTACTTCGGAAACAAATACACTTCCGTATAATAACTTAAATTCTCACGTTACATGCAGTATGCTCCGAAATCATTTTTCAAAATTCTTCTTGCATTCTTCTTCTTCTTCAAAATTCTTCTTGCAAAATTCTTCTTGCAAATAATTCACCGCAAACAACCTTCTTTAAGTCGACGGATGGGTATTTCCCTTACTTCAGAAATAACTTCTCACGTTACAGACAGCACGCGTCAAAAACATTTTTCCATATTGTTGAATGTTTCTACATTATTCAGAGAATTTCTTCTCTAAGTCAGCGGATGGGAGTTTTTTTACTTTAGAAATAAATCGCATCTGCATAATAACATAATTTCCCTGTTTATTCTTAGTATGCTCCAAAAGAGTTTTTCCAAATTCAACTTGTATTTTTCTATATATCTTATTAAAATTTATTCGTTAAGCAACGGTTGGGCATTTACTTTACTCCAGAAATAAATGCACATCCGCAAAATAACTTTATTCCGCCCTCTACTTGTAGTCCTCTTCAAAAATATTTTTTCCAAATTCTTTTGTAATTCTTCAGAGAATTTCTTGTTTAAGTCAACGGATGGGCGTTTACTTTACTCCAGAAATAAATGCACAGCCGCATAACCACTTAATTTCTCCCTTTACTCGTAGCACGGATAAAAAGCATATTTTTCCAAACGTATCTTCCATGTTTTCGTGCATATTCAGAGAATTTCTTCTTTAAGTCAACGGATGGGTATTTACTTTCCTCCAGAAATAAATGCACAGCCGCATAACAAATTAATGTCTCCTTTTACTCGCAGTATTCTCCAAAAAATTTCAAAGTCCATCTTCCATGATTCCGTGCTTATCAGAGAATTACTTCTTTAAGTCAAAGGATGGCCATGTACTTTCCTCCAGAAATAAATGCATAGCGGCATAACAACTTAACCTCTCCCTTTACTCGCAGTATTCTCCAAAAAAATTTCAAAATCCAACTTCCATGATTCCGTGCTTATCAGAGAATTTTTTCTTTAACTAAACGGATGGACATTTACTTTCCTCCAGAAATAAATGCACAGCCGCATAACAAATTAATCTCTTCCTTTACTCGTAGCATGCTTAAAAAGCATATTTTTCCAAATGCATCTTCCATGTTTCCGTAATTATTCTGAGAATTACTTCTTTAAGTCAACGGATGGGCAATTTCTTTCCTCCAGAAATAAATGCACAGCCGCATAACAACTTAATCTCTCCCTTTACTCGTAGTATGCTCCAAGAAAATTTCCAAATCCATCTTCCATGTTTCTCTACATACTCTGAGAATTTCTTATTTAAGTCAACGGAAGGGCATTTACTCTCCTCCAGAAATAAATGTACAGCCGCATAACAACTTTATCTCTCCATTTACTTGTAGTACGCTTCAAAAGCAATTTTTCAAATCCATCTTCCATGTTTTAAGGAATATTAATAGAATTTCTCCTTTAAGTCAACGAATGGGCATTTACTTTACTCCAGAAATAAATGCACAGCCCCATAACAACTTAATATCTCCCTTTAATCGTAAAACGTTTCAAAAGCAATTTTTCAAATCCATCTTCCATGTTTTAAGGAATATTAATAGAATTTCTCCTTTAAGTCAACGAATGGGCATTTACTTTCCTCCAGAAAAAAATGCACAGCCGCATAACAACTTAATTTGTCCCTTTACTCGTAGTACGCTTCAAAAGCAGTTTTTCAAATCCATCTCCCACGTTTCCGTTAATATTCAGAGAATTTATTCGTTTAGTCAACGAATGGGCATTTAGTTTCCTCCAGAAATAAATGCACAGCCGCATAACAACATTATCTCTCGCTTTACTCCTAGTGTTCTTCAAAAATATTTTTCCAAATCCATCTTCAATGTTTCCGTAAATATTAAGAGAATTTCTTCTTTAAGTCCACGGATGGGTATTTACTTTCCTCCAGAAATAAATGCACCGCCGCAGAACAAATTAAACTCTCATTTACTCATAGTATGCTTCAAAAAAGTATATCCAAATCCATCTAATATGTTTCCGTAAATAATCGGTGAATTTCTACTTTAAGTCAACGGATGGGCATTTACTTTCCTCCAGAAATAAATCCACAGCCGCATAACAACTTAATCTCTCCATTTACACGTAGTACGCTTCAAAAGCAATTTTTCAAATCCATCTTCCATGTTTTCATGAATATTAACAGAATTTCTTCTTTAAGTCAACGGATGGACATTTACTTTCCTCCAGAAATAAATGCACAGCCGGATAACAACTTAATCTCTCACTTTACTTGTAGTGTGCTTCAAAAACATTTTTCCAAATCCATCTTCCAAGTTTCCGTAATTATTCAGAGAATTTCGTCTTTAAGTCAACGGATGGGCATATACTTTCTTCCAGAAATCAATGCATATCCGCAAAATAACCTAATTTCCCCAATTTACTCCTAGTATGCTCCAAAAATATTTCCAAATGCATGTTTCATGTTTCCGTGCTTATTCAGAGAATTTCTTCTTTAAGTCAACGGATGGGCATTTACTTTCCTCCAGAAATAAATGCACAGCCGGATAACAACTTAATCTCTAACTTTACTTGTAGTATGCTTCAAAAACATTTTTCCAAATCCATCTTCAATGTTTCCGTAAATATTAAGAGAATTTCTTCTTTAAGTCAACGGATGGGCATTTACTTTACTCCAGAAATAAATGCACAGCCGCATAACAACTTAATATCTCCCTTTAATCGTAGTACGTTTCAAAAGCAATTTTTCCAAATCCATCTTCAATGTTTCCGTAAATATTAAGAGAATTTCTTCTTTAAGTCAACGGATGGGCATTTACTTTCCTCCAGAAATAAATGCACAGCCGGATAACAACTTAATCTCTAACTTTACTTGTAGTATGCTTCAAAAACATTTTTCCAAATCCATCTTCAATGTTTCCGTAAATATTAATAGAATTTCTCCTTTAAGTCAACGAATGGGCATTTACTTTACTCCAGAAATAAATGCACAGCCGCATAACAACTTAATCTCTCCCTTTACTTGTAGTATGCTTCAAAAACATTTTTCCAAATCCATCTTCAATGGTTCCGTAAATATTAAGAGAATGTCTTCTTTAAGTCAACGGATGGGCATTTACTTTACTCCAGAAATAAATGCACAGCCGCATAACAACTTAATCTCTCCCTTTACTCGTAGTATGCTCCAAAAATATTTCCAAATGCATCTTTCATGTTTTCGTAATTATTCAGAGAATTTCTTATTTAACGTCAACGGATGGGCTTTTACTTTCCTCCAAAAATCAATGCATATCCGCAAAATAACCTGATTTCCCCCAATTTACTCCTAGTATGCTCTAAAAGAATTTTTCGTTTCATGTTTCTATAAGTCTTCACTGAATATCTTCTTTAATTCAACGAATGGGCATTTACTTTACTGCATCAATAAATGCACATTCGCACACTATCTTAATTTCTCCCTTTACTACTACTCTGGTCCAAAAGCGTTTTTCCAAATTCTTGTTGCATGTTTCTATAGTTAGCAGAGAATTTCTTCTTTAATTCAATGGATGGGCATTTACTTTACTTCAGAAATAGATGAACATCCGCATAATAACTTTATTTATCGCGTTACACATCGTATGCCCCAAAAGCATTTTTCGAAATTCTCCTTGCATGTTTCTATAATTATGCTTAGAATTTCTTCTTTTAGTCAATTGAAGGGCCGTCATATTTGCTTAAGTACTATAGATTTTACTTCTTGAATTTTTTTATATTCTGTGAAATTCATCATTATTTCAATAGAGAATTTTTTTTTATATGAAACAATCTTATAAATTTTTGATAATTAAATTTTTCTTCTCTGTGCTGTGTGAGTAATACACAAGTACAATTTAATAAGTATAAAAATTTCTCCCTTTTTTTTGTTCTGTGTAATATTTGCTT
Source organism: Maratus speciosus (assembly GCA_963932465.1). NCBI lineage: Eukaryota > Metazoa > Arthropoda > Arachnida > Araneae > Salticidae > Maratus > Maratus speciosus. The sequence goes on along the minus strand of OZ010798.1, from coordinate 9,516,322 downwards.
CTCAATGCAATTTAATTTTTCTTTTTACCGGTAGTATGCTCGAAAAACATTTGTCAGAATTCTTACTCTTTTCTTTAATTATTCAGTGAACGTCTTCATTAAGTCAACGGATGGGCATTTACTTCAGAAAAAAATGCACTTCCGCATAATGACTTAAATTCTCCATTTGCTGGTAGTATGCTCAAAAGTCATTTTTCAGAATTCTTCTTGCATGTTTCTATAATGCATCACAGAAATCCTTCTTTAAATCGATGGATGGTCATTTACTTTACTTCGGAAACAAATACACTTCCGTATAATAACTTAAATTCTCACGTTACATGCAGTATGCTCCGAAATCATTTTTCAAAATTCTTCTTGCATTCTTCTTCTTCTTCAAAATTCTTCTTGCAAAATTCTTCTTGCAAATAATTCACCGCAAACAACCTTCTTTAAGTCGACGGATGGGTATTTCCCTTACTTCAGAAATAACTTCTCACGTTACAGACAGCACGCGTCAAAAACATTTTTCCATATTGTTGAATGTTTCTACATTATTCAGAGAATTTCTTCTCTAAGTCAGCGGATGGGAGTTTTTTTACTTTAGAAATAAATCGCATCTGCATAATAACATAATTTCCCTGTTTATTCTTAGTATGCTCCAAAAGAGTTTTTCCAAATTCAACTTGTATTTTTCTATATATCTTATTAAAATTTATTCGTTAAGCAACGGTTGGGCATTTACTTTACTCCAGAAATAAATGCACATCCGCAAAATAACTTTATTCCGCCCTCTACTTGTAGTCCTCTTCAAAAATATTTTTTCCAAATTCTTTTGTAATTCTTCAGAGAATTTCTTGTTTAAGTCAACGGATGGGCGTTTACTTTACTCCAGAAATAAATGCACAGCCGCATAACCACTTAATTTCTCCCTTTACTCGTAGCACGGATAAAAAGCATATTTTTCCAAACGTATCTTCCATGTTTTCGTGCATATTCAGAGAATTTCTTCTTTAAGTCAACGGATGGGTATTTACTTTCTTCCAGAAAAAAATGCACAGCCGCATAACAAATTAATGTCTCCTTTTACTCGCAGTATTCTCCAAAAAATTTCAAAGTCCATCTTCCATGATTCCGTGCTTATCAGAGAATTACTTCTTTAAGTCAAAGGATGGCCATGTACTTTCCTCCAGAAATAAATGCTTAGCGGCATAACAACTTAACCTCTCCCTTTACTCGCAGTATTCTCCAAAAAAATTTCACAATCCAACTTCCATGATTCCGTGCTTATCAGAGAATTTTTTCTTTAACTAAACGGATGGACATTTACTTTCCTCCAGAAATAAATGCACAGCCGCATAACAAATTAATCTCTTCCTTTACTCGTAGCATGCTTAAAAAGCATATTTTTCCAAATGCATCTTCCATGTTTCCGTAATTATTCTGAGAATTACTTCTTTAAGTCAACGGATGGGCAATTTCTTTCCTCCAGAAATAAATGCACAGCCGCATAACAACTTAATCTCTCCCTTTACTCGTAGTATGCTCCAAGAAAATTTCCAAATCCATCTTCCATGTTTCTCTACATACTCTGAGAATTTCTTATTTAAGTCAACGGAAGGGCATTTACTCTCCTCCAGAAATAAATGTACAGCCGCATAACAACTTTATCTCTCCATTTACTTGTAGTACGCTTCAAAAGCAATTTTTCAAATCCATCTTCCATGTTTTAAGGAATATTAATAGAATTTCTCTTTTAAGTCAACGAATGGGCATTTACTTTACTCCAGAAATAAATGCACAGCCGCATAACAACTTAATCTCTCCCTTTACTTGTAGTATGCTTCAAAAACATTTTTCCAAATCCATCTTCAATGTTTCCGTAAATATTAAGAGAATTTCTTCTTTAAGTCAACGGATGGGCATTTACTTTACTCCAGAAATAAATGCACAGCCGCATAACAACTTAATATCTCCCTTTAATCGTAGTACGTTTCAAAAGCAATTTTTCCAAACCCATCTTCAATGTTTCCGTAAATATTAAGAGAATTTCTTCTTTAAGTCAACGAATGGGCATTTACTTTACTCCAGAAATAAATGCACAGCCCCATAACAACTTAATATCTCCCTTTAATCGTAAAACGTTTCAAAAGCAATTTTTCAAATCCATCTTCCATGTTTTAAGGAATATTAATAGAATTTCTCCTTTAAGTCAACGAATGGGCATTTACTTTAGTCCAGAAATAAACGCACAGCCGCATAACAACTTAATTTGTCCCTTTACTCGTAGTACGTTTCAAAAGCAATTTTTCAAAACCATCGTCCATGTTTTAAGGAATATTAATAGAATTTCTCCTTTAAGTCAACGAATGGGCATTTACTTTCCTCCAGAAAAAAATGCACAGCCGCATAACAACTTAATCTCTCCCTTTACTTGTAGTATGCTTCAAAAACATTTTTCCAAATCCATCTTCAATGTTTCCGTAAATATTAAGAGAATTTCTTCTTTAAGTCAACGGATGGGCATTTACTTTACTCCAGAAATAAATGCACAGCCGCATAACAACTTAATATCTCCCTTTAATCGTAGTACGTTTCAAAAGCAATTTTTCAAAACCATCGTCCATGTTTTAAGGAATATTAATAGAATTTCTCCTTTAAGTCAACGAATGGGCATTTACTTTCCTCCAGAAAAAAATGCACAGCCGCATAACAACTTAATTTGTCCCTTTACTCGTAGTACGCTTCAAAAGCAGTTTTTCAAATCCGTCTCCCACGTTTCCGTTAATATTCAGAGAATTTATTCGTTTAGTCAACGAATGGGCATTTAGTTTCCTCCAGAAATAAATGCACAGCCGCATAACAAATTAAACTCTCATTTACTCATAGTATGCTTCAAAAAAGTATATCCAAATCCATCTAATATGTTTCCGTAAATAATCGGTGAATTTCTACTTTAAGTCAACGGATGGGCATTTACTTTCCTCCAGAAATAAATCCACAGCCGCATAACAACTTAATCTCTCCATTTACACGTAGTACGCTTCAAAAGCAATTTTTCAAATCCATCTTCCATGTTTTCATGAATATTAACAGAATTTCTTCTTTAAGTCAACGGATTGACATTTACTTTCCTCCAGAAATAAATGCACAGCCGGATAACAACTTAATCTCTCACTTTACTTGTAGTGTGCTTCAAAAACATTTTTCCAAATCCATCTTCCAAGTTTCCGTAATTATTCAGAGAATTTCGTCTTTAAGTCAACGGATGGGCATATACTTTCTTCCAGAAATCAATGCATATCCGCAAAATAACCTAATTTCCCCAATTTACTCCTAGTATGCTCCAAAAATATTTCCAAATGCATGTTTCATGTTTCCGTGCTTATTCAGAGAATTTCTTCTTTAAGTCAACGGATGGGCATTTACTTTCCTCCAGAAATAAATGCACAGCCGGATAACAACTTAATCTCTAACTTTACTTGTAGTATGCTTCAAAAACATTTTTCCAAATCCATCTTCAATGTTTCCGTAAATATTAAGAGAATTTCTTCTTTAAGTCAACGGATGGGCATTTACTTTACTCCAGAAATAAATGCACAGCCGCATAACAACTTAATATCTCCCTTTAATCGTAGTACGTTTCAAAAGCAATTTTTCAAATCCATCTTCCATGTTTTAAGGAATATTAATAGAATTTCTCCTTTAAGTCAACGAATGGGCATTTACTTTACTCCAGAAATAAATGCACAGCCGCATAACAACTTAATCTCTCCCTTTACTTGTAGTATGCTTCAAAAACATTTTTCCAAATCCATCTTCAATGTTTCCGTAAATATTAAGAGAATTTCTTCTTTAAGTCAACGGATGGGCGTTTACTTTCCTCCAGAAATAAATGCACAGCCGCATAACAAATTAATGTCTCCTTTTACTCGCAGTATTCTCCAAAAAATTTCAAAGGCCATCTTCCATGATTCCGTGCTTATCAGAGAATTACTTCTTTAAGTCAAAGGATGGCCATGTACTTTCCTCCAGAAATAAATGCATAGCGGCATAACAACTTAACCTCTCCCTTTACTCGCAGTATTCTCCAAAAAAATTTCAAAATCCAACTTCCATGATTCCGTGCTTATCAGAAAATTTTTTCTTTAACTAAACGGATGGAAATTTACTTTCCTCCAGAAATAAATGCACAGCCGCATAACAAATTAATCTCTTCCTTTACTCGTAGCATGCTTAAAAAGCATATTTTTCCAAATGCATCTTCCATGTTTCCGTAATTATTCTGAGAATTACTTCTTTAAGTCAACGGATGGGCAATTTCTTTCCTCCAGAAATAAATGCACAGCCGCATAACAACTTAATCTCTCCCTTTACTCGTAGTATGCTCCAAGAAAATTTCCAAATCCATCTTCCATGTTTCTCTACATACTCTGAGAATTTCTTATTTAAGTCAACGGAAGGGCATTTACTCTCCTCCAGAAATAAATGTACAGCCGCATAACAACTTTATCTCTCCATTTACTTGTAGTACGCTTCAAAAGCAATTTTTCAAATCCATCTTCCATGTTTTAAGGAATATTAATAGAATTTCTCCTTTAAGTCAACGAATGGGCATTTACTTTACTCCAGAAATAAATGCACAGCCGCATAACAACTAATCTCTCCCTTTACTTGTAGTATGCTTCAAAAACATTTTTCCAAATCCATCTTCAATGTTTCCGTAAATATTAAGAGAATTTCTTCTTTAAGTCAACGGATGGGCATTTACTTTACTCCAGAAATAAATGCACAGCCGCATAACAACTTAATATCTCCCTTTAATCGTAGTACGTTTCAAAAGCAATTTTTCAAATCCATCTTCCATGTTTTAAGGTATATTAATAGAATTTCTCCTTTAAGTCAACGAATGGGCATTTACTTTACTCCAGAAATAAATGCACAGCCGCATAACAACTTAATCTCTCCCTTTACTCGTAGTATGCTCCAAGAAAATTTCCAAATCCATCTTCCATGTTTCTCTACCTACTCTGAGAATTTCTTATTTAAGTCAACGGAAGGGCATTTACTCTCCTCCAGAAATAAATGTACAGCCGCATAACAACTTTATCTCTCCATTTACTTGTAGTACGCTTCAAAAGCAATTTTTCAAATCCATCTTCCATGTTTTAAGGAATATTAATATAATTTCTCTTTTAAGTCAACGAATGGGCATTTACTTTACTCCAGAAATAAATGCACAGCCGCATAACAACTTAATCTCTCCCTTTACTTGTAGTATGCTTCAAAAACATTTTTCCAAATCCATCTTCAATGTTTCCGTAAATATTAAGAGAATTTCTTCTTTAAGTCAACGGATGGGCATTTACTTTACTCCAGAAATAAATGCACAGCCGCATAACAACTTAATATCTCCCTTTAATCGTAGTACGTTTCAAAAGCAATTTTTCCAAACCCATCTTCAATGTTTCCGTAAATATTAAGAGAATTTCTTCTTTAAGTCAACGAATGGGCATTTACTTTACTCCAGAAATAAATGCACAGCCCCATAACAACTTAATATCTCCCTTTAATCGTAAAACGTTTCAAAAGCAATTTTTCAAATCCATCTTCCATGTTTTAAGGAATATTAATAGAATTTCTCCTTTAAGTCAACGAATGGGCATTTACTTTCCTCCAGAAAAAAATGCACAGCCGCATAACAACTTAATCTCTCCCTTTACTTGTAGTATGCTTCAAAAACATTTTTCCAAATCCATCTTCAATGTTTCCGTAAATATTAAGAGAATTTCTTCTTTAAGTCAACGGATGGGCATTTACTTTACACCAGAAATAAATGCACAGCCGCATAACAACTTAATATCTCCCTTTAATCGTAGTACGTTTCAAAAGCAATTTTTCAAAACCATCGTCCATGTTTTAAGGAATATTAATAGAATTTCTCCTTTAAGTCAACGAATGGGCATTTACTTTCCTCCAGAAAAAAATGCACAGCCGCATAACAACTTAATTTGTCCCTTTACTCGTAGTACGATTCAAAAGCAGTTTTTCAAATCCGTCTCCCACGTTTCCGTTAATATTCAGAGAATTTATTCGTTTACTCAACGAATGGGCATTTAGTTTCCTCCAGAAATAAATGCACAGCCGCATAACAACATTATCTCTCGCTTTACTCCTCGTGTTCTTCAAAAATATTTTTCCAAATCCATCTTCAATGTTTCCGTAAATATTAAGAGAATTTCTTCTTTAAGTCCACGGATGGGTATTTACTTTCCTCCAGAAATAAATGCACCGCCGCAGAACAAATTAAACTCTCATTTACTCATAGTATGCTTCAAAAAAGTATATCCAAATCCATCTAATATGTTTCCGTAAATAATCGGTGAATTTCTACTTTAAGTCAACGGATGGGCATTTACTTTCCTCCAGAAATAAATCCACAGCCGCATAACAACTTAATCTCTCCATTTACACGTAGTACGCTTCAAAAGCAATTTTTCAAATCCATCTTCCATGTTTTCATGAATATTAACAGAATTTCTTCTTTAAGTCAACGGATGGACATTTACTTTCCTCCAGAAATAAATGCACAGCCGGATAACAACTTAATCTCTCACTTTACTTGTAGTGTGCTTCAAAAACATTTTTCCAAATCCATCTTCCAAGTTTCCGTAATTATTCAGAGAATTTCGTCTTTAAGTCAACGGATGGGCATATACTTTCTTCCAGAAATCAATGCATATCCGCAAAATAACCTAATTTCCCCAATTTACTCCTAGTATGCTCCAAAAATATTTCCAAATGCATGTTTCATGTTTCCGTGCTTATTCAGAGAATTTCTTCTTTAAGTCAACGGATGGGCATTTACTTTCCTCCAGAAATAAATGCACAGCCGGATAACAACTTAATCTCTAACTTTACTTGTAGTATGCTTCAAAAACATTTTTCCAAATCCATCTTCAATGTTTCCGTAAATATTAAGAGAATTTCTTCTTTAAGTCAACGGATGGGCATTTACTTTACTCCAGAAATAAATGCACAGCCGCATAACAACTTAATATCTCCCTTTAATCGTAGTACGTTTCAAAAGCAATTTTTCAAATCCATCTTCCATGTTTTAAGGAATATTAATAGAATTTCTCCTTTAAGTCAACGAATGGGCATTTACTTTACTCCAGAAATAAATGCACAGCCGCATAACAACTTAATCTCTCCCTTTACTTGTAGTATGCTTCAAAAACATTTTTCCAAATCCATCTTCAATGTTTCCGTAAATATTAAGAGAATTTCTTCTTTAAGTCAACGGATGGGCGTTTACTTTCCTCCAGAAATAAATGCACAGCCGCATAACAAATTAATGTCTCCTTTTACTCGCAGTATTCTCCAAAAAATTTCAAAGGCCATCTTCCATGATTCCGTGCTTATCAGAGAATTACTTCTTTAAGTCAAAGGATGGCCATGTACTTTCCTCCAGAAATAAATGCATAGCGGCATAACAACTTAACCTCTCCCTTTACTCGCAGTATTCTCCAAAAAAATTTCAAAATCCAACTTCCATGATTCCGTGCTTATCAGAGAATTTTTTCTTTAACTAAACGGATGGACATTTACTTTCCTCCAGAAATAAATGCATAGCCGCATAACAAATTAATCTCTTCCTTTACTCGTAGCATACTTAAAAAGCATATTTTTCCAAATGCATCTTCCATGTTTCCGTAATTATTCTGAGAATTACTTCTTTAAGTCAACGGATGGGCAATTTCTTTCCTCCAGAAATAAATGCACAGCCGCATAACAACTTAATCTCTCCCTTTACTCGTAGTATGCTCCAAGAAAATTTCCAAATCCATCTTCCATGTTTCTCTACATACTCTGAGAATTTCTTATTTAAGTCAACGGAAGGGCATTTACTCTCCTCCAGAAATAAATGTACAGCCGCATAACAACTTTATCTCTCCATTTACTTGTAGTACGCTTCAAAAGCAATTTTTCAAATCCATCTTCCATGTTTTAAGGAATATTAATAGAATTTCTCCTTTAAGTCAACGAATGGGCATTTACTTTACTCCAGAAATAAATGCACAGCCGCATAACAACTTAATCTCTCCCTTTACTTGTAGTATGCTTCAAAAACATTTTTCCAAATCCATCTTCAATGTTTCCGTAAATATTAAGAGAATTTCTTCTTTAAGTCAACGGATGGGCATTTACTTTACACCAGAAATAAATGCACAGCCGCATAACAACTTAATATCTCCCTTTAATCGTAGTACGTTTCAAAAGCAATTTTTCAAATCCATCTTCCATGTTTTAAGGTATATTAATAGAATTTCTCCTTTAAGTCAACGAATGGGCATTTACTTTACTCCAGAAATAAATGCACAGCCGCATAACAACTTAATCTCTCCCTTTACTTGTAGTATGCTTCAAAAACATTTTTCCAAATCCATCTTCAATGTTTCCGTAAATATTAAGAGAATTTCTTCTTTAAGTCAACGGATGGGCATTTACTTTACTCCAGAAATAAATGCACAGCCGCATAACAACTTAATATCTCCCTTTAATCGTAGTACGTTTCAAAAGCAATTTTTCAAATCCATCTTCCATGTTTTAAGGAATATTAATAGAATTTCTCCTTTAAGTCAACGAATGGGCATTTACTTTACTCCCGAAATAAATGCACAGCCGCATAACAACATAATCTCTCCCTTTACTTGTAGTATGCTTCAAAAATATTTTTCCAAATCCATCTTCAATGGTTCCGTAAATATTAAGAGAATGCCTTCTTTAAGTCAACGGATGGGCATTTACTTTACTCCAGAAATAAATGCACAGCCGCATAACAACTTAATATCTCCCTTTAATCGTAGTACATTTCAAAAGCAATTTTTCAAAACCATCGTCCATATTTTAAGGAATATTAATAGAATTTCTCCTTTAAGTCAACGAATGGGCATTTACTTTCCTCCAGAAAAAAATGCACAGCCGCATAACAACTTAATTGGTCCCTTTACTCGTAGTACGCTTCAAAAGCAGTTTTTCAAATCCGTCTCCCACGTTTCCGTTAATATACAGAGAATTTATTCGTTTAGTCAACGGATGGGCATTTAGTTTCCTCCAGAAATAACTGCACAGCCGCATAACAACATTATCCCTCGCTTTACTCCTAGTGTTCTTCAAAAATATTTTTCCAAATCCATCTTCAATGTTTCCGTAAATATTAAGAGAATTTCTTCTTTAAGTCCACGGATGGGTATTTACTTTCCTCCAGAAATAAATGCACCGCCGCAGAACAAATTAAACTCTCATTTACTCATAGTATGCTTCAAAAAAGTATATCCAAATCCATCTAATATGTTTCCGTAAATAATCGGTGAATTTCTACTTTAAGTCAACGGATGGGCATTTACTTTCCTCCAGAAATAAATCCACAGCCGCATAACAACTTAATCTCTCCATTTACACGTAGTACGTTTCAAAAGCAATTTTTCAAATCCATCTTCCATGTTTTCATGAATATTAACAGAATTTCTTCTTTAAGTCAACGGATGGACATTTACTTTCCTCCAGAAATAAATGCACAGCCGGATAAAAACTTAATCTCTCACTTTACTCGTAGTATGCTTCAAAAACATTTTTCCAAATCCATCTTCCAAGTTTCCGTAATTATTCAGAGAATTTCGTCTTTACGTCAACGGATGGGCATTTACTTTCCTCCAGAAATCAATGCGCAGCCGGATAACAACTTAATCTTTCACTTTACTTGTAGTATGCTTCAAAAACATTTTTCCAAATCCATCTTCCAAATTTCCGTAATTATTCAGAGAATTTCTTCTTTAAGTCAACGGATGGACATTTACTTTCCTCCAGAAATAAATGCACAGCCGGATAACAACTTAATCTCTCACTTTACTTGTAGTATGCTTCAGAAACTTTTTACCAAATCCATCTTCCAAGTTTCCGTAATTATTCAGAGAATTTCGTCTTTAAGTCAACGGATGGGCATTTACTTTCTTCCAGAAATCAATGCATATCCTCAAAATAACCTAATTTCCCCAATTTTCTCCTAGTATGCTCCAAACATATTTCCAAATGCATCTTTCATGTTTCCGTGCTTATTCAGAGAATTTCTTCTTTAAGTCAACGGATGGGCATTTACTTTCCTCTAGAAATAAATGCACAGCCGGATAACAACTTAATCTCTCACTTTATTTGTAGTATGCTTCAAAAACATTTTTCCAAATCCATCTTCCATGTTTCCGTAATTATTATGAGAATTTCAACTTTAAGTCAACGGATGAACATTTACTTTCTTCCAGAAATCAATGCATATCCGCAAAATAACCTACTTTCCCCAATTTACTCCTAGTATGCTCCAAAAATATTTCCAAATGCATCTTTCATGTTTCCGTGCTTATTCACAGAATTTTTTCTTTAAGTCAACGGATGGGCATTTACTTTCCTCCAGAAATAAATGCACAGCCGGATAACAACTTAATCTCTCCCTTTACTTGTAGTATGCTTCAAAAATATTTTTCCAAATCCATCTTCAATGGTTCCGTAAATATTAAGAGAATATCTTCTTTAAGTCAACGGATGGGCATTTACTTTACTCCAGAAATAAATGCGCAGCCGCATAACAACTTAATCTCTCCCTTTACTTGTAGTATGCTTCAAAAACATTTTTCCAAATCCATCTTCAACGTTTCCGTAAATATTAAGAGAATTTCTTCTTTAAGTCAACGGATGGGCATTTACTTTCCTCCAGAAATAAATGCACAGCCGGATAACAACATAATCTCTCCCTTTACTTGTAGTATGCGTCAAAAATATTTTTCCAAATCCATCTTCAATGGTTCCGTAAATATTAAGAGAATGTTTTCTTTAAGTCAACGGATGGGCATTTACTTTACTCCAGAAATAAATGCACAGCCGCATAACAACTTAATCTCTCCCTTTACTTGTAGTATGCTTCAAAAACATTTTTCCAAATCCATCTTCAATGTTTCCGTAAATATTAAGAGAATTTCTTCTTTAAGTCAACGGATGGGCATTTACTTTACTCTAGAAATAAATGCACAGCCGCATAACAACTTAATATCTCCCTTTAATCGTAGTACGTTTCAAAAGCAATTTTTCCAAATCCATCTTCAATGTTTCCGTAAATATTAAGAGAATTTCTTCTTTAAGTCAACGAATGGGCATTTACTTTACTCCAGAAATAAATGCACAGCCCCATAACAACTTAATATCTCCCTTTAATCGTAAAACGTTTCAAAAGCAATTTTTCAAATCCATCTTCCATGTTTTAAGGAATATTAATAGAATTTCTCCTTTAAGTCAACGAATGGGCATTTACTTTAGTCCAGAAATAAATGCACAGCCGCATAACAACTTAATTTGTCCCTTTACTCGTAGTACGTTTCAAAAGCAATTTTTCAAAACCATCGTCCATGTTTTAAGGAATATTAATAGAATTTCTCCTTTAAGTCAACGAATGGGCATTTACTTTCCTCCAGAAAAAAATGCACAGCCGCATAACAACTTAATCTCTCCCTTTACTTGTAGTATGCTTCAAAAACATTTTTCCAAATCCATCTTCAATGTTTCCGTAAATATTAAGAGAATTTCTTCTTTAAGTCAACGGATGGGCATTTACTTTACTCCAGAAATAAATGCACAGCCGCATAACAACTTAATATCTCCCTTTAATCGTAGTACGTTTCAAAAGCAATTTTTCAAAACCATCGTCCATGTTTTAAGGAATATTAATAGAATTTCTCCTTTAAGTCAACGAATGGGCATTTACTTTCCTCCAGAAAAAAATGCACAGCCGCATAACAACTTAATTTGTCCCTTTACTCGTAGTACGCTTCAAAAGCAGTTTTTCAAATCCGTCTCCCACGTTTCCGTTAATATTCAGAGAATTTATTCGTTTAGTTAACGGATGGGCATTTAGTTTCCTCCAGAAATAAATGCACAGCCGCATGACAACATTATCTCTCGCTTTACTCCTAGTGTTCTTCAAAAATATTTTTCCAAATCCATCTTCAATGTTTCAGTAAATATTAAGAGAATTTCTTCTTTAAGTCCACGGATGGGTATTTACTTTCCTCCAGAAATAAATGCACCGCCGCAGAACAAATTAAACTCTCATTTACTCATAGTATGCTTCAAAAAAGTATATCCAAATCCATCTAATATGTTTCCGTAAATAATCGGTGAATTTCTACTTTAAGTCAACGGATGGGCATTTACTTTCCTCCAGAAATAAATCCACAGCCGCATAACAACTTAATCTCTCCATTTACACGTAGTACGCTTCAAAAGCAATTTTTCAAATCCATCTTCCATGTTTTCATGAATATTAACAGAATTTCTTCTTTAAGTCATCGGATGGACATTTACTTTCCTCCAGAAATAAATGCACAGCCGGATAACAACTTAATCTCTCACTTTACTTGTAGTGTGCTTCAAAAACATTTTTCCAAATCCATCTTCAATGTTTCCGTAAATATTAAGAGAATTTCTTCTTTAAGTCAACGAATGGGCATTTACTTTCCTCCAGAAATAAATGCACAGCCGGATAACAACATAATCTCTCCCTTTACTTGTAGTATGCTTCAAAAATATTTTTCCAAATCCATCTTCAATGGTTCCGTAAATATTAAGAGAATGTCTTCTTTAAGTCAACGGATGGGCATTTACTTTACTCTAGAAATAAATGCACAGCCGCATAACAACTTAATATCTCCCTTTAATCGTAGTACGTTTCAAAAGCAATTTTTCCAAATCCATCTTCAATGTTTCCGTAAATATTAAGAGAATTTCTTCTTTAAGTCAACGAATGGGCATTTACTTTACTCCAGAAATAAATGCACAGCCCCATAACAACTTAATATCTCCCTTTAATCGTAAAACGTTTCAAAAGCAATTTTTCAAATCCATCTTCCATGTTTTAAGGAATATTAATAGAATTTCTCCTTTAAGTCAACGAATGGGCATTTACTTTAGTCCAGAAATAAATGCACAGCCGCATAACAACTTAATTTGTCCCTTTACTCGTAGTACGTTTCAAAAGCAATTTTTCAAAACCATCGTCCATGTTTTAAGGAATATTAATAGAATTTCTCCTTTAAGTCAACGAATGGGCATTTACTTTCCTCCAGAAAAAAATGCACAGCCGCATAACAAATTAATCTCTCCCTTTACTTGTAGTATGCTTCAAAAACATTTTTCCAAATCCATCTTCAATGTTTCCGTAAATATTAAGAGAATTTCTTCTTTAAGTAAACGGATGGGCATTTACTTTACTCCAGAAATAAATGCACAGCCGCATAACAACTTAATATCTCCCTTTAATCGTAGTACGTTTCAAAAGCAATTTTTCAAAACCATCGTCCATGTTTTAAGGAATATTAATAGAATTTCTCCTTTAAGTCAACGAATGGGCATTTACTTTCCTCCAGAAAAAAATGCACAGCCGCATAACAACTTAATTTGTCCCTTTACTCGTAGTACGCTTCAAAAGCAGTTTTTCAAATCCGTGTCCCACGTTTCCGTTAATATTCAGAGAATTTATTCGTTTAGTCAACGGATGGGCATTTAGTTTCCTCCAGAAATAAATGCACAGCCGCATAACAACATTATCTCTCGCTTTACTCCTAGTGTTCTTCAAAAATATTTTTCCAAATCCATCTTCAATGTTTCCGTAAATATTAAGAGAATTTCTTCTTTAAGTCCACGGATGGGTATTTACTTTCCTCCAGAAATAAATGCACCGCCGCAGAACAAATTAAACTCTCATTTACTCATAGTATGCTTCAAAAAAGTATATCCAAATCCATCTAATATGTTTCCGTAAATAATCGGTGAATTTCTACTTTAAGTCAACGGATGGGCATTTACTTTCCTCCAGAAATAAATCCACAGCCGCATAACAACTTAATCTCTCCATTTACACGTAGTACGCTTCAAAAGCAATTTTTCAAATCCATCTTCCATGTTTTCATGAATATTAACAGAATTTCTTCTTTAAGTCATCGGATGGACATTTCCTTTCCTCCAGAAATAAATGCACAGCCGGATAACAACTTAATCTCTCACTTTACTTGTAGTGTGCTTCAAAAACATTTTTCCAAATGCATCTTCAATGTTTCCGTAAATATTAAGAGAATTTCTTCTTTAAGTCAACGAATGGGCATTTACTTTCCTCCAGAAATAAATGCACAGCCGGATAACAACTTAATCTCTCCCTTTACTTGTAGTATGCTTCAAAAATATTTTTCCAAATCCATCTTCAATGGTTCCGTAAATATTAAGAGAATGTCTTCTTTAAGTCAACGGATGGGCATTTACTTTACTCCAGAAATAAATGCACAGCCGCATAACAACTTAATCTCTCCCTTTACTTGTAGTATGCTTCAAAAACATTTTTCCAAATCCATCTGCAATGTTTCCGTAAATATTAAGAGAATTTCTTCTTTAAGTCAACGGATGGACATTTACTTTCCTCCAGAAATAAATGCACAGCCGGATAACAACTTAATCTCTCACTTTACTTGTAGTATGCTTCAAAAACTTTTTACCAAATCCATCTTCCAAGTTTCCGTAATTATTCAGAGAATTTCGTCTTTAAGTCCACGGCTGGGCATTTACTTTCTTCCAGAAATCAATGCATAACCGCAAAATAACCTAATTTCCCCAATTTTCTCCTAGTATGCTCCAAACATATTTCCAAATGCATCTTTCATGTTTCCGTGCTTATTCAGAGAATTTCTTCTTTAAGTCAACGGATGGGCATTTACTTTCCTCCAGAAATAAATGCACAGCCGGATAACAACTTAATCTCTCCCTTTACTTGTAGTATGCTTCAAAAATATTTTTCCAAATCCATCTTCAATGGTTCCGTAAATATTAAGAGAATGTCTTCTTTAAGTCAACGGATGGGCATTTACTTTACTCCAGAAATAAATGCACAGCCGCATAACAACTTAATCTCTCCATTTACTTGTAGTATGCTTCAAAACCATTTTTCCAAATCCATCTTCAATGTTTCCGTAAATATTAAGAGAATTTCTTCTTTAAGTCAACGAATGGGCATTTACTTTCCTCCAGAAATAAATGCACAGCCGGATAACAACTTAATCTCTCCCTTTACTTGTAGTATGCTTCAAAAATATTTTTCCAAATCCATCTTCAATGGTTCCGTAAATATTAAGAGAATGTCTTCTTTAAGTCAACGGATGGGCATTTACTTTACTCCAGAAATAAATGCACAGCCGCATAACAACTTAATCTCTCTCTTTACTTGTAGTATGCTTCAAAAACATTTTTCCAAATCCATCTGCAATGTTCCCGTAAATATTAAGAGAATTTCTTCTTTAAGTCAACGGATGGGCATTTACTTTACTCCAGAAATAAATGCACAGCCGCATAACAACTTAATATCTCCCTTTAATCGTAGTACGTTTCAAAAGCAATTTTTCCAAATCCATCTTCAATGTTTCCGTAAATATTAAGAGAATTTCTTCTTTAAGTCAACGGATGGGCATTTACTTTACTCCAGAAATAAATGCACAGCCGCATAACAACTTAATCTCTCCCTTTACTTGTAGTATGCTTGCAAAATATTTTTCCAAATCCATCTTCAATGATTCCGTAAATAGTAAGAGAATGTCTTCTTTAAGTCAACGGATGGGCATTTACTTTACTCCAGAAATAAATGCACAGCCGCATAACAACTTAATCTCTCCCTTTACTTGTAGTATGCTTCAAAAACATTTTTCCAAATCCATCTTCAATGGTTCCGTAAATATTAAGTGAATGTCTTCTTTAAGTCAACGGATGGGCATTTACTTTACTCCAGAAATAAATGCACAGCCGCATAACAACTTAATCTCTCCCTTTACTCGTAGTATGCTCCAAAAATATTTCCAAATGCATCTTTCATGTTTTCGTAATTATTCAGAGAATTTCTTATTTAACGTCAACGGATGGGCTTTTACTTTCCTCCAAAAATCAATGCATATCCGCAAAATAACCTAATTTCCCCCAATTTACTCCTAGTATGCTCTAAAAGAATTTTTCGTTTCATGTTTCTATAAGTCTTCACTGAATATCTTCTTTAATTCAACGAATGGGCATTTACTTTACTTCATCAATAAATGCACATTCGCACACTATCTTAATTTCTCCCTTTACTACTACTCTGGTCCAAAAGCGTTTTTCCAAATTCTTGTTGCATCTTTCTATAGTTAGCAGAGAATTTCTTCTTTAATTCAATGGATGGGCATTTACTTTACTTCAGAAATAGATGAACATCCGCATAATAACTTTATTTATCGCTTTACACATCGTATGCCCCAAAAGCATTTTTCGAAATTCTCCTTGCATGTTTCTATAATTATGCTTAGAATTTCTTCTTTTAGTCAATTGAAGGGCCGTCATATTTGCTTAAGTACTATAGATTTTACTTCTTGAATTTTTTTATATTCTGTGAAATTCATCATTATTTCAATAGAGAATTTTTTTTTATATGAAACAATCTTATAAATTTTTGATAATTAAATTTTTCTTCTCTGTGCTGTGTGAGTAATACACAAGTACAATTTAATAAGTATAAAAATTTCTCCCTTTTTTTTGTTCTGTGTAATATTTGCTTCTCAATGCAATTTAATTTTTCTTTTTACCGGTAGTATGCTCGAAAAACATTTGTCAGAATTCTTACTCTTTTCTTTAATTATTCAGTGAACGTCTTCATTAAGTCAACGGATGGGCATTTACTTCAGAAAAAAATGCACTTCCGCATAATGACTTAAATTCTCCATTTGCTGGTAGTATGCTCAAAAGTCATTTTTCAGAATTCTTCTTGCATGTTTCTATAATGCATCACAGAAATCCTTCTTTAAATCGATGGATGGTCATTTACTTTACTTCGGAAACAAATACACTTCCGTATAATAACTTAAATTCTCACGTTACATGCAGTATGCTCCGAAATCATTTTTCAAAATTCTTCTTGCATTCTTCTTCTTCTTCAAAATTCTTCTTGCAAAATTCTTCTTGCAAATAATTCACCGCAAACAACCTTCTTTAAGTCGACGGATGGGCATTTCCCTTACTTCAGAAATAACTTCTCACGTTACAGACAGCACGCGTCAAAAACATTTTTCCATATTGTTAATGTTTCTACATTATTCAGAGAATTTCTTCTCTAAGTCAGCGGATGGGAGTTTTTTTACTTTAGAAATAAATCGCATCTGCATAATAACATAATTTCCCTGTTTATTCTTAGTAAGCTCCAAAAGAGTTTTTCCAAATTCAACTTGTATTTTTCTATATATCTTATTAAAATTTATTCGTTAAGCAACGGTTGGGCATTTACTTTACTCCAGAAATAAATGCACATCCGCAAAATAACTTTATTCCGCCCTCTACTTGTAGTCCTCTTCAAAAATATTTTTTCCAAATTCTTTTGTAATTCTTCAGAGACTTTCTTGTTTAAGTCAACGGATGGGCGTTTACTTTACTACAGAAATAAATGCACAGCCGGATAACCACTTAATTTCTCCCTTTACTCGTAGCACGGATAAAAAGCATATTTTTCCAAACGTATCTTCCATGTTTTCGTGCATATTCAGAGAATTTCTTCTTTAAGTCAACGGATGGGTATTTACTTTCCTCCAGAAATAAATGCACAGCCGCATAACAAATTAATGTCTCCTTTTACTCGCAGTATTCTCCAAAAAATTTCAAAGTCCATCTTCCATGATTCCGTGCTTATCAGAGAATTATTTCTTTAAGTCAAAGGATGGCCATGTACTTTCCTCCAGAAATAAATGCATAGCGGCATAACAACTTAACCTCTCCCTTTACTCGCAGTATTCTCCAAAAAAATTTCAAAATCCAACTTCCATGATTCCGTGCTTATCAGAGAATTTTTTCTTTAACTAAACGGATGGACATTTACTTTCCTCCAGAAATAAATGCACAGCCGCATAACAAATTAATCTCTTCCTTTACTCGTAGCATGCTTAAAAAGCATATTTTTCCAAATGCATCTTCCATGTTTCCGTAATTATTCTGAGAATTACTTCTTTAAGTCAACGGATGGGCAATTTCTTTCCTCCAGAAATAAATGCACAGCCGCATAACAACTTAATCTCTCCCTTTACTCGTAGTATGCTCCAAGAAAATTTCCAAATCCATCTTCCATGTTTCTCTACATACTCTGAGAATTTCTTATTTAAGTCAACGGAAGGGCATTTACTCTCCTCCAGAAATAAATGTACAGCCGCATAACAACTTTATCTCTCCATTTACTTGTAGTACGCTTCAAAAGCAATTTTTCAAATCCATCTTCCATGTTTTAAGGAATATTAATAGAATTTCTCCTTTAAGTCAACGAATGGGCATTTACTTTGCTCCAGAAATAAATGCACAGCCGCATAACAACTTAATCTCTCCCTTTACTTGTAGTATGCTTCAAAAACATTTTTCCAAATCCATCTTCAATGTTTCCGTAAATATTAAGAGAATTTCTTCTTTAAGTCAACGGATGGGCATTTACTTTACTCCAGAAATAAATGCACAGCCGCATAACAACTTAATATCTCCCTTTAATCGTAGTACGTTTCAAAAGCAATTTTTCCAAATCCATCTTCAATGTTTCCGTAAATATTAAGAGAATTTCTTCTTTAAGTCAACGCATGGGCATTTACTTTACTCCAGAAATAAATGCACAGCCCCATAACAACTTAATATCTCCCTTTAATCGTAAAACGTTTCAAAAGCAATTTTTCAAATCCATCTTCCATGTTTTAAGGAATATTAATAGAATTTCTCCTTTAAGTCAACGAATGGGCATTTACTTTAGTCCAGAAATAAATGCACAGCCGCATAACAACTTAATTTGTCCCTTTACTCGTAGTACGTTTCAAAAGCAATTTTTCAAAACCATCGTCCATGTTTTAAGGAATATTAATAGAATTTCTCCTTTAAGTCAACGAATGGGCATTTACTTTCCTCCAGAAAAAAATGCACAGCCGCAGAACAACTTAATCTCTCCCTTTACTTGTAATATGCTTCAAAAACATTTTTCCAAATCCATCTTCAATGTTTCCGTAAATATTAAGAGAATTTCTTTAAGTCAACGGATGGGCATTTACTTTACTCCAGAAATAAATGCACAGCCGCATAACAACTTAATATCTCCCTTTAATCGTAGTACGTTTCAAAAGCAATTTTTCAAAACCATCGTCCATGTTTTAAGGAATATTAATAGAATTTCTCCTTTAAGTCAACGAATGGGCATTTACTTTCCTCCAGAAAAAAATGCACAGCCGCATAACAACTTAATTTGTCCCTTTACTCGTAGTACGCTTCAAAAGCAGTTTTTCAAATCCGTCTCCCACGTTTCCGTTAATATTCAGAGAATTTATTCGTTTAGTCAACGGATGGGCATTTAGTTTCCTCCAGAAATAAATGCACAGCCGCATAACAACATTATCTCTCGCTTTACTCCTAGTGTTCTTCAAAAATATTTTTCCAAATCCATCTTCAATGTTTCCGTAAATATTAAGAGAATTTCTTCTTTAAGTCCACGGATGGGTATTTACTTTCCTCCAGAAATAAATGCACCGCCGCAGAACAAATTAAACTCTCATTTACTCATAGTATGCTTCAAAAAAGTATATCCAAATCCATCTAATATGTTTCCGTAAATAATCGGTGAATTTCTACTTTAAGTCAACGGATGGGCATTTACTTTCCTCCAGAAATAAATCCACAGCCGCATAACAACTTAATCTCTCCATTTACACGTAGTACGCTTCAAAAGCAATTTTTCAAATCCATCTTCCATGTTTTCATGAATATTAAGAGAATTTCTTCTTTAAGTCAACGGATGGACATTTACTTTCCTCCAGAAATAAATGCACAGCCGGATAACAACTTAATCTCTCACTTTACTTGTAGTGTGCTTCAAAAACATTTTTCCAAATCCATCTTCCACGTTTCCGTAATTATTCAGAGAATTTCGTCTTTAAGTCAACGGATGGGCATATACTTTCTTCCAGAAATCAATGCATATCCGCAAAATAACCTAATTTCCCCAATTTACTCCTAGTATGCTCCAAAAATATTTCCAAATGAATGTTTCATGTTTCCGTGCTTATTCAGAGAATTTCTTCTTTAAGTCAACGGATGGGCATTTACTTTCCTCCAGAAATAAATGCACAGCCGGATAACAACTTAATCTCTCCCTTTACTTGTAGTATGCTTCAAAAATATTTTTCCAAATCCATCTTCAATGGTTCCGTAAATATTAAGAGAATGTTTTCTTTAAGTCAACGGATGGGCATTTACTTTACTCCAGAAATAAATGCACAGTCGCATAACAACTTAATATCTCCCTTTAATCGTAGTACGTTTCAAAAGCAATTTTTCAAATCCATCTTCCATGTTTTAAGGAATATTAATAGAATTTCTCCTTTAAGTCAACGAATGGGCATTTACTTTACTCCAGAAATAAATGCACAGCCGCATAACAACTTAATCTCTCCCTTTACTTGTAGTATGCTTCAAAAACATTTTTCCAAATCCATCTTCCATGTTTCCGTAAATATTAAGAGAATTTCTTCTTTAAGTCAACGGATGAGCATTTACTTTACTCCAGAAATAAATGCACAGCCGCATAACAACTTAATATCTCCCTTTAATCGTAGTACGTTTCAAAAGCAATTTTTCAAATCCATCTTCCATGTTTTAAGGAATATTAATAGAATTTCTCCTTTAAGTCAACGAATGGGCATTTACTTTACTCCAGAAATAAATGCACAGCCGCATAACAACTTAATCTCTCCCTTCACTTGTAGTATGCTTCAAAAATATTTTTCCAAATCCATCTTCAATGGTTCCGTAAATATTAAGAGAATGCCTTCTTTAAGTCAACGGATGGGCATTTACTTTACTCCAGAAATAAATGCACAGCCGCATAACAACTTAATATCTCCCTTTAATCGTAGTACGTTTCAAAAGCAATTTTTCAAAACCATCGTCCATGTTTTAAGGAATATTAATAGAATTTCTCCTTTAAGTCAACGAATGGGCATTTACTTTCCTCCAGAAAAAAATGCACAGCCGCATAACAACTTAATTTGTCCCTTTACTCGTAGTACGCTTCAAAAGCAGTTTTTCAAATCCGTCTCCCACGTTTCCGTTAATATACAGAGAATTTATTCGTTTAGTCAACGGATGGGCATTTAGTTTCCTCCAGAAATAACTGCACAGCCGCATAACAACATTATC
Source organism: Maratus speciosus (assembly GCA_963932465.1). Taxonomy (NCBI): domain Eukaryota; kingdom Metazoa; phylum Arthropoda; class Arachnida; order Araneae; family Salticidae; genus Maratus; species Maratus speciosus. The sequence goes on along the minus strand of OZ010798.1, from coordinate 9,495,034 downwards.
TCTCGCTTTACTCCTAGTGTTCTTCAAAAATATTTTTCCAAATCCATCTTCAATGTTTCCGTAAATATTAAGAGAATTTCTTCTTTAAGTCCACATGGGTATTTACTTTCCTCCAGAAATAAATGCACCGCCGCAGAACAAATTAAACTCTCATTTACTCATAGTATGCTTCAAAAAAGTATATCCAAATCCATCTAATATGTTTCCGTAAATAATCGGTGAATTTCTACTTTAAGTCAACGGATGGGCATTTACTTTCCTCCAGAAATAAATCCACAGCCGCATAACAACTTAATCTCTCCATTTACACGTAGTACGTTTCAAAAGCAATTTTTCAAATCCATCTTCCATGTTTTCATGAATATTAACAGAATTTCTTCTTTAAGTCAACGGATGGACATTTACTTTCCTCCAGAAATAAATGCACAGCCGGATAAAAACTTAATCTCTCACTTTACTCGTAGTATGCATCAAAAACATTTGTCCAAATCCATCTTCCAAGTTTCCGTAATTATTCAGAGAATTTCGTCTTTACGTCAACGGATGGGCATTTACTTTCCTCCAGAAATCAATGCACAGCCGGATAACAACTTAATCTTTCACTTTACTTGTAGTATGCTTCAAAAACATTTTTCCAAATCCATCTTCCAAATTTCCGTAATTATTCAGAGAATTTCTTCTTTAAGTCAACGGATGGACATTTACTTTCCTCCAGAAATAAATGCACAGCCGGATAACAACTTAATCTCTCACTTTACTTGTAGTATGCTTCAGAAAATTTTACCAAATCCATCTTCCAAGTTTCCGTAATTATTCAGAGAATTTCGTCTTTAAGTCAACGGATGGGCATTTACTTTCTTCCAGAAATCAATGCATATCCGCAAAATAACCTAATTTCCCCAATTTTCTCCTAGTATGCTCCAAACATATTTCCAAATGCATCTTTCATGTTTCCGTGCTTATTCAGAGAATTTCTTCTTTAAGTCAACGGATGGGCATTTACTTTCCTCTAGAAATAAATGCACAGCCGGATAACAACTTAATCTCTCACTTTATTTGTAGTATGCTTCATAAACCTTTTTCCAAATCCATCTTCCATGTTTAAGTAATTATTATGAGAATTTCGACATTAAGTCAACGGATGGACATTTACTTTCTTCCAGAAATCAATGCATATCCGCAAAATAACCTAATTGCCCCAATTTACTCCTAGTATGCTCCAAAAATATTTCCAAATGCATCTTTCATGTTTCCGTGCTTATTCAGAGAATTTTTTCTTTAAGTCAACGGATGGGCATTTACTTTCCTCCAGAAATAAATGCACAGCCGGATAACAACTTAATCTCTCCCTTTACTTGTAGTATGCTTCAAAAATATTTTTCCAAATCCATCTTCAATGGTTCCGTAAATATTAAGAGAATGTCTTCTTTAAGTCAACGGATGGGCATTTACTTTACTCCAGAAATAAATGCACAGCCGCATAACAACATAATCTCTCCCTTTACTTGTAGTATGCTTCAAAAACATTTTTCCAAATCCATCTTCAACGTTTCCGTAAATATTAAGAGAATTTCTTCTTTAAGTCAACGGATGGGCATTTACTTTCCTCCAGAAATAAATGCACAGCCGGATAACAACTTAACCTCTCCCTTTACTTGTAGTATGCTTCAAAAATATTTTTCCAAATCCATCTTCAATGGTTCCGTAAATATTAAGAGAATGTTTTCTTTAAGTCAACGGATGGGCATTTACTTTACTCCAGAAATAAATGCACATAATGCCGCATAACAACCTTTTTCCAAATCCATCTTCCATGTTTCCGTAATTATTCAGAGAATTTCGTCTTTAAGTCAACGGATGGACATTTACTTTCTTCCAGAAATCAATGCATATCCGCAAAATAACCTAATTTCCCCAATTTACTCCTAGTATGCTCCAAAAATATTTCCAAATGCATCTTTCATGTTTCCGTGATTATTCAGAGAATTATTTCTTTAAGTCAACGGATGGGCATTTACTTTCCTCCAGAAATAAATGCACAGCCGGATAACAACTTAATCTCTCACTTTACTTGTAGTATGCTTCAAAAAAAAATTCCAAATTCATCTTCAATATTTTCGTTAATATTAAGAGAACTTCTTCTTTTAGTCAACGGATGAGCATTTACTTCACTCCAGAAATAAATGCACAGCCGCATAATAACTTAATTTCTCCCTTTACTCGTAGTATTCTTCAAAAAATGTATCCAAATCCATCTTATATGTTTCCGTAAATATTAAGATAATTTCTTATTTAAGTCAACGGATGGGCATTTACTTTCCTCCAGAAATAAATGCACAGCCGCATAACAACATTTTCTCTCGCTTTACTCGTAGCTTTCTTCAAAAACATTTTTCCAAATCCATCTTCAATGTTTCCGTAAATATTGAGAGAATATCTTCTTTAAGTCAACGGATGGGCCTTTTCTTTCCTCCAGAAATTAATTCACAGCCGCATAACAACTTAATCGTTTCCCTTTACTCGTAGCACACTCCAAAAATCTTCGAAATGCATCGTCCATGCTTCCGTGCATATTCAGAGAATTCCTTCTTTAAGTGAACGGATGGGCTTTTACTTTCTTCCAGAAATAAATGCACAGCCGTATAACAGCTTAATCTCTCCCTTTACTTGTAGTATGCTTCAAAAATATTTTTCCAAATCCATCTTCAATGGTTCCGTAAATATTAAGAGAATGCCTTCTTTAAGTCAACGGATGGGCATTTACTTTACTCCAGAAATAAATGCACAGCCGCATAACAACTTAATATCTCCCTTTAATCGTAGTATGCTTCAAAAACATTTTTCCAAATCCATCTTCCATGTTTCCGTAATTATTATGAGAATTTCAACTTTAAGTCAACGGATGGGCATTTACTTTCTTCCAGAAATCAATGCATATCCGCAAAATAACCTAATTTCCCCAATTTACTCCTAGTATGCTCCAAAAATATTTTCAAATGCATCTTTCATGTTTCCGTGCTTATTCAGAGAATTTTTTCTTTAAGTCAACGGATGGGTATTTTCTTTCCTCCAGAAATAAATGCACAGCCGGATAACAACTTAATCTCTCCCTTTACTTGTAGTATGCTTCAAAAATATTTTTCCAGATCCATCTTCAATGGTTCCGTAAATATTAAGAGAATGTCTTCTTTAAGTCAACGGATGGGAATTTACTTTACTCCAGAAATAAATGCACAGCCGCATAACAACTTAATCTCTCCCTTTACTTGTAGTATGCTTCAAAAACATTTTTCCAAATCCATCTTCAATGTTTCCGTAAATATTAAGAGAATTTCTTCTTTAAGTCAACGAATGGGCATTTACTTTCCTCCAGAAATAAATGCACAGCCGGATAACAACTTAATCTCTCCCTTTACTTGTAGTATGCTTCAAAAATATTTTTCCAAATCCATCTTCAATGGTTCCGTAAATATTAAGAGAACGTCTTCTTTAAGTCAACGGATGGGCATTTACTTTACTCCAGAAATAAATGCACAGCCGCATAACAACTTAATCTCTCTCTTTACTTGTAGTATGCTTCAAAAACATTTTTCCAAATCCATCTGCAATGTTTCCGTAAATATTAAGAGAATTTCTTCTTTAAGTCAACGGATGGGCATTTACTTTACTCCAGAAATAAATGCACAGCCGCATAACAACTTAATCTCTCCCTTTACTTGTAGTATGCTTCAAAAACATTTTTCCAAATCCATCTTCAATGGTTCCGTAAATATTAAGAGAATGTCTTCTTTAAGTCAACGGATGGGCATTTACTTTACTCCAGAAATAAATGCACAGCCGCATAACAACTTAATCTCTCCCTTTACTCGTAGTATGCTCCAAAAATATTTCCAAATGCATCTTTCATGTTTTCGTAATTATTCAGAGAATTTCTTATTTAACGTCAACGGATGGGCTTTTACTTTCCTCCAAAAATTAATGCATATCCGCAAAATAACCTGATTTCCCCCAATTTACTCCTAGTATGCTCTAAAAGAATTTTTCGTTTCATGTTTCTATAAGTCTTCACTGAATATCTTCTTTAATTCAACGAATGGGCATTTACTTTACTGCATCAATAAATGCACATTCGCACACTATCTTAATTTCTCCCTTTACTACTACTCTGGTCCAAAAGCGTTTTTCCAAATTCTTGTTGCATGTTTCTATAGTTAGCAGAGAATTTCTTCTTTAATTCAATGGATGGGCATTTACTTTACTTCAGAAATAGATGAACATCCGCATAATAACTTTATTTATCGCTTTACACATCGTATGCCCCAAAAGCATTTTTCGAAATTCTCCTTGCATGTTTCTATAATTATGCTTAGAATTTCTTCTTTTAGTCAATTGAAGGGCCGTCATATTTGCTTAAGTACTATAGATTTTACTTCTTGAATTTTTTTATATTCTGTGAAATTCATCATTATTTCAATAGAGAATTTTTTTTTATATGAAACAATCTTATAAATTTTTGATAATTAAATTTTTCTTCTCTGTGCTGTGTGAGTAATACACAAGTACAATTTAATAAGTATAAAAATTTCTCCCTTTTTTTTGTTCTGTGTAATATTTGCTTCTCAATGCAATTTAATTTTTCTTTTTACCGGTAGTATGCTCGAAAAACATTTGTCAGAATTCTTACTCTTTTCTTTAATTATTCAGTGAACGTCTTCATTAAGTCAACGGATGGGCATTTACTTCAGAAAAAAATGCACTTCCGCATAATGACTTAAATTCTCCATTTGCTGGTAGTATGCTCAAAAGTCATTTTTCAGAATTCTTCTTGCATGTTTCTATAATGCATCACAGAAATCCTTCTTTAAATCGATGGATGGTCATTTACTTTACTTCGGAAACAAATACACTTCCGTATAATAACTTAAATTCTCACGTTACATGCAGTATGCTCCGAAATCATTTTTCAAAATTCTTCTTGCATTCTTCTTCTTCTTCAAAATTCTTCTTGCAAAATTCTTCTTGCAAATAATTCACCGCAAACAACCTTCTTTAAGTCGACGGATGGGTATTTCCCTTACTTCAGAAATAACTTCTCACGTTACAGACAGCACGCGTCAAAAACATTTTTCCATATTGTTGAATGTTTCTACATTATTCAGAGAATTTCTTCTCTAAGTCAGCGGATGGGAGTTTTTTTACTTTAGAAATAAATCGCATCTGCATAATAACATAATTTCCCTGTTTATTCTTAGTATGCTCCAAAAGAGTTTTTCCAAATTCAACTTGTATTTTTCTATATATCTTATTAAAATTTATTCGTTAAGCAACGGTTGGGCATTTACTTTACTCCAGAAATAAATGCACATCCGCAAAATAACTTTATTCCGCCCTCTACTTGTAGTCCTCTTCAAAAATATTTTTTCCAAATTCTTTTGTAATTCTTCAGAGAATTTCTTGTTTAAGTCAACGGATGGGCGTTTACTTTACTCCAGAAATAAATGCACAGCCGCATAACCACTTAATTTCTCCCTTTACTCGTAGCACGGATAAAAAGCATATTTTTCCAAACGTATCTTCCATGTTTTCGTGCATATTCAGAGAATTTCTTCTTTAAGTCAACGGATGGGTATTTACTTTCTTCCAGAAATAAATGCACAGCCGCATAACAAATTAATGTCTCCTTTTACTCGCAGTATTCTCCAAAAAATTTCAAAGTCCATCTTCCATGATTCCGTGCTTATCAGAGAATTACTTCTTTAAGTCAAAGGATGGCCATGTACTTTCCTCCAGAAATAAATGCATAGCGGCATAACAACTTAACCTCTCCCTTTACTCGCAGTATTCTCCAAAAAAATTTCAAAATCCAACTTCCATGATTCCGTGCTTATCAGAGAATTTTTTCTTTAACTAAACGGATGGACATTTACTTTCCTCCAGAAATAAATGCACAGCCGCATAACAAATTAATCTCTTCCTTTACTCGTAGCATGCTTAAAAAGCATATTTTTCCAAATGCATCTTCCATGTTTCCGTAATTATTCTGAGAATTACTTCTTTAAGTCAACGGATGGGCAATTTCTTTCCTCCAGAAATAAATGCACAGCCGCATAACAACTTAATCTCTCCCTTTACTCGTAGTATGCTCCAAGAAAATTTCCAAATCCATCTTCCATGTTTCTCTACATACTCTGAGAATTTCTTATTTAAGTCAACGGAAGGGCATTTACTCTCCTCCAGAAATAAATGTACAGCCGCATAACAACTTTGTCTCTCCATTTACTTGTAGTACGCTTCAAAAGCAATTTTTCAAATCCATCTTCCATGTTTTAAGGAATATTAATAGAATTTCTCCTTTAAGTCAACGAATGGGCATTTACTTTACTCCAGAAATAAATGCACAGCCGCATAACAACTTAATCTCTCCCTTTACTTGTAGTATGCTTCAAAAACATTTTTCCAAATCCATCTTCAATGTTTCCGTAAATATTAAGAGAATTTCTTCTTTAAGTCAACGGATGGGCATTTACTTTACTCCAGAAATAAATGCACAGCCGCATAACAACTTAATATCTCCCTTTAATCGTAGTACGTTTCAAAAGCAATTTTTCCAAATCCATCTTCAATGTTTCCGTAAATATTAAGAGAATTTCTTCTTTAAGTCAACGAATGGGCATTTACTTTACTCCAGAAATAAATGCACAGCCCCATAACAACTTAATATCTCCCTTTAATCGTAAAACGTTTCAAAAGCAATTTTTCAAATCCATCTTCCATGTTTTAAGGAATATTAATAGAATTTCTCCTTTAAGTCAACGAATGGGCATTTACTTTAGTCCAGAAATAAACGCACAGCCGCATAACAACTTAATTTGTCCCTTTACTCGTAGTACGTTTCAAAAGCAATTTTTCAAAACCATCGTCCATGTTTTAAGGAATATTAATAGAATTTCTCCTTTAAGTCAACGAATGGGCATTTACTTTCCTCCAGAAAAAAATGCACAGCCGCATAACAACTTAATCTCTCCCTTTACTTGTAGTATGCTTCAAAAACATTTTTCCAAATCCATCTTCAATGTTTCCGTAAATATTAAGAGAATTTCTTCTTTAAGTCAACGGATGGGCATTTACTTTACTCCAGAAATAAATGCACAGCCGCATAACAACTTAATATCTCCCTTTAATCGTAGTACGTTTCAAAAGCAATTTTTCAAAACCATCGTCCATGTTTTAAGGAATATTAATAGAATTTCTCCTTTAAGTCAACGAATGGGCATTTACTTTCCTCCAGAAAAAAATGCACAGCCGCATAACAACTTAATTTGTCCCTTTACTCGTAGTACGCTTCAAAAGCAGTTTTTCAAATCCGTCTCCCACGTTTCCGTTAATATTCAGAGAATTTATTCGTTTAGTTAACGAATGGGCATTTAGTTTCCTCCAGAAATAAATGCACAGCCGCATAACAACATTATCTCTCGCTTTACTCCTAGTGTTCTTCAAAAATATTTTTCCAAATCCATCTTCAATGTTTCCGTAAATATTAAGAGAATTTCTTCTTTAAGTCCACGGATGGGTATTTACTTTCCTCCAGAAATAAATGCACCGCCGCAGAACAAATTAAACTCTCATTTACTCATAGTATGCTTCAAAAAAGTATATCCAAATCCATCTAATATGTTTCCGTAAATAATCGGTGAATTTCTACTTTAAGTCAACGGATGGGCATTTACTTTCCTCCAGAAATAAATCCACAGCCGCATAACAACTTAATCTCTCCATTTACACGTAGTACGCTTCAAAAGCAATTTTTCAAATCCATCTTCCATGTTTTCATGAATATTAACAGAATTTCTTCTTTAAGTCAACGGATGGACATTTACTTTCCTCCAGAAATAAATGCACAGCCGGATAACAACTTAATCTCTCACTTTACTTGTAGTGTGCTTCAAAAACATTTTTCCAAATCCATCTTCCAAGTTTCCGTAATTATTCAGAGAATTTCGTCTTTAAGTCAACGGATGGGCATATACTTTCTTCCAGAAATCAATGCATATCCGCAAAATAACCAAATTTCCCCAATTTACTCCTAGTATGCTCCAAAAATATTTCCAAATGCATGTTTCATGTTTCCGTGCTTATTCAGAGAATTTCTTCTTTAAGTCAACGGATGGGCATTTACTTTCCTCCAGAAATAAATGCACAGCCGGATAACAACTTAATCTCTAACTTTACTTGTAGTATGCTTCAAAAACATTTTTCCAAATCCATCTTCAATGTTTCCGTAAATATTAAGAGAATTTCTTCTTTAAGTCAACGGATGGGCATTTACTTTACTCCAGAAATAAATGCACAGCCGCATAACAACTTAATATCTCCCTTTAATCGTAGTACGTTTCAAAAGCAATTTTTCAAATCCATCTTCCATGTTTTAAGGTATATTAATAGAATTTCTCCTTTAAGTCAACGAATGGGCATTTACTTTACTCCAGAAATAAATGCACAGCCGCATAACAACTTAATCTCTCCCTTTACTTGTAGTATGCTTCAAAAACATTTTTCCAAATCCATCTTCAATGTTTCCGTAAATATTAAGAGAATTTCTTCTTTAAGTCAACGGATGGGCGTTTACTTTCCTCCAGAAATAAATGCACAGCCGCATAACAAATTAATGTCTCCTTTTACTCGCAGTATTCTCCAAAAAATTTCAAAGGCCATCTTCCATGATTCCGTGCTTATCAGAGAATTACTTCTTTAAGTCAAAGGATGGCCATGTACTTTCCTCCAGAAATAAATGCATAGCGGCATAACAACTTAACCTCTCCCTTTACTCGCAGTATTCTCCAAAAAAATTTCAAAATCCAACTTCCATGATTCCGTGCTTATCAGAGAATTTTTTCTTTAACTAAACGGATGGACATTTACTTTCCTCCAGAAATAAATGCACAGCCGCATAACAAATTAATCTCTTCCTTTACTCGTAGCATGCTTAAAAAGCATATTTTTCCAAATGCATCTTCCATGTTTCCGTAATTATTCTGAGAATTACTTCTTTAAGTCAACGGATGGGCAATTTCTTTCCTCCAGAAATAAATGCACAGCCGCATAACAACTTAATCTCTCCCTTTACTCGTAGTATGCTCCAAGAAAATTTCCAAATCCATCTTCCATGTTTCTCTACATACTCTGAGAATTTCTTATTTAAGTCAACGGAAGGGCATTTACTCTCCTCCAGAAATAAATGTACAGCCGCATAACAACTTTATCTCTCCATTTACTTGTAGTACGCTTCAAAAGCAATTTTCAAATCCATCTTCCATGTTTTAAGGAATATTAATAGAATTTCTCCTTTAAGTCAACGAATGGGCATTTACTTTACTCCAGAAATAAATGCACAGCCGCATAACAACTTAATCTCTCCCTTTACTTGTAGTATGCTTCAAAAACATTTTTCCAAATCCATCTTCAATGTTTCCGTAAATATTAAGAGAATTTCTTCTTTAAGTCAACGGATGGGCATTTACTTTACTCCAGAAATAAATGCACAGCCGCATAACAACTTAATATCTCCCTTTAATCGTAGTACGTTTCAAAAGCAATTTTTCAAATCCATCTTCCATGTTTTAAGGTATATTAATAGAATTTCTCCTTTAAGTCAACGAATGGGCATTTACTTTACTCCAGAAATAAATGCACAGCCGCATAACAACTTAATCTCTCCCTTTACTTGTAGTATGCTTCAAAAACATTTTTCCAAATCCATCTTCAATGTTTCCGTAAATATTAAGAGAATTTCTTCTTTAAGTCAACGGATGGGCGTTTACTTTACTCCAGAAATAAATGCACAGCCGCATAACAACTTAATATCTCCCTTTAATCGTAGTACGTTTCAAAAGCAATTTTTCAAATCCATCTTCCATGTTTTAAGGAATATTAATAGAATTTCTCCTTTAAGTCAACGAATGGGCATTTACTTTACTCCCGAAATAAATGCACAGCCGCATAACAACTTAATCTCTCCCTTTACTTGTAGTATGCTTCAAAAATATTTTTCCAAATCCATCTTCAATGGTTCCGTAAATATTAAGAGAATGCCTTCTTTAAGTCAACGGATGGGCATTTACTTTACTCCAGAAATAAATGCACAGCCGCATAACAACTTAATATCTCCCTTTAATCGTAGTACATTTCAAAAGCAATTTTTCAAAACCATCGTCCATGTTTTAAGGAATATTAATAGAATTTCTCCTTTAAGTCAACGAATGGGCATTTACTTTACTCCCGAAATAAATGCACAGCCGCATAACAACTTAATCTCTCCCTTTACTTGTAGTATGCTTCAAAAATATTTTTCCAAATCCATCTTCAATGGTTCCGTAAATATTAAGAGAATGCCTTCTTTAAGTCAACGAATGGGCATTTACTTTCCTCCAGAAAAAAATGCACAGCCGCATAACAACTTAATTTGTCCCTTTACTCGTAGTACGCTTCAAAAGCAGTTTTTCAAATCCGTCTCCCACGTTTCCGTTAATATACAGAGAATTTATTCGTTTAGTCAACGGATGGGCATTTAGTTTCCTCCAGAAATAACTGCACAGCCGCATAACAACATTATCTCTCGCTTTACTCCTAGTGTTCTTCAAAAATATTTTTCCAAATCCATCTTCAATGTTTCCGTAAATATTAAGAGAATTTCTTCTTTAAGTCCACGGATGGGTATTTACTTTCCTCCAGAAATAAATGCACTGCCGCAGAACAAATTAAACTCTCATTTACTCATAGTATGCTTCAAAAAAGTATATCCAAATCCATCTAATATGTTTCCGTAAATAATCGGTGAATTTCTACTTTAAGTCAACGGATGGGCATTTACTTTCCTCCAGAAATAAATCCACAGCCGCATAACAACTTAATCTCTCCATTTACACGTAGTACGTTTCAAAAGCAATTTTTCAAATCCATCTTCCATGTTTTCATGAATATTAACAGAATTTCTTCTTTAAGTCAACGGATGGACATTTACTTTCCTCCAGAAATAAATGCACAACCGGATAACAACTTAATCTCTCACTTTACTTGTAGTATGCTTCAGAAACTTTTTACCAAATCCATCTTCCAAGTTTCCGTAATTATTCAGAGAATTTCGTCTTTAAGTCAACGGATGGGCATTTACTTTCTTCCAGAAATCAATGCATATCCTCAAAATAACCTAATTTCCCCAATTTTCTCCTAGTATGCTCCAAACATATTTCCAAATGCATCTTTCATGTTTCCGTGCTTATTCAGAGAATTTCTTCTTTAAGTCAACGGATGGGCATTTACTTTCCTCTAGAAATAAATGCACAGCCGGATAACAACTTAATCTCTCACTTTATTTGTAGTATGCTTCAAAAACATTTTTCCAAATCCATCTTCCATGTTTCCGTAATTATTATGAGAATTTCGACTTTAAGTCAACGGAAGAACATTTACTTTCTTCCAGAAATCAATGCATATCCGCAAAATAACCTACTTTCCCCAATTTACTCCTAGTATGCTCCAAAAATATTTCCAAATGCATCTTTCATGTTTCCGTGCTTATTCAGAGAATTTTTTCTTTAAGTCAACGGATGGGCATTTACTTTCCTCCAGAAATAAATGCACAGCCGGATAACAACTTAATCTCTCCCTTTACTTGTAGTATGCTTCAAAAATATTTTTCCAAATCCATCTTCAATGGTTCCGTAAATATTAAGAGAATATCTTCTTTAAGTCAACGGATGGGCATTTACTTTACTCCAGAAATAAATGCGCAGCCGCATAACAACTTAATCTCTCCCTTTACTTGTAGTATGCTTCAAAAACATTTTTCCAAATCCATCTTCAACGTTTCCGTAAATATTAAGAGAATTTCTTCTTTAAGTCAACGGATGGGCATTTACTTTCCTCCAGAAATAAATGCACAGCCGGATAACAACATAATCTCTCCCTTTACTTGTAGTATGCGTCAAAAATATTTTTCCAAATCCATCTTCAATGGTTCCGTAAATATTAAGAGAATGTTTTCTTTAAGTCAACGGATGGGCATTTACTTTACTCCAGAAATAAATGCACAGCCGCATAACAACTTAATCTCTCCCTTTACTTGTAGTATGCTTCAAAAACATTTTTCCAAATCCATCTTCAATGTTTCCGTAAATATTAAGAGAATTTCTTCTTTAAGTCAACGGATGGGCATTTACTTTACTCTAGAAATAAATGCACAGCCGCATAACAACTTAATATCTCCCTTTAATCGTAGTACGTTTCAAAAGCAATTTTTCCAAATCCATCTTCAATGTTTCCGTAAATATTAAGAGAATTTCTTCTTTAAGTCAACGAATGGGCATTTACTTTACTCCAGAAATAAATGCACAGCCCCATAACAACTTAATATCTCCCTTTAATCGTAAAACGTTTCAAAAGCAATTTTTCAAATCCATCTTCCATGTTTTAAGGAATATTAATAGAATTTCTCCTTTAAGTCAACGAATGGGCATTTACTTTAGTCCAGAAATAAATGCACAGCCGCATAACAACTTAATTTGTCCCTTTACTCGTAGTACGTTTCAAAAGCAATTTTTCAAAACCATCGTCCATGTTTTAAGGAATATTAATAGAATTTCTCCTTTAAGTCAACGAATGGGCATTTACTTTCCTCCAGAAAAAAATGCACAGACGCATAACAACTTAATCTCTCCCTTTACTTGTAGTATGCTTCAAAAACATTTTTCCAAATCCATCTTCAATGTTTCCGTAAATATTAAGAGAATTTCTTCTTTAAGTCAACGGATGGGCATTTACTTTACTCCAGAAATAAATGCACAGCCGCATAACAACTTAATATCTCCCTTTAATCGTAGTACGTTTCAAAAGCAATTTTTCAAAACCATCGTCCATGTTTTAAGGAATATTAATAGAATTTCTCCTTTAAGTCAACGAATGGGCATTTACTTTCCTCCAGAAAAAAATGCACAGCCGCATAACAACTTAATTTGTCCCTTTACGCGTAGTACGCTTCAAAAGCAGTTTTTCAAATCCCTCTCCCACGTTTCCGTTAATATTCAGAGAATTTATTCGTTTAGTCAACGGATGGGCATTTAGTTTCCTCCAGAAATAAATGCACAGCCGCATAACAACATTATCTCTCGCTTTACTCCTAGTGTTCTTCAAAAATATTTTTCCAAATCCATCTTCAATTTTTCCGTAAATATTAAGAGAATTTCTTCTTTAAGTCCACGGATGGGTATTTACTTTCCTCCAGAAATAAATGCACCGCCGCAGAACAAATTAAACTCTCATTTACTCATAGTATGCTTCAAAAAAGTATATCCAAATCCATCTAATATGTTTCCGTAAATAATCGGTGAATTTCTACTTTAAGTCAACGGATGGGCATTTACTTTCCTCCAGAAATAAATCCACAGCCGCATAACAACTTAATCTCTCCATTTACACGTAGTACGCTTCAAAAGCAATTTTTCAAATCCATCTTCCATGTTTTCATGAATATTAACAGAATTTCTTCTTTAAGTCATCGGATGGACATTTACTTTCCTCCAGAAATAAATGCACAGCCGGATAACAACTTAATCTCTCACTTTACTTGTAGTGTGCTTCAAAAACATTTTTCCAAATCCATCTTCAATGTTTCCGTAAATATTAAGAGAATTTCTTCTTTAAGTCAACGAATGGGCATTTACTTTCCTCCAGAAATAAATGCACAGCCGGATAACAACTTAATCTCTCCCTTTACTTGTAGTATGCTTCAAAAATATTTTTCCAAATCCATCTTCAATGGTTCCGTAAATATTAAGAGAATGTCTTCTTTAAGTCAACGGATGGGCATTTACTTTACTCCAGAAATAAATGCACAGCCGCATAACAACTTAATCTCTCCCTTTACTTGTAGTATGCTTCAAAAACATTTTTCCAAATCCATCTGCAATGTTTCCGTAAATATTAAGAGAATTTCTTCTTTAAGTCAACGGATGGACATTTACTTTCCTCCAGAAATAAATGCACAGCCGGATAACAACTTAATCTCTCACTTTACTTGTAGTATGCTTCAAAAACTTTTTACCAAATCCATCTTCCAAGTTTCCGTAATTATTCAGAGAATTTCGTCTTTAAGTCAACGGCTGGGCATTTACTTTCTTCCAGAAATCAATGCATAACCGCAAAATAACCTAATTTCCCCAATTTTCTCCTAGTATGCTCCAAACATATTTCCAAATGCATCTTTCATGTTTCCGTGCTTATTCAGAGAATTTCTTCTTTAAGTCAACGGATGGGCATTTACTTTCCTCCAGAAATAAATGCACAGCCGGATAACAACTTAATCTCTCACTTTACTTGTAGTATGCTTCAAAAACCTTTTTCCAAATCCATCTTCCATGTTTCCGTAATTATTATGAGAATTTCGACTTTAAGTCAACGGATGGACATTTACTTTCTTCCAGAAATCAATGCATATCCGCAAAATAACCTAATTTCCCCAATTTACTCCTAGTATGCTCCAAAAGTATTTCCAAATGCATCTTTCATGTTTCCGTGCTTATTCAGAGAATTTTTTCTTTAAGTCAACGGATGGGCATTTACTTTCCTCCAGAAATAAATGCACAACCGGATAACAACTTAATCTCTCCCTTTACTTGTAGTATGCTTCAAAAATATTTTTCCAAATCCATCTTCAAAGGTTCCGTAAATATTAAGAGAATGTCTTCTTTAAGTCAACGGATGGGCATTTACTTTACTCCAGAAATAAATGCACAGCCGCATAACAACTTAATCTCTCCCTTTACTTGTAGTATGCTTCAAAACCATTTTTCCAAATCCATCTTCAATGTTTCCGTAAATATTAAGAGAATTTCTTCTTTAAGTCAACGAATGGGCATTTACTTTCCTCCAGAAATAAATGCACAGCCGGATAACAACTTAATCTCTCCCTTTACTTGTAGTATGCTTCAAAAATATTTTTCCAAATCCATCTTCAATGGTTCCGTAAATATTAAGAGAATGTCTTCTTTAAGTCAACGGATGGGCATTTACTTTACTCCAGAAATAAATGCACAGCCGCATAACAACTTAATCTCTCTCTTTACTTGTAGTATGCTTCAAAAACATTTTTCCAAATCCATCTGCAATGTTTCCGTAAATATTAAGAGAATTTCTTCTTTAAGTCAACGGATGGGCATTTACTTTACTCCAGAAATAAATGCACAGCCGCATAACAACTTAATATCTCCCTTTAATAGTAGTACGTTTCAAAAGCAATTTTTCCAAATCCATCTTCAATGTTTCCGTAAATATTAAGAGAATTTCTTCTTTAAGTCAACGGATGGGCATTTACTTTACTCCAGAAATAAATGCACAGCCGCATAACAACTTAATCTCTCCCTTTACTTGTAGTATGCTTGCAAAATATTTTTCCAAATCCATCTTCAATGATTCCGTAAATAGTAAGAGAATGTCTTCTTTAAGTCAACGGATGGGCATTTACTTTACTCCAGAAATAAATGCACAGCCGCATAACAACTTAATCTCTCCCTTTACTTGTAGTATGCTTCAAAAACATTTTTCCAAATCCATCTTCAATGGTTCCGTAAATATTAAGAGAATGTCTTCTTTAAGTCAACGGATGGGCATTTACTTTACTCCAGAAATAAATGCACAGCCGCATAACAACTTAATCTCTCCCTTTACTCGTAGTATGCTCCAAAAATATTTCCAAATGCATCTTTCATGTTTTCGTAATTATTCAGAGAATTTCTTATTTAACGTCAACGGATGGGCTTTTACTTTCCTCCAAAAATCAATGCATATCCGCAAAATAACCTAATTTCCCCCAATTTACTCCTAGTATGCTCTAAAAGAATTTTTCGTTTCATGTTTCTATAAGTCTTCACTGAATATCTTCTTTAATTCAACGAATGGGCATTTACTTTACTTCATCAATAAATGCACATTCGCACACTATCTTAATTTCTCCCTTTACTACTACTCTGGTCCAAAAGCGTTTTTCCAAATTCTTGTTGCATGTTTCTATAGTTAGCAGAGAATTTCTTCTTTAATTCAATGGATGGGCATTTACTTTACTTCAGAAATAGATGAACATCCGCATAATAACTTTATTTATCGCTTTACACATCGTATGCCCCAAAAGCATTTTTCGAAATTCTCCTTGCATGTTTCTATAATTATGCTTAGAATTTCTTCTTTTAGTCAATTGAAGGGCCGTCATATTTGCTTAAGTACTATAGATTTTACTTCTTGAATTTTTTTATATTCTGTGAAATTCATCATTATTTCAATAGAGAATTTTTTTTTATATGAAACAATCTTATAAATTTTTGATAATTAAATTTTTCTTCTCTGTGCTGTGTGTGTAATACACAAGTACAATTTAATAAGTATAAAAATTTCTCCCTTTTTTTTTTCTGTGTAATATTTGCTTCTCAATGCAATTTAATTTTTCTTTTTACCGGTAGTATGCTCGAAAAACATTTGTCAGAATTCTTACTCTTTTCTTTAATTATTCAGTGAACGTCTTCATTAAGTCAACGGATGGGCATTTACTTCAGAAAAAAATGCACTTCCGCATAATGACTTAAATTCTCCATTTGCTGGTAGTATGCTCAAAAGTCATTTTTCAGAATTCTTCTTGCATGTTTCTATAATGCATCACAGAAATCCTTCTTTAAATCGATGGATGGTCATTTACTTTACTTCGGAAACAAATACACTTCCGTATAATAACTTAAATTCTCACGTTACATGCAGTATGCTCCGAAATCATTTTTCAAAATTCTTCTTGCATTCTTCTTCTTCTTCAAAATTCTTCTTGCAAAATTCTTCTTGCAAATAATTCACCGCAAACAACCTTCTTTAAGTCGACGGATGGGCATTTCCCTTACTTCAGAAATAACTTCTCACGTTACAGACAGCACGCGTCAAAAACATTTTTCCATATTGTTGAATGTTTCTACATTATTCAGAGAATTTCTTCTCTAAGTCAGCGGATGGGAGTTTTTTTACTTTAGAAATAAATCGCATCTGCATAATAACATAATTTCCCTGTTTATTCTTAGTAAGCTCCAAAAGAATTTTTCCAAATTCAACTTGTATTTTTCTATATATCTTATTAAAATTTATTCGTTAAGCAACGGTTGGGCATTTACTTTACTCCAGAAATAAATGCACATCCGCAAAATAACTTTATTCCGCCCTCTACTTGTAGTCCTCTTCAAAAATATTTTTTCCAAATTCTTTTGTAATTCTTCAGAGACTTTCTTGTTTAAGTCAACGGATGGGCGTTTACTTTACTCCAGAAATAAATGCACAGCCGGATAACCACTTAATTTCTCCCTTTACTCGTAGCACGGATAAAAAGCATATTTTTCCAAACGTATCTTCCATGTTTTCGTGCATATTCAGAGAATTTCTTCTTTAAGTCAACGGATGGGTATTTACTTTCCTCCAGAAATAAATGCACAGCCGCATAACAAATTAATGTCTCCTTTTACTCGCAGTATTCTCCAAAAAATTTCAAAGTCCATCTTCCATGATTCCGTGCTTATCAGAGAATTATTTCTTTAAGTCAAAGGATGGCCATGTACTTTCCTCCAGAAATAAATGCATAGCGGCATAACAACTTAACCTCTCCCTTTACTCGCAGTATTCTCCAAAAAAATTTCAAAATCCAACTTCCATGATTCCGTGCTTATCAGAGAATTTTTTCTTTAACTAAACGGATGGACATTTACTTTCCTCCAGAAATAAATGCACAGCCGCATAACAAATTAATCTCTTCCTTTACTCGTAGCATGCTTAAAAAGCATATTTTTCCAAATGCATCTTCCATGTTTCCGTAATTATTCTGAGAATTACTTCTTTAAGTCAACGGATGGGCAATTTCTTTCCTCCAGAAATAAATGCACAGCCGCATAACAACTTAATCTCTCCCTTTACTCGTAGTATGCTCCAAGAAAATTTCCAAATCCATCTTCCATGTTTCTCTACATACTCTGAGAATTTCTTATTTAAGTCAACGGAAGGGCATTTACTCTCCTCCAGAAATAAATGTACAGCCGCATAACAACTTTATCTCTCCATTTACTTGTAGTACGCTTCAAAAGCAATTTTTCAAATCCATCTTCCATGTTTTAAGGAATATTAATAGAATTTCTCCTTTAAGTCAACGAATGGGCATTTACTTTGCTCCAGAAATAAATGCACAGCCGCATAACAACTTAATCTCTCCCTTTACCTGTAGTATGCTTCAAAAACATTTTTCAAAATCCATCTTCAATGTTTCCGTAAATATTAAGAGAATTTCTTCTTTAAGTCAACGGATGGGCATTTACTTTACTCCAGAAATAAATGCACAGCCGCATAACAACTTAATATCTCCCTTTAATCGTAGTACGTTTCAAAAGCAATGTTTCCAAATCCATCTTCAATGTTTCCGTAAATATTAAGAGAATTTCTTCTTTAAGTCAACGCATGGGCATTTACTTTACTCCAGAAATAAATGCACAGCCCCATAACAACTTAATATCTCCCTTTAATCGTAAAACGTTTCAAAAGCAATTTTTCAAATCCATCTTCCATGTTTTAAGGACTATTAATAGAATTTCTCCTTTAAGTCAACGAATGGGCATTTACTTTAGTCCAGAAATAAATGCACAGCCGCATAACAACTTAATTTGTCCCTTTACTCGTAGTACGTTTCAAAAGCAATTTTTCAAAACCATCGTCCATGTTTTAAGGAATATTAATAGAATTTCTCCTTTAAGTCAACGAATGGGCATTTACTTTCCTCCAGAAAAAAATGCACAGCCGCAGAACAACTTAATCTCTCCCTTTACTTGTAGTATGCTTCAAAAACATTTTTCCAAATCCATCTTCAATGTTTCCGTAAATATTAAGAGAATTTCTTTAAGTCAACGGATGGGCATTTACTTTACTCCAGAAATAAATGCACAGCCGCATAACAACTTAATTTGTCCCTTTACTCGTAGTACGTTTCAAAAGCAATTTTTCAAAACCATCGTCCATGTTTTAAGGAATATTAATAGAATTTCTCCTTTAAGTCAACGAATGGGCATTTACTTTCCTCCAGAAAAAAATGCACAGCCGCATAACAACTTAATTTGTCCCTTTACTCGTAGTACGCTTCAAAAGCAGTTTTTCAAATCCGTCTCCCACGTTTCCGTTAATATACAGAGAATTTATTCGTTTAGTCAACGGATGGGCATTTAGTTTCCTCCAGAAATAAATGCACAGCCGCATAACAACATTATCTCTCGCTTTACTCCTAGTGTTCTTCAAAAATATTTTTCCAAATCCATCTTCAATGTTTCCGTAAATATTAAGAGAATTTCTTCTTTAAGTCCACGGATGGGTATTTACTTTCCTCCAGAAATAAATGCTCCGCCGCAGAACAAATTAAACTCTCATTTACTCATAGTATGCTTCAAAAAAGTATATCCAAATCCATCTAATATGTTTCCGTAAATAATCGGTGAATTTCTACTTTAAGTCAACGGATGGGCATTTACTTTCCTCCAGAAATAAATCCACAGCCGCATAACAACTTAATCTCTCCATTTACACGTAGTACGCTTCAAAAGCAATTTTTCAAATCCATCTTCCATGTTTTCATGAATATTACGAGAATTTCTTCTTTAAGTCAACGGATGGACATTTACTTTCCTCCAGAAATAAATGCACAGCCGGATAACAACTTAATCTCTCACTTTACTTGTAGTGTGCTTCAAAAACATTTTTCCAAATCCATCTTCCACGTTTCCGTAATTATTCAGAGAATTTCGTCTTTAAGTCAACGGATGGGCATATACTTTCTTCCAGAAATCAATGCATATCCGCAAAATAACCTAATTTCCCCAATTTACTCCTAGTATGCTCCAAAAATATTTCCAAATGCATGTTTCATGTTTCCGTGCTTATTCAGAGAATTTCTTCTTTAAGTCAACGGATGGGCATTTACTTTCCTCCAGAAATAAATGCACAGCCAGATAACAACTTAATCTCTCACTTTACTTGTAGTATGCTTCAAAAACATTTTTGCAAATCCATCTTCAATGTTTCCGTAAATATTAAGAGAATTTCTTCTTTAAGTCAACGGATGGGCATTTACTTTACTCCAGAAATAAATGCACAGTCGCATAACAACTTAATATCTCCCTTTAATCGTAGTACGTTTCAAAAGCAATTTTTCAAATCCATCTTCCATGTTTTAAGGAATATTAATAGAATTTCTCCTTTAAGTCAACGAATGGGCATTTACTTTACTCCAGAAATAAATGCACAGCCGCATAACAACTTAATCTCTCCCTTTACTTGTAGTATGCTTCAAAAACATTTTTCCAAATCCATCTTCCATGTTTCCGTAAATATTAAGAGAATTTCTTCTTTAAGTCAACGGATGGGCATTTACTTTACTCCAGAAATAAATGCACAGCCGCATAACAACTTAATATCTCCCTTTAATCGTAGTACGTTTCAAAAGCAATTTTTCAAATCCATCTTCCATGTTTTAAGGAATATTAATAGAATTTCTCCTTTAAGTCAACGAATGGGCATTTACTTTACTCCAGAAATAAATGCACAGCCGCATAACAACTTAATCTCTCCCTTTACTTGTAGTATGCTTCAAAAATATTTTTCCAAATCCATCTTCAATGGTTCCGTAAATATTAAGAGAATGCCTTCTTTAAGTCAACGGATGGGCATTTACTTTACTCCAGAAATAAATGCACAGCCGCATAACAACTTAATATCTCCCTTTAATCGTAGTACGTTTCAAAAGCAATTTTTCAAAACCATCGTCCATGTTTTAAGGAATATTAATAGAATTTCTCCTTTAAGTCAACGAATGGGCATTTACTTTACTCCAGAAATAAATGCACAGCCGCATAACAACTTAATCTCTCCCTTTACTTGTAGTATGCTTCAAAAACATTTTTCCAAATCCATCTTCCATGTTTCCGTAAATATTAAGAGAATTTCTTCTTTAAGTCAACGGATGGACATTTACTTTCCTCCAGAAATAAATGCACAGCCGGATAACAACTTAATCTCTCACTTTACTTGTAGTGTGCTTCAAAAACATTTTTCCAAATCCATCTTCCACGTTTCCGTAATTATTCAGAGAATTTCGTCTTTAAGTCAACGGATGGGCATATACTTTCTTCCAGAAATCAATGCATATCCGCAAAATAACCTAATTTCCCCAATTTACTCCTAGTATGCTCCAAAAATATTTCCAAATGCATGTTTCATGTTTCCGTGCTTATTCAGAGAATTTCTTCTTTAAGTCAACGGATGGGCATTTACTTTCCTCCAGAAATAAATGCACAGCCGGATAACAACTTAATCTCTCACTTTACTTGTAGTATGCTTCAAAAACATTTTTGCAAATCCATCTTCAATGTTTCCGTAAATATTAAGAGAATTTCTTCTTTAAGTCAACGGATGGGCATTTACTTTACTCCAGAAATAAATGCACAGTCGCATAACAACTTAATATCTCCCTTTAATCGTAGTACGTTTCAAAAGCAATTTTTCAAATCCATCTTCCATGTTTTAAGGAATATTAATAGAATTTCTCCTTTAAGTCAACGAATGGGCATTTACTTTACTCCAGAAATAAATGCACAGCCGCATAACAACTTAATCTCTCCCTTTACTTGTAGTATGCTTCAAAAACATTTTTCCAAATCCATCTTCCATGTTTCCGTAAATATTAAGAGAATTTCTTCTTTAAGTCAACGGATGGGCATTTACTTTACTCCAGAAATAAATGCACAGCCGCATAACAACTTAATATCTCCCTTTAATCGTAGTACGTTTCAAAAGCAATTTTTCAAATCCATCTTCCATGTTTTAAGGAATATTAATAGAATTTCTCCTTTAAGTCAACGAATGGGCATTTACTTTACTCCAGAAATAAATGCACAGCCGCATAACAACTTAATCTCTCCCTTTACTTGTAGTATGCTTCAAAAATATTTTTCCAAATCCATCTTCAATGGTTCCGTAAATATTAAGAGAATGCCTTCTTTAAGTCAACGGATGGGCATTTACTTTACTCCAGAAATAAATGCACAGCCGCATAACAACTTAATATCTCCCTTTAATCGTAGTACGTTTCAAAAGCAATTTTTCCAAATCCATCTTCAATGTTTCCGTAATTATTAAGAGAATTTCTTCTTTAAGTCAACGAATGGGCATTTTCTTTACTCCAGAAATAAATGCACAGCCCCATAACAACTTAATATCTCCCTTTAATCGTAAAACGTTTCAAAAGCAATTTTTCAAATCCATCTTCCATGTTTTAAGGAATATTAATAGAATTTCTCCTTTAAGTCAACGAATGGGCATTTACTTTAGTCCAGAAATAAATGCACAGCCGCATAACAACATTATCTCTCGCTTTACTCCTAGTGTTCTTCAAAAATATTTTTCCAAATCCATCTTCAATGTTTCCGTAAATATTAAGAGAATTTCTTCTTTAAGTCCACATGGGTATTTACTTTCCTCCAGAAATAAATGCACCGCCGCAGAACAAATTAAACTCTCATTTACTCATAGTATGCTTCAAAAAAGTATATCCAAATCCATCTAATATGTTTCCGTAAATAATCGGTGAATTTCTACTTTAAGTCAACGGATGGGCATTTACTTTCCTCCAGAAATAAATCCACAGCCGCATAACAACTTAATCTCTCCATTTACACGTAGTACGTTTCAAAAGCAATTTTTCAAATCCATCTTCCATGTTTTCATGAATATTAACAGAATTTCTTCTTTAAGTCAACGGATGGACATTTACTTTCCTCCAGAAATAAATGCACAGCCGGATAAAAACTTAATCTCTCACTTTACTCGTAGTATGCATCAAAAACATTTGTCCAAATCCATCTTCCAAGTTTCCGTAATTATTCAGAGAATTTCGTCTTTACGTCAACGGATGGGCATTTACTTTCCTCCAGAAATCAATGCACAGCCGGATAACAACTTAATCTTTCACTTTACTTGTAGTATGCTTCAAAAACATTTTTCCAAATCCATCTTCCAAATTTCCGTAATTATTCAGAGAATTTCTTCTTTAAGTCAACGGATGGACATTTACTTTCCTCCAGAAATAAATGCACAGCCGGATAACAACTTAATCTCTCACTTTACTTGTAGTATGCTTCAGAAACTTTTTACCAAATCCATCTTCCAAGTTTCCGTAATTATTCAGAGAATTTCGTCTTTAAGTCAACGGATGGGCATTTACTTTCTTCCAGAAATCAATGCATATCCGCAAAATAACCTAATTTCCCCAATTTTCTCCTAGTATGCTCCAAACAATTTTCCAAATGCATCTTTCATGTTTCCGTGCTTATTCAGAGAATTTCTTCTTTAAGTCAACGGATGGGCATTTACTTTCCTCTAGAAATAAATGCACAGCCGGATAACAACTTAATCTCTCACTTTATTTGTAGTATGCTTCAAAAACCTTTTTCCAAATCCATCTTCCATGTTTAAGTAATTATTATGAGAATTTCGACTTTAAGTCAACGGATGGACATTTACTTTCTTCCAGAAATAAATGCATATCCGCAAAATAACCTAATTTCCCCAATTTACTCCTAGTATGCTCCAAAAATATTTCCAAATGCATCTTTCATGTTTCCGTGCTTATTCAGAGAATTTTTTCTTTAAGTCAACGGATGGGCATTTACTTTCCTCCAGAAATAAATGCACAGCCGGATAACAACTTAATCTCTCCCTTTACTTGTAGTATGCTTCAAAAATATTTTTCCAAATCCATCTTCAATGGTTCCGTAAATATTAAGAGAATGTCTTCTTTAAGTCAACGGATGGGCATTTACTTTACTCCAGAAATAAATGCACAGCCGCATAACAACATAATCTCTCCCTTTACTTGTAGTATGCTTCAAAAACATTTTTCCAAATCCATCTTCAACGTTTCCGTAAATATTAAGAGAATTTCTTCTTTAAGTCAACGGATGGGCATTTACTTTCCTCCAGAAATAAATGCACAGCCGGATAACAACTTAATCTCTCCCTTTACTTGTAGTATGCTTCAAAAATATTTTTCCAAATCCATCTTCAATGGTTCCGTAAATATTAAGAGAATGTTTTCTTTAAGTCAACGGATGGGCATTTACTTTACTCCAGAAATAAATGCACAGCCGCATAACAACTTAATCTCTCCCTTTACTTGTAGTATGCTTCAAAAACATTTTTCCAAATCCATCTTCAATGTTTCCGTAAATATTAAGAGAATTTCTTCTTTAAGTCAACGGATGGGCATTTACTTTACTCCAGAAATAAATGCACAGCCGCATAACAACTTAATATCTCCCTTTAATCGTAGTACGTTTCAAAAGCAATTTTTCCAAATCCATCTTCAATGTTTCCGTAAATATTAAGAGAATTTCTTCTATAAGTCAACGAATGGGCATTTACTTTACTCCAGAAATAAATGCACAGCCCCATAACAACTTAATATCTCCCTTTAATCGTAAAACGTTTCAAAAGCAATTTTTCAAATCCATCTTCCATGTTTTAAGGAATATTAATAGAATTTCTCCTTTAAGTCAACGAATGGGCATTTACTTTAGTCCAGAAATAAATGCACAGCCGCATAACAACTTAATTTGTCCCTTTACTCGTAGTACGTTTCAAAAGCAATTTTTCAAAACCATCGTCCATGTTTTAAGGAATATTAATAGAATTTCTCCTTTAAGTCAACGAATGGGCATTTACTTTCCTCCAGAAAAAAATGCACAGCCGCATAACAACTTAATCTCTCCCTTTACTTGTAGTATGCTTCAAAAACATTTTTCCAAATCCATCTTCAATGTTTCCGTAAATATTAAGAGAATTTCTTCTTTAAGTCAACGGATGGGCATTTACTTTACTCCAGAAATAAATGCACAGCCGCATAACAACTTAATATCTCCCTTTAATCGTAGTACGTTACAAAAGCAATTTTTCAAAACCATCGTCCATGTTTTAAGGAATATTAATAGAATTTCTCCTTTAAGTCAACGAATGGGCATTTACTTTCCTCCAGAAAAAAATGCACAGCCACATAACAACTTAATTTGTCCCTTTACTCGTAGTACGCTTCAAAAGCAGTTTTTCAAATCCGTCTCCCACGTTTCCGTTAATATTCAGAGAATTTATTCGTTTAATCAACGGATGGGCATTTAGTTTCCTCCAGAAATAAATGCACAGGAGCATAACAACATTATCTCTCGCTTTACTCCTAGTGTTCTTCAAAAATATTTTTCCAAATCCATCTTCAATGTTTCCGTAAATATTAAGAGAATTTCTTCTTTAAGTCCACGGATGGGTATTTACTTTCCTCCAGAAATAAATGCACCGCCGCAGAACAAATTAAACTCTCATTTACTCATAGTATGCTTCAAAAAAGTATATCCAAATCCATCTAATATGTTTCCTTAAATAATCGGTGAATTTCTACTTTAAGTCAACGGATGGGCATTTACTTTCCTCCAGAAATAAATCCACAGCCGCATAACAACTTAATCTCTCCATTTACACGTAGTACGCTTCAAAAGCAATTTTTCAAATCCATCTTCCATGTTTTCATGAATATTAACAGAATTTCTTCTTTAAGTCAACGGATGGACATTTACTTTCCTCCAGAAATAAATGCACAGCCGGATAACAACTTAATCTCTCACTTTACTTGTAGTGTGCTTAAAAAACATTTTTCCAAATCCATCTTCCAAGTTTCCGTAATTATTCAGAGAATTTCGTCTTTAAGTCAACGGATGGGCATATACTTTCTTCCAGAAATCAATGCATATCCGCAAAATAACCTAATTTCCCCAATTTACTCCTAGTATGCTCCAAAAATATTTCCAAATGCATGTTTCATGTTTCCGTGCTTATTCAGAGAATTTCTTCTTTAAGTCAACGGATGGGCATTTACTTTCCTCCAGAAATAAATGCACAGCCGGATAACAACTTAATCTCTCACTTTACTTGTAGTATGCTTCAAAAATCTTTTTCTAAATCCATCTTCCATGTTTTGGTAATTATTATGAGAATTTCGTCTTTAAGTCAACGGATGGACATTTACTTTCTTCCAGAAATCAATGCATATCCGCAAAATAACCTAATTTCCCCAATTTACTCCTAGTATGCTCCAAAAATATTTCCAAATGCATCTTTCATGTTTCCGTGCTTATTCAGAGAATTTTTTCTTTAAGTCAACGGATGGGCATTTACTTTCCTCCAGAAATAAATGCACAGCCGGATAACAACTTCATCTCTCACTTTACTTGTAGTATGCTTTAAAAACATTTTTCCAAATCCATCTTCCAAATTTCAGTAATTATTCAGAGAATGTCTTCTTTAAGTCAACGGATGGGCATTTACTTTCCTCCAGAAATAAATGCACAGCCGGATAACAACTTAATATCTCACTTTACTTGTAGTATGCTTCAAAAACATTTTTCCAAATCCATCTTCCAAGTTTCCGTAATTATTCAGAGAATTTCGTCTTTAAGTCAACGGATGGGCATTTACTTTCTTCCAGAAATCAATGCATATCCGCAAAATAACCTAATTTCCCCAATTTACTCCTAGTATGCTCCAAAAATATTTCCAAATGCATCTTTCATGTTTCCGTGCTTATTCAGAGAATTTTTTCTTTAAGTCAACGGATGGGCATTTACTTTCCTCCAGAAATCAATGCACAGCCGGATAACAACTTAATCTCTCACTTTACTTGTAGTATGCTTCAAAAACCTTTTTCCAAATCCATCTTCCATGTTTCCGTAATTATTCAGAGAATTTCGTCTTTAAGTCAACGGATGGACATTTACTTTCTTCCAGAAATCAATGCATATCCGCAAAATAACCTAATTTCCCCAATTTACTCCTAGTATGCTCCAAAAATATTTCCAAATGCATCTTTCATGTTTCCGTGATTATTCAGAGAATTATTTCTTTAAGTCAACGGATGGGCATTTACTTTCCTCCAGAAATAAATGCACAGCCGGATAACAACTTAATCTCTCACTTTACTTGTAGTATGCTTCAAAAAAAAATTCCAAATTCATCTTCAATGTTTTCGTTAATATTAAGAGAACTTCTTCTTTTAGTCAACGGATGAGCATTTACTTCACTCCAGAAATAAATGCACAGCCGCATAATAACTTAATTTCTCCCTTTACTCGTAGTATTCTTCAAAAAATGTATCCAAATCCATCTTATATGTTTCCGTAAATATTAAGATAATTTCTTATTTAAGTCAACGGATGGGCATTTACTTTCCTCCAGAAATAAATGCACAGCCGCATAACAACATTTTCTCTCGCTTTACTCGTAGCTTTCTTCAAAAACATTTTTCCAAATCCATCTTCAATGTTTCCGTAAATATTGAGAGAATATCTTCTTTAAGTCAACGGATGGGCCTTTTCTTTCCTCCAGAAATTAATTCACAGCCGCATAACAACTTAATCGTTTCCCTTTACTCGTAGCACACTCCAAAAATCTTCGAAATGCATCGTCCATGCTTCCGTGCATATTCAGAGAATTCCTTCTTTAAGTGAACGGATGGGCTTTTACTTTCTTCCAGAAATAAATGCACAGCCGTATAACAGCTTAATCTCTCCCTTTACTTGTAGTATGCTTCAAAAATATTTTTCCAAATCCATCTTCAATGGTTCCGTAAATATTAAGAGAATGCCTTCTTTAAGTCAACGGATGGGCATTTACTTTACTCCAGAAATAAATGCACAGCCGCATAACAACTTAATATCTCCCTTTAATCGTAGTACGTTTCAAAAGCAATTTTTCAAAACCATCGTCCATGTTTTAAGGAATATTAATAGAATTTCTCCTTTAAGTCAACGAATGGGCATTTACTTTCCTCCAGAAAAAAATGCACAGCCGCATAACAACTTAATTTGTCCCTTTACTCGTAGTACGCTTCAAAAGCAGTTTTTCAAATCCGTCTCCCACGTTTCCGTTAATATACAGAGAATTTATTCGTTTAGTCAACGGATGGGCATTTAGTTTCCTCCAGAAATAACTGCACAGCCGCATAACAACATTATCTCTCGCTTTACTCCTAGTGTTCTTCAAAAATATTTTTCCAAATCCATCTTCAATGTTTCCGTAAATATTAAGAGAATTTCTTCTTTAAGTCCACGGATGGGTATTCACTTTCCTCCAGAAATAAATGCACCGCCGCAGAACAAATTAAACTCTCATTTACTCATAGTATGCTTCAAAAAAGTATATCCAAATCCATCTAATATGTTTCCGTAAATAATCGGTGAATTTCTACTTTAAGTCAACGGATGGGCATTTACTTTCCTCCAGAAATAAATCCACAGCCGCATAACAACTTAATCTCTCCATTTACACGTAGTACGTTTCAAAAGCAATTTTTCAAATCCATCTTCCATGTTTTCATGAATATTAACAGAATTTCTTCTTTAAGTCAACGGATGGACATTTACTTTCCTCCAGAAATAAATGCACAGCCGGATAAAAACTTAATCTCTCACTTTACTCGTAGTATGCTTCAAAAACATTTTTCCAAATCCATCTTCCAAGTTTCCGTAATTATTCAGAGAATTTCGTGTTTACGTCAACGGATGGGCATTTACTTTCCTCCAGAAATCAATGCACAGCCGGATAACAACTTAATCTTTCACTTTACTTGTAGTATGCTTCAAAAACATTTTTCCAAATCCATCTTCCAAATTTCCGTAATTATTCAGAGAATTTCTTCTTTAAGTCAACGGATGGGCATTTACTTTCCTCTAGAAATAAATGCACAGCCGGATAACAACTTAATCTCTCACTTTACTTGTAGTGTGCTTCAAAAACATTTTTCCAAATCCATCTTCCAAGTTTCCGTAATTATTCAGAGAATTTCGTCTTTAAGTCAACGGATGGGCATATACTTTCTTCCAGAAATCAATGCATATCCGCAAAATAACCTAATTTCCCCAATTTTCTCCTAGTATGCTCCAACATATTTCCAAATGCATCTTTCATGTTTCCGTGCTTATTCAGAGAATTTCTTCTTTAAGTCAACGGATGGGCATTTACTTTCCTCTAGAAATAAATGCACAGCCGGATAACAACTTAATCTCTCACTTTATTTGTAGTATGCTTCAAAAACCTTTTTCCAAATCCATCTTCCATGTTTAAGTAATTATTATGAGAATTTCGACTTTAAGTCAACGGATGGACATTTACTTTCTTCCAGAAATCAATGCATATCCGCAAAATAACCTAATTTCCCCAATTTACTCCTAGTATGCTCCAAAAATATTTCCAAATGCATCTTTCATGTTTCCGTGCTTATTCAGAGAATTTTTTCTTTAAGTCAACGGATGGGCATTTACTTTCCTCCAGAAATAAATGCACAGCCGGATAACAACTTAATCTCTCCCTTTACTTGTAGTATGCTTCAAAAATATTTTTCCAAATCCATCTTCAATGGTTCCGTAAATATTAAGAGAATGTCTTCTTTAAGTCAACGGATGGGCATTTACTTTACTCCAGAAATAAATGCACAGCCGCATAACAACATAATCTCTCCCTTTACTTGTAGTATGCTTCAAAAACATTTTTCCAAATCCATCTTCAACGTTTCCGTAAATATTAAGAGAATTTCTTCTTTAAGTCAACGGATGGGCATTTACTTTCCTCCAGAAATAAATGCACAGCCGGTTAACAACTTAATCTCTCCCTTTACTTGTAGTATGCTTCAAAAATATTTTTCCAAATCCATCTTCAATGGTTCCGTAAATATTCAGAGAATGTTTTCTTTAAGTCAACGGATGGGCATTTACTTTACTCCAGAAATAAATGCACAGCCGCATAACAACTTAATCTCTCCCTTTACTTGTAGTATGCTTCAAAAACATTTTTCCAAATCCATCTTCAATGTTTCCGTAAATATTAAGAGAATTTCTTCTTTAAGTCAACGGATGGGCATTTACTTTACTCCAGAAATAAATGCACAGCCGCATAACAACTTAATATCTCCCTTTAATCGTAGTACGTTTCAAAAGCAATTTTTCCAAATCCATCTTCAATGTTTCCGTAAATATTAAGAGAATTTCTTCTTTAAGTCAACGAATGGGCATTTACTTTACTCCAGAAATAAATGCACAGCCCCATAACAACTTAATATCTCCCTTTAATCGTAAAACGTTTCAAAAGCAATTTTTCAAATCCATCTTCCATGTTTTAAGCAATATTAATAGAATTTCTCCTTTAAGTCAACGAATGGGCATTTACTTTAGTCCAGAAATAAATGCACAGCCGCATAACAACTTAATTTGTCCCTTTACTCGTAGTACGTTTCAAAAGCAATTTTTCAAAACCATCGTCCATGTTTTAAGGAATATTAATAGAATTTCTCCTTTAAGTCAACGAATGGGCATTTACTTTCCTCCAGAAAAAAATGCACAGCCGCATAACAACTTAATCTCTCCCTTTACTTGTAGTATGCTTCAAAAACATTTTTCCAAATCCATCTTCAATGTTTCCGTAAATATTAAGAGAATTTCTTCTTTAAGTCAACGGATGGGCATTTACTTTACTCCAGAAATAAATGCACAGCCGCATAACAACTTAATATCTCCCTTTAATCGTAGTACGTTTCAAAAGCAATTTTTCAAAACCATCGTCCATGTTTTAAGGAATATTAATAGAATTTCTCCTTTAAGTCAACGAATGGGCATTTACTTTCCTCCAGAAAAAAATGCACAGCCACATAACAACTTAATTTGTCCCTTTACTCGTAGTACACTTCAAAAGCAGTTTTTCAAATCCGTCTCCCACGTTTCCGTTAATATTCAGAGAATTTATTCGTTTAGTCAACGGATGGGCATTTAGTTTCCTCCAGAAATAAATGCACAGCCGCATAACAACATTATCTCTCGCTTTACTCCTAGTGTTCTTCAAAAATATTTTTCCAAATCCATCTTCAATGTTTCCGTAAATATTAAGAGAATTTCTACTTTAAGTCAACGGATGGGCATTTACTTTCCTCCAGAAATAAATCAACAGCCGCATAACAACTTAATCTCTCCATTTACACGTAGTACGCTTCAAAAGCAATTTTTCAAATCCATCTTCCATGTTTTCATGAATATTAACAGAATTTCTTCTTTAAGTCAACGGATGGACATTTACTTTCCTCCAGAAATAAATGCACAGCCGGATAACAACTTAATCTCTCACTTTACTTGTAGTGTGCTTAAAAAACATTTTTCCAAATCCATCTTCCAAGTTTCCGTAATTATTCTGAGAATTTCGTCTTTAAGTCAACGGATGGGCATATACTTTCTTCCAGAAATCAATGCATATCCGCAAAATAACCTAATTTCCCCAATTTACTCCTAGTATGCTCCAAAAATATTTCCAAATGCATGTTTCATGTTTCCGTGCTTATTCAGAGAATTTCTTCTTTAAGTCAACGGATGGGCATTTACTTTCCTCCAGAAATAAATGCACAGCCGGATAACAACTTAATCTCTCACTTTACTTGTAGTATGCTTCAAAAACCTTTTTCTAAATCCATCTTCCATGTTTTGGTAATTATTATGAGAATTTCGTCTTTAAGTCAACGGATGGACATTTACTTTCTTCCAGAAATAAATGCATATCCGCAAAATAACCTAATTTCCCCAATTTACTCCTAGTATGCTCCAAAAATATTTCCAAATGCATCTTTCATGTTTCCGTGCTTATTCAGAGAATTTTTTCTTTAAGTCAACGGATGGGCATTTACTTTCCTCCAGAAATAAATGCACAGCCGGATAACAACTTCATCTCTCACTTTACTTGTAGTATGCTTTAAAAACATTTTTCCAAATCCATCTTCCAAATTTCAGTAATTATTAGGAGAATGTCTTCTTTAAGTCAACGGATGGGCATTTACTTTACTCCAGAAATAAATGCACAGCCGCATAACAACTTAATATCTCCCTTTAATCGTAGTACGTTTCAAAAGCAATTTTTCAAATCCATCTTCCATGTTTTCATGAATATTAACAGAATTTCTTCTTTAAGTCAACGGATGGACATTTACTTTCCTCCAGAAATAAATGCACAGCCGGATAACAACTTAATCTCTCACTTTACTTGTAGTATGCTTCAAAAACATTTTTCCAAATTCATCTTCCAAGTTTCCGTAATTATTCAGAGAATTTCGTCTTTAAGTCAACGGATGGGCATTTACTTTCTTCCAGAAATCAATGCATATCCGCAAAATAACCTAATTTCCCCAATTTACTCCTAGTATGCTCCAAAAATATTTCCAAATGCATCTTTCATGTTTCCGTGCTTATTCAGAGAATTTTTTCTTTAAGTCAACGGATGGGCATTTACTTTCCTCGAGAAATCAATGCACAGCCGGATAACAACTTAATCTCTCACTTTACTTGTAGTATGCTTCAAAAACATTTTTCCAAATCCATCTTCCAAATTTCCGTAATTATTCAGAGAATTTCTTCTTTAAGTCAACGGATGGACATTTACTTTCCTCCAGAAATCTATGCATATCCGCAAAATAACCTAATTTCCCCAATTTTCTCCCAGTATGCTCCAAACATATTTCCAAATGCATCTTTCATGTTTCCGTGCTTATTCAGAGAATTTCTTCTTTAAGTCAACGGATGGGCATTTACTTTCCTCCAGAAATAAATGCACAGCCGGATAACAACTTAATCTCTCACTTTACTTGTAGTATGCTTCAAAAACCTTTTTCCAAATCCATCTTCCATGTTTCCGTAAATATTCAGAGAATTTCGTCTTTAAGTCAACGGATGGACATTTACTTTCTTCCAGAAATCAATGCATATCCGCAAAATAACCTAATTTCCCCAATTTACTCCTAGTATCTCCAAAAATATTTCCAAATGCATCTTTCATGTTTCCGTGATTATTCAGAGAACTTTTTGTTTAAGTCAACGGATGGGCATTTACTTTCCTCCAGAAATAAATGCACAGCCGGATAACAACTTAATCTCTCACTTTACTTGTAGTATGCTTCAAAAAAAAATTCCAAATTCATCTTCAATGTTTTCGTTAATATTAAGAGAACTTCTTCTTTTAGTCAACGGATGAGCATTTACTTCACTCCAGAAATAAATGCACAGCCGCATAATAACTTAATTTCTCCCTTTACTCGTAGTATTCTTCAAAAAATGTATCCAAATCCATCTTATATGTTTCCGTAAATATTAAGATAATTTCTTATTTAAGTCAACGGATGGGCATTTACTTTCCTCCAGAAATAAATGCACAGCCGCATAACAACATTTTCTCTCGCTTTACTCGTAGCTTTCTTCAAAAACATTTTTCCAAATCCATCTTCAATGTTTCCGTAAATATTGAGAGAATATCTTCTTTAAGTCAACGGATGGGCCTTTTCTTTCCTCCAGAAATTAATTCACAGCCGCATAACAACTTAATCGTTTCCCTTTACTCGTAGCACACTCCAAAAATCTTCGAAATGCATCGTCCATGCTTCCGTGCATATTCAGAGAATTCCTTCTTTAAGTGAACGGATGGGCTTTTACTTTCTTCCAGAAATAAATGCACAGCCGTATAACAGCTTAATCTCTCCCTTTACTTGTAGTATGCTTCAAAAATATTTTTCCAAATCCATCTTCAATGGTTCCGTAAATATTAAGAGAATGCCTTCTTTAAGTCAACGGATGGGCATTTACTTTACTCCAGAAATAAATGCACAGCCGCATAACAACTTAATATCTCCCTTTAATCGTAGTACGTTTCAAAAGCAATTTTTCAAAACCATCGTCCATGTTTTAAGGAATATTAATAGAATTTCTCCTTTAAGTCAACGAATGGGCATTTACTTTCCTCCAGAAAAAAATGCACAGCCGCATAACAACTTAATTTGTCCCTTTACTCGTAGTACGCTTCAAAAGCAGTTTTTCAAATCCGTCTCCCACGTTTCCGTTAATATACAGAGAATTTATTCGTTTAGTCAACGGATGGGCATTTAGTTTCCTCCTGAAATAACTGCACAGCCGCATAACAACATTATCTCTCGCTTTACTCCTAGTGTTCTTCAAAAATATTTTTCCAAATCCATCTTCAATGTTTCCGTAAATATTAAGAGAATTTCTTCTTTAAGTCCACGGATGGGTATTCACTTTCCTCCAGAAATAAATGCACCGCCGCAGAACAAATTAAACTCTCATTTACTCATAGTATGCTTCAAAAAAGTATATCGAAATCCATCTAATATGTTTCCGTAAATAATCGGTGAATTTCTACTTTAAGTCAACGGATGGGCATTTACTTTCCTCCAAAAATAAATCCACAGCCGCATAACAACTTAATCTCTCCATTTACACGTAGTACGTTTCAAAAGCAATTTTTCAAATCCATCTTCCATGTTTTCATGAATATTAACAGAATTTCTTTTTTAAGTCAACGGATGGACATTTACTTTCCTCCAGAAATAAATGCACAGCCGGATAAAAACTTAATCTCTCACTTTACTCGTAGTATGCTTCAAAAACATTTTTCCAAATCCATCTTCCAAGTTTCCGTAATTATTCAGAGAATTTCGTCTTTACGTCAACGGATGGGCATTTACTTTCCTCCAGAAATCAATGCACAGCCGGATAACAACTTAATCTTTCACTTTACTTGTAGTATGCTTCAAAAACATTTTTCCAAATCCATCTTCCAAATTTCCGTAATTATTCAGAGAATTTCTTCTTTAAGTCAACGGATGGACATTTACTTTCCTCCAGAAATAAATGCACAGCCGGATAACAACTTAATCTCTCACTTTACTTGTAGTATGCTTCAGAAACTTTTTACCAAATCCATCTTCCAAGTTTCCGTAATTATTCAGAGAATTTCGTCTTTAAGTCAACGGATGGGCATTTACTTTCTTCCAGAAATTAATGCATATCCGCAAAGTAACCTAATTTCCCCAATTTTCTCCTAGTATGCTCCAAACATATTTCCAAATGCATCTTTCATGTTTCCGTGCTTATTCAGAGAATTTCTTCTTTAAGTCAACGGATGGGCATTTACTTTCCTCTAGAAATAAATGCACAGCCGGATAACAACTTAATCTCTCACTTTACTTGTAGTGTGCTTCAAAAACATTTTTCCAAATCCATCTTCCAAGTTTCCGTAATTATTCAGAGAATTTCGTCTTTAAGTCAACGGATGGGCATATACTTTCTTCCAGAAATCAATGCATATCCGCAAAATAACCTAATTTCCCCAATTTTCTCCTAGTATGCTCCAAACATATTTCCAAATGCATCTTTCATGTTTCCGTGCTTATTCAGAGAATTTCTTCTTTAAGTCAACGGATGGGCATTTACTTTCCTCTAGAAATAAATGCACAGCCGGATAACAACTTAATCTCTCACTTTATTTGTAGTATGCTTCAAAAACCTTTTTCCAAATCCATCTTCCATGTTTAAGTAATTATTATGAGAATTTCGACTTTAAGTCAACGGATGGACATTTACTTTCTTCCAGAAATCAATGCATATCCGCAAAATAACCTATTTTCCCCAATTTACTCCTAGTATGCTCCAAAAATATTTCCAAATGCATCTTTCATGTTTCCGTGCTTATTCAGAGAATTTTTTCTTTAAGTCAACGGATGGGCATTTACTTTCCTCCAGAAATAAATGCACAGCCGGATAACAACTTAATCTCTCCCTTTACTTGTAGTATGCTTCAAAAATATTTTTCCAAATCCATCTTCAATGGTTCCGTAAATATTAAGAGAATGTCTTCTTTAAGTCAACGGATGGGCATTTACTTTACTCCAGAAATAAATGCACAGCCGCATAACAACATAATCTCTCCCTTTACTTGTAGTATGCTTCAAAAACATTTATCCAAATCCATCTTCACCGTTTCCGTAAATATTAAGAGAATTTCTTCTTTAAGTCAACGGATGGGCATTTACTTTCCTCCAGAAATAAATGCACAGCCGGATAACAACTTAATCTCTCCCTTTACTTGTAGTATGCTTCAAAAATATTTTTCCAAATCCATCTTCAATGGTTCCGTAAATATTAAGAGAATGTTTTCTTTAAGTCAACGGATGGGCATTTACTTTACTCCAGAAATAAATGCACAGCCGCATAACAACTTAATCTCTCCCTTTACTTGTAGTATGCTTCAAAAACATTTTTCCAAATCCATCTTCAATGTTTCCGTAAATATTAAGAGAATTTCTTCTTTAAGTCAACGGATGGGCATTTACTTTACTCCAGAAATAAATGCACAGCCGCATAACAACTTAATATCTCCCTTTAATCGTAGTACGTTTCAAAAGCAATTTTTCCAAATCCATCTTCAATGTTTCCGTAAATATTAAGAGAATTTCTTCTTTAAGTCAACGAATGGGCATTTACTTTACTCCAGAAATAAATGCACAGCCCCATAACAACTTAATATCTCCCTTTAATCGTAAAACGTTTCAAAAGCAATTTTTCAAATCCATCTTCCATGTTTTAAGGAATATTAATAGAATTTCTCCTTTAAGTCAACGAATGGGCATTTACTTTAGTCCAGAAATAAATGCACAGCCGCATAACAACTTAATTTGTCCCTTTACTCGTAGTACGTTTCAAAAGCAATTTTTCAAAACCATCGTCCATGTTTTAAGGAATATTAATAGAATTTCTCCTTTAAGTCAACGAATGGGCATTTACTTTCCTCCAGAAAAAAATGCACAGCCGCATAACAACTTAATCTCTCCCTTTACTTGTAGTATGCTTCAAAAACATTTTTCCAAATCCATCTTCAATGTTTCCGTAAATATTAAGAGAATTTCTTCTTTAAGTCAACGGATGGGCATTTACTTTACTCCAGAAATAAATGCACAGCCGCATAACAACTTAATATCTCCCTTTAATCGTAGTACGTTTCAAAAGCAATTTTTCAAAACCATCGTCCATGTTTTAAGGAATATTAATAGAATTTCTCCTTTAAGTCAACGAATGGGCATTTACTTTCCTCCAGAAAAAAATGCACAGCCACATAACAACTTAATTTGTCCCTTTACTCGTAGTACGCTTCAAAAGCAGTTTTTCAAATCCGTCTCCCACGTTTCCGTTAATATTCAGAGAATTTATTCGTTTAGTCAACGGATGGGCATTTAGTTTCCTCCAGAAATAAATGCACAGCCGCATAACAACGTTATCTCTCGCTTTACTCCTAGTGTTCTTCAAAAATATTTTTCCAAATCCATCTTCAATGTTTCCGTAAATATTAAGAGAATTTCTTCTTTAAGTCCACGGATGGGTATTTACTTTCCTCCAGAAATAAATGCACTGCCGCAGAACAAATTAAACTCTCATTTACTCATAGTATGCTTCAAAAAAGTATATCCAAATCCATCTAATATGTTTCCTTAAATAATCGGTGAATTTCTACTTTAAGTCAACGGATGGGCATTTACTTTCCTCCAGAAATAAATCCACAGCCGCATAACAACTTAATCTCTCCATTTACACGTAGTACGCTTCAAAAGCAATTTTTCAAATCCATCTTCCATGTTTTCATGAATATTAACAGAATTTCTTCTTTAAGTCAACGGATGGACATTTACTTTCCTCCAGAAATAAATGCACAGCCGGATAACAACTTAATCTCTCACTTTACTTGTAGTGTGCTTAAAAAACATTTTTCCAAATCCATCTTCCAAGTTTCCGTAATTATTCAGAGAATTTCGTCTTTAAGTCAACGGATGGGCATATACTTTCTTCCAGAAATCAATGCATATCCGCAAAATAACCTAATTTCCCCAATTTACTCCTAGTATGCTCCAAAAATATTTCCAAATGCATGTTTCATGTTTCCGTGCTTATTAAGAGAATTTCTTCTTTAAGTCAACGGATGGGCATTTACTTTCCTCCAGAAATAAATGCACAGCCGGATAACAACTTAATCTCTCACTTTACTTGTAGTATGCTTCAAAAATCTTTTTCTAAATCCATCTTCCATGTTTTGGTAATTATTATGAGAATTTCGTCTTTAAGTCAACGGATGGACATTTACTTTCTTCCAGAAATCAATGCATATCCGCAAAATAACCTAATTTCCCCAATTTACTCCTAGTATGCTCCAAAAATATTTCCAAATGCATCTTTCATGTTTCCGTGCTTAATCAGAGAATTTTTTCTTTAAGTCAACGGATGGGCATTTACTTTCCTCCAGAAATAAATGCACAGCCGGATAACAACTTCATCTCTCACTTTACTTGTAGTATGCTTTAAAAACATTTTTCCAAATCCATCTTCCAAATTTCAGTAATTATTCAGAGAATGTCTTCTTTAAGTCAACGGATGGGCATTTACTTTACTCCAGAAATAAATGCACAGCCGCATAACAACTTAATATCTCCCTTTAATCGTAGTACGTTTCAAAAGCAATTTTTCAAATCCATCTTCCATGTTTTCATGAATATTAACAGAATTTCTTCTTTAAGTCAACGGATGGACATTTACTTTCCTCCAGAAATAAATGCACAGCCGGATAACAACTTAATCTCTCACTTTACTTGTAGTATGCTTCAAAAACATTTTTCCAAATCCATCTTCCAAATTTCGGTAATTATTCAGAGAATTTCTTCTTTAAGTCAACGGATGGACATTTACTTTCCTCCAGAAATCTATGCATATCCGCAAAATAACCTAATTTCCCCAATTTTCTCCCAGTATGCTCCAAACATATTTCCAAATGCATCTTTCATGTTTCCGTGCTTATTCAGAGAATTTCTTCTTTAAGTCAACGGATGGGCATTTACTTTCCTCCAGAAATAAATGCACAGCCGGATAACAACTTAATCTCTCACTTTACTTGTAGTATGCTTCAAAAACCTTTTTCCAAATCCATCTTCCATGTTTCCGTAATTATTCAGAGAATTTCGTCTTTAAGTCAACGGATGGACATTTACTTTCTTCCAGAAATCAATGCATATCCGCAAAATAACCTAATTTCCCCAATTTACTCCTAGTATGCTCCAAAAATATTTCCAAATGCATCTTTCATGTTTCCGTGATTATTCAGAGAATTTTTTCTTTAAGTCAACGGATGGGCATTTACTTTCCTCCAGAAATCAATGCACAGCCGGATAACAACTTAATCTCTCACTTTACTTGTAGTATGCTTCAAAAAAAAATTCCAAATTCATCTTCAATGTTTTCGTTAATATTAAGAGAACTTCTTCTTTTAGTAAACGGATGAGCATTTACTTCACTCCAGAAATAAATGCACAGCCGCATAATAACTTAATTTCTCCCTTTACTCGTAGTATTCTTCAAAAAATGTATCCAAATCCATCTTATATGTTTCCGTAAATATTAAGATAATTTCTTATTTAAGTCAACGGATGGGCATTTACTTTCCTCCAGAAATAAATGCACAGCCGCATAACAACATTTTCTCTCGCTTTACTCGTAGCTTTCTTCAAAAACATTTTTCCAAATCCATCTTCAATGTTTCCGTAAATATTGAGAGAATATCTTCTTTAAGTCAACGGATGGGCCTTTTCTTTCCTCCAGAAATTAATTCACAGCCGCATAACAACTTAATCGTTTCCCTTTACTCGTAGCACACTCCAAAAATCTTCGAAATGCATCTTCCATGTTTACGTGCATATTCAGAGAATTCCTTCTTTAAGACAACGGATGGACATTTACTTTCCTCCAGAAATAAATGCAAAGCCGCATAACAATTTAATCTCTCCCTTTACTCGTAGTATGCTCCAAAAAAACTTCCAAATGCATCGTCCATGCTTCCGTGCATATTCAGAGAATTCCTTCTTTAAGTGAACGGATGGGCTTTTACTTTCTTCCAGAAATAAATGCACAGCCGTATAACAGCTTAATCTCTCCCTTTACTTGTAGTATGCTTCAAAAATATTTTTCCAAATCCATCTTCAATGGTTCCGTAAATATTAAGAGAATGCCTTCTTTAAGTCAACGGATGGGCATTTACTTTACTCCAGAAATAAATGCACAGCCGCATAACAACTTAATATCTCCCTTTAATCGTAGTACGTTTCAAAAGCAATTTTTCAAAACCATCGTCCATGTTTTAAGGAATATTAATAGAATTTCTCCTTTAAGTCAACGAATGGGCATTTACTTTCCTCCAGAAAAAAATGCACAGCCGCATAACAACTTAATTTGTCCCTTTACTCGTAGTACGCTTCAAAAGCAGTTTTTCAAATCCGTCTCCCACGTTTCCGTTAATATACAGAGAATTTATTCGTTTAGTCAACGGATGGGCATTTAGTTTCCTCCAGAAATAACTGCACAGCCGCATAACAACATTATCTCTCGCTTTACTCCTAGTGTTCTTCAAAAATATTTTTCCAAATCCATCTTCAATGTTTCCGTAAATATTAAGAGAATTTCTTCTTTAAGTCCACGGATGGGTATTTACTTTCCTCCAGAAATAAATGCACCGCCGCAGAACAAATTAAACTCTCATTTACTCATAGTATGCTTCAAAAAAGTATATCCAAATCCATCTAATATGTTTCCTTAAATAATCGGTGAATTTCTACTTTAAGTCAACGGATGGGCATTTACTTTCCTCCAGAAATAAATCCACAGCCGCATAACAACTTAATCTCTCCATTTACACGTAGTACGCTTCAAAAGCAATTTTTCAAATCCATCTTCCATGTTTTCATGAATATTAACAGAATTTCTTCTTTAAGTCAACGGATGGACATTTACTTTCCTCCAGAAATAAATGCACAGCCGGATAACAACTTAATCTCTCACTTTACTTGTAGTGTGCTTAAAAAACATTTTTCCAAATCCATCTTCCAAGTTTCCGTAATTATTCAGAGAATTTCGTCTTTAAGTCAACGGATGGGCATATACTTTCTTCCAGAAATCAATGCATATATATATATGCATATGCCGCAAAATAACCTAATTTCCCCAATTTACTCCTAGTATGCTCCAAAAATATTTCCAAATGCATGTTTCATGTTTCCGTGCTTATTCAGAGAATTTCTTCTTTAAGTCAACGGATGGGCATTTACTTTCCTCCAGAAATAAATGCACAGCCGGATAACAACTTAATCTCTCACTTTACTTGTAGTATGCTTCAAAAACCTTTTTCTAAATCCATCTTCCATGTTTTGGTAATTATTATGAGAATTTCGTCTTTAAGTCAACGGATGGACATTTACTTTCTTCCAGAAATCAATGCATATCCGCAAAATAACCTAATTTCCCCAATTTACTCCTAGTATGCTCCAAAAATATTTCCAAATGCATCTTTCATGTTTCCGTGCTTAATCAGAGAATTTTTTCTTTAAGTCAACGGATGGGCATTTACTTTCCTCCAGAAATAAATGCACAGCCGGATAACAACTTCATCTCTCACTTTACTTGTAGTATGCTTTAAAAACATTTTTCCAAATCCATCTTCCAAATTTCAGTAATTATTCAGAGAATGTCTTCTTTAAGTCAACGGATGGGCATTTACTTTACTCCAGAAATAAATGCACAGCCGCATAACAACTTAATATCTCCCTTTAATCGCAGTACGTTTCAAAAGCAATTTTTCAAATCCATCTTCCATGTTTTCATGAATATTAACAGAATTTCTTCTTTAAGTCAACGGATGGACATTTACTTTCCTCCAGAAATAAATGCACAGCCGGATAACAACTTAATCTCTCACTTTACTTGTAGTATGCTTCAAAAACATTTTTCCAAATCCATCTTCCAAATTTCCGTAATTATTCAGAGAATTTCTTCTTTAAGTCAACGGATGGACATTTACTTTCCTCCAGAAATCTATGCATATCCGCAAAATAACCTAATTTCCCCAATTTTCTCCCAGTATGCTCCAAACATATTTCCAAATGCATCTTTCATGTTTCCGTGCTTATTCAGAGAATTTCTTCTTTAAGTCAACGGATGGGCATTTACTTTCCTCCAGAAATAAATGCACAGCCGGATAACAACTTAATCTCTCACTTTACTTGTAGTATGCTTCAAAAACCTTTTTCCAAATCCATCTTCCATGTTTCCGTAATTATTCAGAGAATTTCGTCTTTAAGTCAACGGATGGACATTTACTTTCTTCCAGAAATCAATGCATATCCGCAAAATAACCTAATTTCCCCAATTTACTCCTAGTATGCTCCAAAAATATTTCCAAA
Organism: Maratus speciosus; assembly: GCA_963932465.1. Taxonomy (NCBI): domain Eukaryota; kingdom Metazoa; phylum Arthropoda; class Arachnida; order Araneae; family Salticidae; genus Maratus; species Maratus speciosus. The sequence goes on along the minus strand of OZ010798.1, from coordinate 9,452,757 downwards.
TGCATCTTTCATGTTTCCGTGATTATTCAGAGAATTTTTTCTTTAAGTCAACGGATGGGCATTTACTTTCCTCCAGAAATCAATGCACAGCCGGATAACAACTTAATCTCTCACTTTACTTGTAGTATGCTTCAAAAAAAAATTCCAAATTCATCTTCAATGTTTTCGTTAATATTAAGAGAACTTCTTCTTTTAGTAAACGGATGAGCATTTACTTCACTCCAGAAATAAATGCACAGCCGCATAATAACTTAATTTCTCCCTTTACTCGTAGTATTCTTCAAAAAATGTATCCAAATCCATCTTATATGTTTCCGTAAATATTAAGATAATTTCTTATTTAAGTCAACGGATGGGCATTTACTTTCCTCCAGAAATAAATGCACAGCCGCATAACAACATTTTCTCTCGCTTTACTCGTAGCTTTCTTCAAAAACATTTTTCCAAATCCATCTTCAATGTTTCCGTAAATATTGAGAGAATATCTTCTTTAAGTCAACGGATGGGCCTTTTCTTTCCTCCAGAAATTAGTTCACAGCCGCATAACAACTTAATCGTTTCCCTTTACTCGTAGCACACTCCAAAAATCTTCGAAATGCATCTTCCATGTTTACGTGCATATTCAGAGAATTCCTTCTTTAAGTCAACGGATGGACATTTACTTTCCTCCAGAAATAAATGCAAAGCCGCATAACAATTTAATCTCTCCCTTTACTCGTAGTATGCTCCAAAAAAACTTCCAAATGCATCGTCCATGCTTCCGTGCATATTCAGAGAATTCCTTCTTTAAGTGAACGGATGGGCTTTTACTTTCTTCCAGAAATAAATGCACAGCCGTATAACAGCTTAATCTCTCCCTTTACTTGTAGTATGCTTCAAAAATATTTTTCCAAATCCATCTTCAATGGTTCCGTAAATATTAAGAGAATGCCTTCTTTAAGTCAACGGATGGGCATTTACTTTACTCCAGAAATAAATGCACAGCCGCATAACAACTTAATATCTCCCTTTAATCGTAGTACGTTTCAAAAGCAATTTTTCAAAACCATCGTCCATGTTTTAAGGAATATTAATAGAATTTCTCCTTTAAGTCAACGAATGGGCATTTACTTTCCTCCAGAAAAAAATGCACAGCCGCATAACAACTTAATTTGTCCATTTACTCGTAGTACGCTTCAAAAGCAGTTTTTCAAATCCGTCTCCCACGTTTCCGTTAATATACAGAGAATTTATTCGTTTAGTCCACGGATGGGTATTCACTTTCCTCCAGAAATAAATGCACCGCCGCAGAACAAATTAAACTCTCATTTACTCATAGTATGCTTCAAAAAAGTATATCCAAATCCATCTAATATGTTTCCGTAAATAATCGGTGAATTTCTACTTTAAGTCAACGGATGGGCATTTACTTTCCTCCAGAAATAAATCCACAGCCGCATAACAACTTAACCTCTCCATTTACACGTAGTACGCTTCAAAAGCAATTTTTCAAATCCATCTTCCATGTTTTCATGAATATTAACAGAATTTCTTCTTTAAGTCAACGGATGGACATTTACTTTCCTCCAGAAATAAATGCACAGCCGGATAACAACTTAATCTCTCACTTTACTTGTAGTGTGCTTAAAAAACATTTTTCCAAATCCATCTTCCAAGTTTCCGTAATTATTCAGAGAATTTCGTCTTTAAGTCAACGGATGGGCATATACTTTCTTCCAGAAATCAATGCATATCCGCAAAATAACCTAATTTCCCCAATTTACTCCTAGTATGCTCCAAAAATATTTCCAAATGCATGTTTCATGTTTCCGTGCTTATTCAGAGAATTTCTTCTTTAAGTCAACGGATGGGCATTTACTTTCCTCCAGAAATAAATGCACAGCCGGATAACAACTTAATCTCTCACTTTACTTGTAGTATGCTTCAAAAACCTTTTTCTAAATCCATCTTCCATGTTTTGGTAATTATTATGAGAATTTCGTCTTTAAGTCAACGGATGGACATTTACTTTCTTCCAGAAATCAATGCATATCCGCAAAATAACCTAATTTCCCCAATTTACTCCTAGTATGCTCCAAAAATATTTCCAAATGCATCTTTCATGTTTCCGTGCTTATTCAGAGAACTTTTTCTTTAAGTCAACGGATGGGCATTTACTTTCCTCCAGAAATAAATGCACAGCCGGATAACAACTTCATCTCTCACTTTACTTGTAGTATGCTTTAAAAACATTTTTCCAAATTCATCTTCCAAATTTCAGTAATTATTCAGAGAATGTCTTCTTTAAGTCAACGGATGGGCATTTACTTTCCTCCAGAAATAAATGCACAGCCGGATAACAACTTAATCTCTCACTTTACTTGTAGTATGCTTCAAAAACATTTTTCCAAATCCATCTTCCAAGTTTCCGTAATTATTCAGAGAATTTCGTCTTTAAGTCAACGGATGGGCATTTACTTTCTTCCAGAAATCAATGCATATCCGCAAAATAACCTAATTTCCCCAATTTACTCCTAGTATGCTCCAAACATATTTCCAAATGCATCTTTCATGTTTCCGTGCTTATTCAGAGAATTTCTTCTTTAAGTCAACGGATGGGCATTTACTTTCCTCCAGAAATAAATGCACAGCCGGATAACAACTTAATCTCTCACTTTACTTGTAGTATGCTTCAAAAACCTTTTTCCAAATCCATCTTCCATGTTTCCGTAAATATTCAGAGAATTTCGTCTTTAAGTCAACGGATGGACATTTACTTTCTTCCAGAAATCAATGCATATCCGCAAAATAACCTAATTTCCCCAATTTACTCCTAGTATGCTCCAAAAATATTTCCAAATGCATCTTTCATGTTTCCGTGATTATTCAGAGAACTTTTTCTTTAAGTCAACGGATGGGCATTTACTTTCCTCCAGAAATAAATGCACAGCCGGATAACAACTTAATCTCTCACTTTACTTGTAGTATGCTTCAAAAAAAAATTCCAAATTCATCTTCAATGTTTTCGTTAATATTAAGAGAACTTCTTCTTTTAGTCAACGGATGAGCATTTACTTCACTCCAGAAATAAATGCACAGCCGCATAATAACTTAATTTCTCCCTTTACTCGTAGTATTCTTCAAAAAATGTATCCAAATCCATCTTATATGTTTCCGTAAATATTAAGATAATTTCTTATTTAAGTCAACGGATGGGCATTTACTTTCCTCCAGAAATAAATGCACAGCCGCATAACAACATCTTCTCTCGCTTTACTCGTAGCTTTCTTCAAAAACATTTTTCCAAATCCATCTTCAATGTTTCCGTAAATATTGAGAGAATATCTTCTTTAAGTCAACGGATGGGCCTTTTCTTTCCTCCAGAAATTAATTCACAGCCGCATAACAACTTAATCGTTTCCCTTTACTCGTAGCACACTCCAAAAATCTTCGAAATGCATCGTCCATGCTTCCGTGCATATTCAGAGAATTCCTTCTTTAAGTGAACGGATGGGCTTTTACTTTCTTCCAGAAATAAATGCACAGCCGTATAACAGCTTAATCTCTCCCTTTACTTGTAGTATGCTTCAAAAATATTTTTCCAAATCCATCTTCAATGGTTCCGTAAATATTAAGAGAATGCCTTCTTTAAGTCAACGGATGGGCATTTACTTTACTCCAGAAATAAATGCACAGCCGCATAACAACTTAATATCTCCCTTTAATCGTAGTACGTTTCAAAAGCAATTTTTCAAAACCATCGTCCATGTTTTAAGGAATATTAATAGAATTTCTCCTTTAAGTCAACGAATGGGCATTTACTTTCCTCCAGAAAAAAATGCACAGCCGCATAACAACTTAATTTGTCCCTTTACTCGTAGTACGCTTCAAAAGCAGTTTTTCAAATCCGTCTCCCACGTTTCCGTTAATATACAGAGAATTTATTCGTTTAGTCAACGGATGGGCATTTAGTTTCCTCCAGAAATAACTGCACAGCCGCATAACAACATTATCTCTCGCTTTACTCCTAGTGTTCTTCAAAAATATTTTTCCAAATCCATCTTCAATGTTTCCGTAAATATTAAGAGAATTTCTTCTTTAAGTCCACGGATGGGTATTCACTTTCCTCCAGAAATAAATGCACCGCCGCAGAACAAATTAAACTCTCATTTACTCATAGTATGCTTCAAAAAAGTATATCCAAATCCATCTAATATGTTTCCGTAAATAATCGGTGAATTTCTACTTTAAGTCAACGGATGGGCATTTACTTTCCTCCAGAAATAAATCCACAGCCGCATAACAACTTAATCTCTCCATTTACACGTAGTACGCTTCAAAAGCAATTTTTCAAATCCATCTTCCATGTTTTCATGAATATTAACAGAATTTCTTCTTTAAGTCAACGGATGGACATTTACTTTCCTCCAGAAAAAAATGCACAGCCGGATAACAACTTAATCTCTCACTTTACTTGTAGTGTGCTTAAAAAACATTTTTCCAAATCCATCTTCCAAGTTTCCGTAATTATTCAGAGAATTTCGTCTTTAAGTCAACGGATGGGCATATACTTTCTTCCAGAAATCAATGCATATCCGCAAAATAACCTAATTTCCCCAATTTACTCCTAGTATGCTCCAAAAATATTTCCAAATGCATGTTTCATGTTTCCGTGCTTATTCAGAGAATTTTTTCTTTAAGTCAACGGATGGGCATTTACTTTCCTCCAGAAATAAATGCACAGCCGGATAACAACTTAATCTCTCACTTTACTTGTAGTATGCTTCAAAAACCTTTTTCCAAATCCATCTTCCATGTTTCCGTAAATATTCAGAGAATTTCGTCTTTAAGTCAACGGATGGACATTTACTTTCTTCCAGAAATCAATGCATATCCGCAAAATAACCTAATTTCCCCAATTTACTCCTAGTATGCTCCAAAAATATTTCCAAATGCATCTTTCATGTTTCCGTGATTATTCAGAGAACTTTTTCTTTAAGTCAACGGATGGGCATTTACTTTCCTCCAGAAATAAATGCACAGCCGGATAACAACTTAATCTCTCACTTTACTTGTAGTATGCTTCAAAAAAAAATTCCAAATTCATCTTCAATGTTTTCGTTAATATTAAGAGAACTTCTTCTTTTAGTCAACGGATGAGCATTTACTTCACTCCAGAAATAAATGCACAGCCGCATAATAACTTAATTTCTCCCTTTACTCGTAGTATTCTTCAAAAAATGTATCCAAATCCATCTTATATGTTTCCGTAAATATTAAGATAATTTCTTATTTAAGTCAACGGATGGGCATTTACTTTCCTCCAGAAATAAATGCACAGCCGCATAACAACATTTTCTCTCGCTTTACTCGTAGCTTTCTTCAAAAACATTTTTCCAAATCCATCTTCAATGTTTCCGTAAATATTGAGAGAATATCTTCTTTAAGTCAACGGATGGGCCTTTTCTTTCCTCCAGAAATTAATTCACAGCCGCATAACAACTTAATCGTTTCCCTTTACTCGTAGCACACTCCAAAAATCTTCGAAATGCATCGTCCATGCTTCCGTGCATATTCAGAGAATTCCTTCTTTAAGTGAACGGATGGGCTTTTACTTTCTTCCAGAAATAAATGCACAGCCGTATAACAGCTTAATCTCTCCCTTTACTTGTAGTATGCTTCAAAAATATTTTTCCAAATCCATCTTCAATGGTTCCGTAAATATTAAGAGAATGCCTTCTTTAAGTCAACGGATGGGCATTTACTTTACTCCAGAAATAAATGCACAGCCGCATAACAACTTAATATCTCCCTTTAATCGTAGTACGTTTCAAAAGCAATTTTTCAAAACCATCGTCCATGTTTTAAGGAATATTAATAGAATTTCTCCTTTAAGTCAACGAATGGGCATTTACTTTCCTCCAGAAAAAAATGCACAGCCGCATAACAACTTAATTTGTCCCTTTACTCGTAGTACGCTTCAAAAGCAGTTTTTCAAATCCGTCTCCCACGTTTCCGTTAATATACAGAGAATTTATTCGTTTAGTCAACGGATGGGCATTTAGTTTCCTCCAGAAATAACTGCACAGCCGCATAACAACATTATCTCTCGCTTTACTCCTAGTTTTCTTCAAAAATATTTTTCCAAATCCATCTTCAATGTTTCCGTAAATATGAAGAGAATTTCTTCTTTAAGTCCACGGATGGGTATTCACTTTCCTCCAGAAATAAATGCACCGCCGCAGAACAAATTAAACTCTCATTTACTCATAGTATGCTTCAAAAAAGTATATCCAAATCCATCTAATATGTTTCCGTAAATAATCGGTGAATTTCTACTTTAAGTCAACGGATGGGCATTTACTTTCCTCCAAAAATAAATCCACAGCCGCATAACAACTTAATCTCTCCATTTACACGTAGTACGTTTCAAAAGCAATTTTTCAAATCCATCTTCCATGTTTTCATGAATATTAACAGAATTTCTTCTTTAAGTCAACGGATGGACATTTACTTTCCTCCAGAAATAAATGCACAGCCGGATAAAAACTTAATCTCTCACTTTACTCGTAGTATGCTTCAAAAACATTTTTCCAAATCCATCTTCCAAGTTTCCGTAATTATTCAGAGAATTTCGTCTTTACGTCAACGGATGGGCATTTACTTTCCTCCAGAAATCAATGCACAGCCGGATAACAACTTAATCTTTCACTTTACTTGTAGTATGCTTCAAAAACATTTTTCCAAATCCATCTTCCAAATTTCCGTAATTATTCAGAGAATTTCTTCTTTAAGTCAACGGATGGACATTTACTTTCCTCCAGAAATAAATGCACAGCCGGATAACAACTTAATCTCTCACTTTACTTGTAGTATGCTTCAGAAACTTTTTACCAAATCCATCTTCCAAGTTTCCGTAATTATTCAGAGAATTTCGTCTTTAAGTCAACGGATGGGCATTTACTTTCTTCCAGAAATTAATGCATATCCGCAAAGTAACCTAATTTCCCCAATTTTCTCCTAGTATGCTCCAAACATATTTCCAAATGCATCTTTCATGTTTCCGTGCTTATTCAGAGAATTTCTTCTTTAAGTCAACGGATGGGCATTTACTTTCCTCTAGAAATATATGCACAGCCGGATAACAACTTAATCTCTCACTTTACTTGTAGTGTGCTTCAAAAACATTTTTCCAAATCCATCTTCCAAGTTTCCGTAATTATTCAGAGAATTTCGTCTTTAAGTCAACGGATGGGCATATACTTTCTTCCAGAAATCAATGCATATCCGCAAAATAACCTAATTTCCCCAATTTTCTCCTAGTATGCTCCAAACATATTTCCAAATGCATCTTTCATGTTTCCGTGCTTATTCAGAGAATTTCTTCTTTAAGTCAACGGATGGGCATTTACTTTCCTCTAGAAATAAATGCACAGCCGGATAACAACTTAATCTCTCACTTTATTTGTAGTATGCTTCAAAAACCTTTTTCCAAATCCATCTTCCATGTTTAAGTAATTATTATGAGAATTTCGACTTTAAGTCAACGGATGGACATTTACTTTCTTCCAGAAATCAATGCATATCCGCAAAATAACCTAATTTCCCCAATTTACTCCTAGTATGCTCCAAAAATATTTCCAAATGCATCTTTCATGTTTCCGTGCTTATTCAGAGAATTTTTTCTTTAAGTCAACGGATGGGCATTTACTTTCCTCCAGAAATAAATGCACAGCCGGATAACAACTTAATCTCTCCCTTTACTTGTAGTATGCTTCAAAAATATTTTTCCAAATCCATCTTCAATGGTTCCGTAAATATTAAGAGAATGTCTTCTTTAAGTCAACGGATGGGCATTTACTTTACTCCAGAAATAAATGCACAGCCGCATAACAACATAATCTCTCCCTTTACTTGTAGTATGCTTCAAAAACATTTTTCCAAATCCATCTTCACCGTTTCCGTAAATATTAAGAGAATTTCTTCTTTAAGTCAACGGATGGGCATTTACTTTCCTCCAGAAATAAATGCACAGCCGGATAACAACTTAATCTCTCCCTTTACTTGTAGTATGCTTCAAAAATATTTTTCCAAATCCATCTTCAATGGTTCCGTAAATATTAAGAGAATGTTTTCTTTAAGTCAACGGATGGGCATTTACTTTACTCCAGAAATAAATGCACAGCCGCATAACAACTTAATCTCTCCCTTTACTTGTAGTATGCTTCAAAAACATTTTTCCAAATCCATCTTCAATGTTTCCGTAAATATTAAGAGAATTTCTTCTTTAAGTCAACGGATGGGCATTTACTTTACTCCAGAAATAAATGCACAGCCGCATAACAACTTAATATCTCCCTTTAATCGTAGTACGTTTCAAAAGCAATTTTTCCAAATCCATCTTCAATGTTTCCGTAAATATTAAGAGAATTTCTTCTTTAAGTCAACGAATGGGCATTTACTTTACTCCAGAAATAAATGCACAGCCCCATAACAACTTAATATCTCCCTTTAATCGTAAAACGTTTCAAAAGCAATTTTTCAAATCCATCTTCCATGTTTTAAGGAATATTAATAGAATTTCTCCTTTAAGTCAACGAATGGGCATTTACTTTAGTCCAGAAATAAATGCACAGCCGCATAACAACTTAATTTGTCCCTTTACTCGTAGTACGTTTCAAAAGCAATTTTTCAAAACCATCGTCCATGTTTTAAGGAATATTAATAGAATTTCTCCTTTAAGTCAACGAATGGGCATTTACTTTCCTCCAGAAAAAAATGCACAGCCGCATAACAACTTAATCTCTCCCTTTACTTGTAGTATGCTTCAAAAACATTTTTCCAAATCCATCTTCAATGTTTCCGTAAATATTAAGAGAATTTCTTCTTTAAGTCAACGGATGGGCATTTACTTTACTCCAGAAATAAATGCACAGCCGCATAACAACTTAATATCTCCCTTTAATCGTAGTACGTTTCAAAAGCAATTTTTCAAAACCATCGTCCATGTTTTAAGGAATATTAATAGAATTTCTCCTTTAAGTCAACGAATGGGCATTTACTTTCCTCCAGAAAAAAATGCACAGCCACATAACAACTTAATTTGTCCCTTTACTCGTAGTACGCTTCAAAAGCAGTTTTTCAAATCCGTCTCCCACGTTTCCGTTAATATTCAGAGAATTTATTCGTTTAGTCAACGGATGGGCATTTAGTTTCCTCCAGAAATAAATGCACAGCCGCATAACAACATTATCTCTCGCTTTACTCCTAGTGTTCTTCAAAAATATTTTTCCAAATCCATCTTCAATGTTTCCGTAAATATTAAGAGAATTTCTTCTTTAAGTCCACGGATGGGTATTTACTTTCCTCCAGAAATAAATGCACCGCCGCAGAACAAATTAAACTCTCATTTACTCATAGTATGCTTCAAAAATTTATATCCAAATCCATCTAATATGTTTCCTTAAATAATCGGTGAATTTCTACTTTAAGTCAACGGATGGGCATTTACTTTCCTCCAGAAATAAATCCACAGCCGCATAACAACTTAATCTCTCCATTTACACGTAGTACGCTTCAAAAGCAATTTTTCAAATCCATCTTCCATGTTTTCATGAATATTAACAGAATTTCTTCTTTAACCCTTAATTGGTGAGGTGGGGTGTTTTGTACCCCAGAGAAATTTAAATTCTGAAATACTGCCATTTTACATTACTACATGGACTGTGCACTTACATATTTATGTACACTTACAGTACTTTTTCAGTTGTATCGAAACAAGTAAATAATGCAAAATTCACAGAAAATTTTCTTATTTTAATTCGCTAAATTTTGTGGAGTGCACAAGAAGTCAAATTTTGGGGTTTCACACACCCCACCTCACCACTTACGTAAAAAAAATCATCTCACCACTTAAGGGTTAAGTCAACGGATGGACATTTACTTTCCTCCAGAAATAAATGCACAGCCGGATAACAACTTAATCTCTCACTTTACTTGTAGTGTGCTTAAAAAACATTTTTCCAAATCCATCTTCCAAGTTTCCGTAATTATTCAGAGAATTTCGTCTTTAAGTCAACGGATGGGCATATACTTTCTTCCAGAAATCAATGCATATCCGCAAAATAACCTAATTTCCCCAATTTACTCCTAGTATGCTCCAAAAATATTTCCAAATGCATGTTTCATGTTTCCGTGCTTATTCAGAGAATTTCTTCTTTAAGTCAAAGGATGGGCATTTACATTCCTCCAGAAATAAATGCACAGTCGGATAACAACTTAATCTCTCACTTTACTTGTAGTATGCTTCAAAAACCTTTTTCTAAATCCATCTTCCATGTTTTGGTAATTATTAGGAGAATTTCGTCTTTAAGTCAACGGATGGACATTTACTTTCTTCCAGAAATCAATGCATATCCGCAAAATAACCTAATTTCCCCAATTTACTCCTAGTATGCTCCAAAAATATTTCCAAATGCATCTTTCATGTTTCCGTGCTTATTCAGAGAATTTTTTCTTTAAGTCAACGGATGGGCATTTACTTTCCTCCAGAAATCAATGCACAGCCGGATAACAACTTAATCTCTCACTTTACTTGTAGTATGCTTCAAAAACATTTTTCCAAATCCATCTTCCAAATTTCCGTAATTATTCAGAGAATTTCTTCTTTAAGTCAACGGATGGGCATTTACTTTACTCCAGAAATAAATGCACAGCCGCATAACAACTTAATATTTCCCTTTAATCGTAGTACGTTTCAAAAGCAATTTTTCAAAACCATCGTCCATGTTTTAAGGAATATTAATAGAATTTCTCCTTTAAGTCAACGAATGGGCATTTACTTTCCTCCAGAAAAAAATGCACAGCCACATAACAACTTAATTTGTCCCTTTACTCGTAGTACGCTTCAAAAGCAGTTTTTCAAATCCGTCTCCCACGTTTCCGTTAATATTCAGAGAATTTATTCGTTTAGTCAACGGATGGGCATTTAGTTTCCTCCAGAAATAAATGCACAGCCGCATAACAACATTATCTCTCGCTTTACTCCTAGTGTTCTTCAAAAATATTTTTCCAAATCCATCTTCAATGTTTCCGTAAATATTAAGAGAATTTCTTCTTTAAGTCCACGGATGGGTATTTACTTTCCTCCAGAAATAAATGCACCGCCGCAGAACAAATTAAACTCTCATTTACTCATAGTATGCTTCAAAAAAGTATATCCAAATCCATCTAATATGTTTCCTTAAATAATCGGTGAATTTCTACTTTAAGTCAACGGATGGGCATTTACTTTCCTCCAGAAATAAATCCACAGCCGCATAACAACTTAATCTCTCCATTTACACGTAGTACGCTTCAAAAGCAATTTTTCAAATCCATCTTCCATGTTTTCATGAATATTAACAGAATTTCTTCTTTAAGTCAACGGATGGACATTTACTTTCCTCCAGAAATAAATGCACAGCCGGATAACAACTTAATCTCTCACTTTACTTGTAGTGTGCTTAAAAAACATTTTTCCAAATCCATCTTCCAAGTTTCCGTAATTATTCAGAGAATTTCGTCTTTAAGTCAACGGATGGGCATATACTTTCTTCCAGAAATCAATGCATATCCGCAAAATAACCTAATTTCCCCAATTTACTCCTAGTATGCTCCAAAAATATTTCCAAATGCATGTTTCATGTTTCCGTGCTTATTCAGAGAATTTCTTCTTTAAGTCAACGGATGGGCATTTACATTCCTCCAGAAATAAATGCAGAGCCGGATAACAACTTAATCTCTCACTTTACTTGTAGTATGCTTCAAAAACCTTTTTCTAAATCCATCTTCCATGTTTTGGTAATTATTATGAGAATTTCGTCTTTAAGTCAACGGATGGACATTTACTTTCTTCCAGAAATCAATGCATATCCGCAAAATAACCTAATTTCCCCAATTTACTCCTAGTATGCTCCAAAAATATTTCCAAATGCATCTTTCATGTTTCCGTGCTTATTCAGAGAATTTTTTCTTTAAGTCAACGGATGGGCATTTACTTTCCTCCAGAAATAAATGCACAGCCGGATAACAACTTCATCTCTCACTTTACTTGTAGTATGCTTTAAAAACATTTTTCCAAATCCATCTTCCAAGTTTCCGTAATTATTCAGAGAATTTCGTCTTTAAGTCAACGGATGGGCATATACTTTCTTCCAGAAATCAATGCATATCCGCAAAATAACCTAATTTCCCCAATTTACTCCTAGTATGCTCCAAAAATATTTCCAAATCCATCTTCCATGTTTTCATGAATATTAACAGAATTTCTTCTTTAAGTCAACGGATGGACATTTACTTTCCTCCAGAAATAAATGCACAGCCGGATAACAACTTAATCTCTCACTTTACTTGTAGTATGCTTCAAAAACATTTTTCCAAATCCATCTTCCAAATTTCCGTAATTATTCAGAGAATTTCTTCTTTAAGTCAACGGATGGACATTTACTTTCCTCCAGAAATCTATGCATATCCGCAAAATAACCTAATTTCCCCAATTTTCTCCCAGTATGCTCCAAACATATTTCCAAATGCATCTTTCATGTTTCCGTGCTTATTCAGAGAATTTCTTCTTTAAGTCAACGGATGGGCATTTACTTTCCTCCAGAAATAAATGCACAGCCGGATAACAACTTAATCTCTCACTTTACTTGTAGTATGCTTCAAAAACCTTTTTCCAAATCCATCTTCCATGTTTCCGTAATTATTCAGAGAATTTCGTCTTTAAGTCAACGGATGGACATTTACTTTCTTCCAGAAATCAATGCATATCCGCAAAATAACCTAATTTCCCCAATTTACTCCTAGTATGCTCCAAAAATATTTCCAAATGCATCTTTCATGTTTCCGTGATTATTCAGAGAATTTTTTCTTTAAGTCAACGGATGGGCATTTACTTTCCTCCAGAAATAAATGCACAGCCGGATAACAACTTAATCTCTCACTTTACTTGTAGTATGCTTCAAAAAAAAATTCCAAATTCATCTTCAATGTTTTCGTTAATATTAAGAGAACTTCTTCTTTTAGTAAACGGATGAGCATTTACTTCACTCCAGAAATAAATGCACAGCCGCATAATAACTTAATTTCTCCCTTTACTCGTAGTATTCTTCAAAAAATGTATCCAAATCCATCTTATATGTTTCCGTAAATATTAAGATAATTTCTTATTTAAGTCAACGGATGGGCATTTACTTTCCTCCAGAAATAAATGCACAGCCGCATAACAACATTTTCTCTCGCTTTACTCGTAGCTTTCTTCAAAAACATTTTTCCAAATCCATCTTCAATGTTTCCGTAAATATTGAGAGAATATCTTCTTTAAGTCAACGGATGGGCCTTTTCTTTCCTCCAGAAATTAATTCACAGCCGCATAACAACTTAATCGTTTCCCTTTACTCGTAGCACACTCCAAAAATCTTCGAAATGCATCTTCCATGTTTACGTGCATATTCAGAGAATTCCTTCTTTAAGTCAACGGATGGACATTTACTTTCCTCCAGAAATAAATGCAAAGCCGCATAACAATTTAATCTCTCCCTTTACTCGTAGTATGCTCCAAAAAAACTTCCAAATGCATCGTCCATGCTTCCGTGCATATTCAGAGAATTCCTTCTTTAAGTGAACGGATGGGCTTTTACTTTCTTCCAGAAATAAATGCACAGCCGTATAACAGCTTAATCTCTCCCTTTACTTGTAGTATGCTTCAAAAATATTTTTCCAAATCCATCTTCAATGGTTCCGTAAATATTAAGAGAATGCCTTCTTTAAGTCAACGGATGGGCATTTACTTTACTCCAGAAATAAATGCACAGCCGCATAACAACTTAATATCTCCCTTTAATCGTAGTACGTTTCAAAAGCAATTTTTCAAAACCATCGTCCATGTTTTAAGGAATATTAATAGAATTTCTCCTTTAAGTCAACGAATGGGCATTTACTTTCCTCCAGAAAAAAATGCACAGCCGCATAACAACTTAATTTGTCCCTTTACTCGTAGTACGCTTCAAAAGCAGTTTTTCAAATCCGTCTCCCACGTTTCCGTTAATATACAGAGAATTTATTCGTTTAGTCAACGGATGGGCATTTAGTTTCCTCCAGAAATAACTGCACAGCCGCATAACAACATTATCTCTCGCTTTACTCCTAGTGTTCTTCAAAAATATTTTTCCAAATCCATCTTCAATGTTTCCGTAAATATTAAGAGAATTTCTTCTTTAAGTCCACGGATGGGTATTCACTTTCCTCCAGAAATAAATGCACCGCCGCAGAACAAATTAAACTCTCATTTACTCATAGTATGCTTCAAAAAAGTATATCCAAATCCATCTAATATGTTTCCGTAAATAATCGGTGAATTTCTACTTTAAGTCAACGGATGGGCATTTACTTTCCTCCAGAAATAAATCCACAGCCGCATAACAACTTAACCTCTCCATTTACACGTAGTACGCTTCAAAAGCAATTTTTCAAATCCATCTTCCATGTTTTCATGAATATTAACAGAATTTCTTCTTTAAGTCAACGGATGGACATTTACTTTCCTCCAGAAATAAATGCACAGCCGGATAACAACTTAATCTCTCACTTTACTTGTAGTGTGCTTAAAAAACATTTTTCCAAATCCATCTTCCAAGTTTCAAATTATTCAGAGAATTTCGTCTTTAAGTCAACGGATGGGCATATACTTTCTTCCAGAAATCAATGCATATCCGCAAAATAACCTAATTTCCCCAATTTACTCCTAGTATGCTCCAAAAATATTTCCAAATGCATGTTTCATGTTTCCGTGCTTATTCAGAGAATTTCTTCTTTAAGTCAACGGATGGGCATTTACTTTCCTCCAGAAATAAATGCACAGCCGGATAACAACTTAATCTCTCACTTTACTTGTAGTATGCTTCAAAAACCTTTTTCTAAATCCATCTTCCATGTTTTGGTAATTATTATGAGAATTTCGTCTTTAAGTCAACGGATGGACATTTACTTTCTTCCAGAAATCAATGCATATCCGCAAAATAACCTAATTTCCCCAATTTACTCCTAGTATGCTCCAAAAATATTTCCAAATGCATCTTTCATGTTTCCGTGCTTATTCAGAGAATTTTTTCTTTAAGTCAACGGATGGGCATTTACTTTCCTCCAGAAATAAATGCACAGCCGGATAACAACTTCATCTCTCACTTTACTTGTAGTATGCTTTAAAAACATTTTTCCAAATCCATCTTCCAAATTTCAGTAATTATTCAGAGAATGTCTTCTTTAAGTCAACGGATGGGCATTTACTTTCCTCCAGAAATAAATGCACAGCCGGATAACAACTTAATCTCTCACTTTACTTGTAGTATGCTTCAAAAACATTTTTCCAAATCCATCTTCCAAGTTTCCGTAATTATTCAGAGAATTTCGTCTTTAAGTCAACGGATGGGCATTTACTTTCTTCCAGAAATCAATGCATATCCGCAAAATAACCTAATTTCCCCAATTTACTCCTAGTATGCTCCAAAAATATTTCCAAATGCATCTTTCATGTTTCCGTGCTTATTCAGAGAATTTTTTCTTTAAGTCAACGGATGGGCATTTACTTTCCTCCAGAAATCAATGCACAGCCGGATAACAACTTAATCTCTCACTTTACTTGTAGTATGCTTCAAAAACATTTTTCCAAATCCATCTTCCAAATTTCCGTAATTATTCAGAGAATTTCTTCTTTAAGTCAACGGATGGACATTTACTTTCCTCCAGAAATCTATGCATATCCGCAAAATAACCTAATTTCCCCAATTTTCTCCCAGTATGCTCCAAACATATTTCCAAATGCATCTTTCATGTTTCCGTGCTTATTCAGAGAATTTTTTCTTTAAGTCAACGGATGGGCATTTACTTTCCTCCAGAAATAAATGCACAGCCGGATAACAACTTAATCTCTCACTTTACTTGTAGTATGCTTCAAAAACCTTTTTCCAAATCCATCTTCCATGTTTCCGTAAATATTCAGAGAATTTCGTCTTTAAGTCAACGGATGGACATTTACTTTCTTCCAGAAATCAATGCATATCCGCAAAATAACCTAATTTCCCCAATTTACTCCTAGTATGCTCCAAAAATATTTCCAAATGCATCTTTCATGTTTCCGTGATTATTCAGAGAACTTTTTCTTTAAGTCAACGGATGGGCATTTACTTTCCTCCAGAAATAAATGCACAGCTGGATAACAACTTAATCTCTCACTTTACTTGTAGTATGCTTCAAAAAAAAATTCCAAATTCATCTTCAATGTTTTCGTTAATATTAAGAGAACTTCTTCTTTTAGTCAACGGATGAGCATTTACTTCACTCCAGAAATAAATGCACAGCCGCATAAGAACTTAATTTCTCCCTTTAGTCGTAGTATTCTTCAAAAAATG
Organism: Maratus speciosus; assembly: GCA_963932465.1. Lineage (NCBI taxonomy): Eukaryota > Metazoa > Arthropoda > Arachnida > Araneae > Salticidae > Maratus > Maratus speciosus. The sequence goes on along the minus strand of OZ010798.1, from coordinate 9,436,333 downwards.
TATCCAAATCCATCTTATATGTTTCCGTAAATATTAAGATAATTTCTTATTTAAGTCAACGGATGGGCATTTACTTTCCTCCAGAAATAAATGCACAGCCGCATAACAACATTTTCTCTCGCTTTACTCGTAGCTTTCTTCAAAAACATTTTTCCAAATCCATCTTCAATGTTTCCGAAAATATTGAGAGAATATCTTCTTTAAGTCAACGGATGGCCCTTTTCTTTCCTCCAGAAATTAATTCACAGCCGCATAACAACTTAATCGTTTCCCTTTACTCGTAGCACACTCCAAAAATCTTCGAAATGCATCGTCCATTCTTCCGTGCATATTCAGAGAATTCCTTCTTTAAGTGAACGGATGGGCTTTTACTTTCTTCCAGAAATAAATGCACAGCCGTATAACAGCTTAATCTCTCCCTTTACTTGTAGTATGCTTCAAAAATATTTTTCCAAATCCATCTTCAATGGTTCCGTAAATATTAAGAGAATGCCTTCTTTAAGTCAACGGATGGGCATTTACTTTACTCCAGAAATAAATGCACAGCCGCATAACAACTTAATATCTCCCTTTAATCGTAGTACGTTTCAAAAGCAATTTTTCAAAACCATCGTCCATGTTTTAAGGAATATTAATAGAATTTCTCCTTTAAGTCAACGAATGGGCATTTACTTTCCTCCAGAAAAAAATGCACAGCCGCATAACAACTTAATTTGTCCCTTTACTCGTAGTACGCTTCAAAAGCAGTTTTTCAAATCCGTCTCCCACGTTTCCGTTAATATACAGAGAATTTATTCGTTTAGTCAACGGATGGGCATTTAGTTTCCTCCAGAAATAACTGCACAGCCGCATAACAACATTATCTCTCGCTTTACTCCTAGTGTTCTTCAAAAATATTTTTCCAAATCCATCTTCAATGTTTCCGTAAATATTAAGAGAATTTCTTCTTTAAGTCCACGGATGGGTATTCACTTTCCTCCAGAAATAAATGCACCGCCGCAGAACAAATTAAACTCTCATTTACTCATAGTATGCTTCAAAAAAGTATATCCAAATCCATCTAATATGTTTCCGTAAATAATCGGTGAATTTCTACTTTAAGTCAACGGATGGGCATTTACTTTCCTCCAGAAATAAATCCACAGCCGCATAACAACTTAATCTCTCCATTTACACGTAGTACGTTTCAAAAGCAATTTTTCAAATCCATCTTCCATGTTTTCATGAATATTAACAGAATTTCTTCTTTAAGTCAACGGATGGACATTTACTTTCCTCCAGAAATAAATGCACAGCCGGATAAAAACTTAATCTCTCACTTTACTCGTAGTATGCTTCAAAAACATTTTTCCAAATCCATCTTCCAAGTTTCCGTAATTATTCAGAGAATTTCGTCTTTACGTCAACGGATGGGCATTTACTTTCCTCCAGAAATCAATGCACAGCCGGATAACAACTTAATCTTTCACTTTACTTGTAGTATGCATCAAAAACATTTTTCCAAATCCATCTTCCAAATTTCCGTAATTATTCAGAGAATTTTTTCTTTAAGTCAACGGATGGACATTTACTTTCCTCCAGAAATAAATGCACAGCCGGATAACAACTTAATCTCTCACTTTACTTGTAGTATGCTTCAGAAACTTTTTACCAAATCCATCTTCCAAGTTTCCGTAATTATTCAGAGAATTTCGTCTTTAAGTCAACGGATGGGCATATACTTTCTTCCAGAAATCAATGCATATCCGCAAAATAACCTAATTTCCCCAATTTTCTCCTAGTATGCTCCAAACATATTTCCAAATGCATCTTTAATGTTTCCGTGCTTATTCAGAGAATTTCTTCTTTAAGTCAACGGATGGGCATTTACTTTCCTCTAGAAATAAATGCACAGCCGGATAACAAATTAATCTCTCACTTTACTTGTAGTGTGCTTCAAAAACATTTTTCCAAATCCATCTTCCAAGTTTCCGTAATTATTCAGAGAATTTCGTCTTTAAGTCAACGGATGGGCATATACTTTCTTCCAGAAATCAATGCATATCCGCAAAATAACCTAATTTCCCCAATTTTCTCCTAGTATGCTCCAAACATATTTCCAAATGCATCTTTCATGTTTCCGTGCTTATTCAGAGAATTTCTTCTTTAAGTCAACGGATGGGCATTTACTTTCCTCTAGAAATAAATGCACAGCCGGATAACAACTTAATCTCTCACTTTATTTGTAGTATGCTTCAAAAACCTTTTTCCAAATCCATCTTCCATGTTTAAGTAATTATTATGAGAATTTCGACTTTAAGTCAACGGATGGACATTTACTTTCTTCCAGAAATCAATGCATATCCGCAAAATAACCTAATTTCCCCAATTTACTCCTAGTATGCTCCAAAAATATTTCCAAATGCATCTTTCATGTTTCCGTGCTTATTCAGAGAATTTTTTCTTTAAGTCAACGGATGGGCATTTACTTTCCTCCAGAAATAAATGCACAGCCGGATAACAACTTAATCTCTCCCTTTACTTGTAGTATGCTTCAAAAATATTTTTCCAAATCCATCTTCAATGGTTCCGTAAATATTAAGAGAATGTCTTCTTTAAGTCAACGGATGGGCATTTACTTTACTCCAGAAATAAATGCACAGCCGCATAACAACATAATCTCTCCCTTTACTTGTAGTATGCTTCAAAAACATTTTTCCAAATCCATCTTCACCGTTTCCGTAAATATTAAGAGAATTTCTTCTTTAAGTCAACGGATGGGCATTTACTTTCCTCCAGAAATAAATGCACAGCCGGATAACAACTTAATCTCTCCCTTTACTTGTAGTATGCTTCAAAAATATTTTTCCAAATCCATCTTCAATGGTTCCGTAAATATTAAGAGAATGTTTTCTTTAAGTCAACGGGTGGGCATTTACTTTACTCCAGAAATAAATGCACAGCCGCATAACAACTTAATCTCTCCCTTTACTTGTAGTATGCTTCAAAAACATTTTTCCAAATCCATCTTCAATGTTTCCGTAAATATTAAGAGAATTTCTTCTTTAAGTCAACGGATGGGCATTTACTTTACTCCAGAAATAAATGCACAGCCGCATAACAACTTAATATCTCCCTTTAATCGTAGTACGTTTCAAAAGCAATTTTTCCAAATCCATCTTCAATGTTTCCGTAAATATTAAGAGAATTTCTTCTTTAAGTCAACGGATGGGCATTTACTTTACTCCAGAAATAAATGCACAGCCCCATAACAACTTAATATCTCCCTTTAATCGTAAAACGTTTCAAAAGCAATTTTTCAAATCCATCTTCCATGTTTTAAGGAATATTAATAGAATTTCTCCTTTAAGTCAACGAATGGGCATTTACTTTAGTCCAGAAATAAATGCACAGCCGCATAACAACTTAATTTGTCCCTTTACTCGTAGTACGTTTCAAAAGCAATTTTTCAAAACCATCGTCCATGTTTTAAGGAATATTAATAGAATTTCTCCTTTAAGTCAACGAATGGGCATTTACTTTCCTCCAGAAAAAAATGCACAGCCGCATAACAACTTAATCTCTCCCTTTACTTGTAGTATGCTTCAAAAACATTTTTCCAAATCCATCTTCAATGTTTCCGTAAATATTAAGAGAATTTCTTCTTTAAGTCAACGGATGGGCATTTACGTTACTCCAGAAATAAATGCACAGCCGCATAACAACTTAATATCTCCCTTTAATCGTAGTACGTTTCAAAAGCAATTTTTCAAAACCATCGTCCATGTTTTAAGGAATATTAATAGAATTTCTCCTTTAAGTCAACGAATGGGCATTTACTTTCCTCCAGAAAAAAATGCACAGCCACATAACAACTTAATTTGTCCCTTTACTCGTAGTACGCTTCAAAAGCAGTTTTTCAAATCCGTCTCCCACGTTTCCGTTAATATTCAGAGAATTTATTCGTTTAGTCAACGGATGGGCATTTAGTTTCCTCCAGAAATAAATGCACAGCCGCATAACAACATTATCTCTCGCTTTACTCCTAGTGTTCTTCAAAAATATTTTTCCAAATCCATCTTCAATGTTTCCGTAAATATTAAGAGAATTTCTTCTTTAAGTCCACTGATGGGTATTTACTTTCCTCCAGAAATAAATGCACCGCCGCAGAACAAATTAAACTCTCATTTACTCATAGTATGCTTCAAAAAAGTATATCCAAATCCATCTAATATGTTTCCTTAAATAATCGGTGAATTTCTACTTTAAGTCAACGGATGGGCATTTACTTTCCTCCAGAAATAAATCCACAGCCGCATAACAACTTAATCTCTCCATTTACACGTAGTACGCTTCAAAAGCAATTTTTCAAATCCATCTTCCATGTTTTCATGAATATTAACAGAATTTCTTCTTTAAGTCAACGGATGGACATTTACTTTCCTCCAGAAATAAATGCACAGCCGGATAACAACTTAATCTCTCACTTTACTTGTAGTGTGCTTAAAAAACATTTTTCCAAATCCATCTTCCAAGTTTCCGTAATTATTCAGAGAATTTCGTCTTTAAGTCAACGGATGGGCATATACTTTCTTCCAGAAATCAATGCATATCCGCAAAATAACCTAATTTCCCCAATTTACTCCTAGTATGCTCCAAAAATATTTCCAAATGCATGTTTCATGTTTCCGTGCTTATTCAGAGAATTTCTTCTTTAAGTCAACGGATGGGCATTTACTTTCCTCCAGAAATAAATGCACAGCCGGATAACAACTTAATCTCTCACTTTACTTGTAGTATGCTTTAAAAACATTTTTCCAAATCCATCTTCCAAATTTCAGTAATTATTCAGAGAATTTCGTCTTTAAGTCAACGGATGGGCATATACTTTCTTCCAGAAATCAATGCATATCCGCAAAATAACCTAATTTCCCCAATTTACTCCTAGTATGCTCCAAAAATATTTCCAAATGCATGTTTCATGTTTCCGTGCTTATTCAGAGAATTTCTTCTTTAAGTCAACGGATGGGCATTTACTTTCCTCCAGAAATAAATGCACAGCCGGATAACAACTTAATCTCTCACTTTACTTGTAGTATGCTTCAAAAACCTTTTTCTAAATCCATCTTCCATGTTTTGGTAATTATTATGAGAATTTCGTCTTTAAGTCAACGGATGGACATTTACTTTCTTCCAGAAATCAATGCATATCCGCAAAATAACCTAATTTCCCCAATTTACTCCTAGTATGCTCCAAAAATATTTCCAAATGCATCTTTCATGTTTCCGTGCTTATTCAGAGAATTTTTTCTTTAAGTCAACGGATGGGCATTTACTTTCCTCCAGAAATAAATGCACAGCCGGATAACAACTTCATCTCTCACTTTACTTGTAGTATGCTTTAAAAACATTTTTCCAAATCCATCTTCCAAATTTCAGTAATTATTCAGAGAATGTCTTCTTTAAGTCAACGGATGGGCATTTACTTTACTCCAGAAATAAATGCACAGCCGCATAACAACTTAATATCTCCCTTTAATCGTAGTACGTTTCAAAAGCAATTTTTCAAATCCATCTTCCATGTTTTCATGAATATTAACAGAATTTCTTCTTTAAGTCAACGGATGGACATTTACTTTCCTCCAGAAATAAATGCACAGCCGGATAACAACTTAATCTCTCACTTTACTTGTAGTATGCTTCAAAAACATTTTTCCAAATCCATCTTCCAAGTTTCCGTAATTATTCAGAGAATTTCGTCTTTAAGTCAACGGATGGGCATTTACTTTCTTCCAGAAATCAATGCATATCCGCAAAATAACCTAATTTCCCCAATTTACTCCTAGTATGCTCCAAAAATATTTCCAAATGCATCTTTCATGTTTCCGTGCTTATTCAGAGAATTTTTTCTTTAAGTCAACGGATGGGCATTTACTTTCCTCCAGAAATCAATGCACAGCCGGATAACAACTTAATCTCTCACTTTACTTGTAGTATGCTTCAAAAACATTTTTCCAAATCCATCTTCCAAATTTCCGTAATTATTCAGAGAATTTCTTCTTTAAGTCAACGGATGGACATTTACTTTCCTCCAGAAATCTATGCATATCCGCAAAATAACCTAATTTCCCCAATTTTCTCCCAGTATGCTCCAAACATATTTCCAAATGCATCTTTCATGTTTCCGTGCTTATTCAGAGAATTTCTTCTTTAAGTCAACGGATGGGCATTTACTTTCCTCCAGAAATAAATGCACAGCCGGATAACAACTTAATCCTCACTTTACTTGTAGTATGCTTCAAAAACCTTTTTCCAAATCCATCTTCCATGTTTCCGTAATTATTCAGAGAATTTCGTCTTTAAGTCAACGGATGGACATTTACTTTCTTCCAGAAATCAATGCATATCCGCAAAATAACCTAATTTCCCCAATTTACTCCTAGTATGCTCCAAAAATATTTCCAAATGCATCTTTCATGTTTCCGTGATTATTCAGAGAATTTTTTCTTTAAGTCAACGGATGGGCATTTACTTTCCTCCAGAAATAAATGCACAGCCGGATAACAACTTAATCTCTCACTTTACTTGTAGTATGCTTCAAAAAAAAATTCCAAATTCATCTTCAATGTTTTCGTTAATATTAAGAGAACTTCTTCTTTTAGTCAACGGATGAGCATTTACTTCACTCCAGAAATAAATGCACAGCCGCATAATAACTTAATTTCTCCCTTTACTCGTAGTATTCTTCAAAAAATGTATCCAAATCCATCTTATATGTTTCCGTAAATATTAAGATAATTTCTTATTTAAGTCAACGGATGGGCATTTACTTTTCTCCAGAAATAAATGCACAGCCGCATAACAACATTTTCTCTCGCTTTACTCGTAGCTTTCTTCAAAAACATTTTTCCAAATCCATCTTCAATGTTTCCGTAAATATTGAGAGAATATCTTCTTTAAGTCAACGGATGGGCCTTTTCTTTCCTCCAGAAATTAATTCACAGCCGCATAACAACTTAATCGTTTCCCTTCACTCGTAGCACACTCCAAAAATCTTCGAAATGCATCTTCCATGTTTACGTGCATATTCAGAGAATTCCTTCTTTAAGTCAACGGATGGACATTTACTTTCCTCCAGAAATAAATGCAAAGCCGCATAACAATTTAATCTCTCCCTTTACTCGTAGTATGCTCCAAAAAAACTTCCAAATGCATCGTCCATGCTTCCGTGCATATTCAGAGAATTCCTTCTTTAAGTGAACGGATGGGCTTTTACTTTCTTCCAGAAATAAATGCACAGCCGTATAACAGCTTAATCTCTCCCTTTACTTGTAGTATGCTTCAAAAATATTTTTCCAAATCCATCTTCAATGGTTCCGTAAATATTAAGAGAATGCCTTCTTTAAGTCAACGGATGGGCATTTACTTTACTCCAGAAATAAATGCACAGCCGCATAACAACTTAATATCTCCCTTTAATCGTAGTACGTTTCAAAAGCAATTTTTCAAAACCATCGTCCATGTTTTAAGGAATATTAATAGAATTTCTCCTTTAAGTCAACGAATGGGCATTTACTTTCCTCCAGAAAAAAATGCACAGCCGCATAACAACTTAATTTGTCCCTTTACTCGTAGTACGCTTCAAAAGCAGTTTTTCAAATCCGTCTCCCACGTTTCCGTTAATATACAGAGAATTTATTCGTTTAGTCAACGGATGGGCATTTAGTTTCCTCCAGAAATAACTGCACAGCCGCATAACAACATTATCTCTCGCTTTACTCCTAGTGTTCTTCAAAAATATTTTTCCAAATCCATCTTCAATGTTTCCGTAAATATTAAGAGAATTTCTTCTTTAAGTCCACGGATGGGTATTCACTTTCCTCCAGAAATAAATGCACCGCCGCAGAACAAATTAAACTCTCATTTACTCATAGTATGCTTCAAAAAAGTATATCCAAATCCATCTAATATGTTTCCGTAAATAATCGGTGAATTTCTACTTTAAGTCAACGGATGGGCATTTACTTTCCTCCAGAAATAAATCCACAGCCGCATAACAACTTAATCTCTCCATTTACACGTAGTACGTTTCAAAAGCAATTTTTCAAATCCATCTTCCATGTTTTCATGAATATTAACAGAATTTCTTCTTTAAGTCAACGGATGGACATTTACTTTCCTCCAGAAATAAATGCACAGCCGGATAAAAACTTAATCTCTCACTTTACTCGTAGTATGCTTCAAAAACATTTTTCCAAATCCATCTTCCAAGTTTCCGTAATTATTCAGAGAATTTCGTCTTTACGTCAACGGATGGGCATTTACTTTCCTCCAGAAATCAATGCACAGCCGGATAACAACTTAATCTTTCACTTTACTTGTAGTATGCTTCAAAAACATTTTTCCAAATCCATCTTCCAAATTTCCGTAATTATTCAGAGAATTTCTTCTTTAAGTCAACGGATGGACATTTACTTTCCTCCAGAAATAAATGCACAGCCGGATAACAACTTAATCTCTCACTTTACTTGTAGTATGCTTCAGAAACTTTTTACCAAATCCATCTTCCAAGTTTCCGTAATTATTCAGAGAATTTCGTCTTTAAGTCAACGGATGGGCATTTACTTTCTTCCAGAAATTAATGCATATCCGCAAAGTAACCTAATTTCCCCAATTTTCTCCTAGTATGCTCCAAACATATTTCCAAATGCATCTTTCATGTTTCCGTGCTTATTCAGAGAATTTCTTCTTTAAGTCAACGGATGGGAATTTACTTTCCTCTAGAAATAAATGCACAGCCGGATAACAACTTAATCTCTCACTTTATTTGTAGTATGCTTCAAAAACCTTTTTCCAAATCCATCTTCCATGTTTCCGTAATTATTATGAGAATTTCGACTTTAAGTCAACGGATGGACATTTACTTTCTTCCAGAAATCAATGCATATCCGCAAAATAACCTAATTTCCCCAATTTACTCCTAGTATGCTCCAAAAATATTTCCAAATGCATCTTTCATGTTTCCGTGCTTATTCAGAGAATTTTTTCTTTAAGTCAACGGATGGGCATTTACTTTCCTCCAGAAATAAATGCACAGCCGGATAACAACTTAATCTCTCCCTTTACTTGTAGTATGCTTCAAAAATATTTTTCCAAATCCATCTTCAATGGTTCCGTAAATATTAAGAGAATGTCTTCTTTAAGTCAACGGGTGGGCATTTACTTTACTCCAGAAATAAATGCACAGCCGCATAACAACTTAATCTCTCCCTTTACTTGTAGTATGCTTCAAAAACATTTTTCCAAATCCATCTTCAAAGTTTCCGTAAATATTAAGAGAATTTCTTCTTTAAGTCAACGGATGGGCATTTACTTTCCTCCAGAAATAAGTGCACAGCCGGATAACAACTTAATCTCTCCCTTTACTTGTAGTATGCTTCAAAAATATTTTTCCAAATCCATCTTCAATGGTTCCGTAAATATTAAGAGAATGTTTTCTTTAAGTCAACGGATGGGCATTTACTTTACTCCAGAAATAAATGCACAGCCGCATAACAACTTAATCTCTCCCTTTACTTGTAGTATGCTTCAAAAACATTTTTCCAAATCCATCTTCAATGTTTCCGTAAATATTAAGAGAATTTCTTCTTTAAGTCAACGGATGGGCATTTACTTTACTCCAGAAATAAATGCACAGCCGCATAACAACTTAATATCTCCCTTTAATCGTAGTACGTTTCAAAAGCAATTTTTCCAAATCCATCTTCAATGTTTCCGTAAATATTAAGAGAATTTCTTCTTTAAGTCAACGAATGGGCATTTACTTTACTCCAGAAATAAATGCACAGCCCCATAACAACTTAATATCTCCCTTTAATCGTAAAACGTTTCAAAAGCAATTTTTCAAATCCATCTTCCATGTTTTAAGGAATATTAATAGAATTTCTCCTTTAAGTCAACGAATGGGCATTTACTTTCCTCCAGAAAAAAATGCACAGCCGCATAACAACTTAATCTCTCCCTTTACTTGTAGTATGCTTCAAAAACATTTTTCCAAATCCATCTTCAATGTTTCCGTAAATATTAAGAGAATTTCTTCTTTAAGTCAACGGATGGGCATTTACTTTACTCCAGAAATAAATGCACAGCCGCATGACAACTTAATATCTCCCTTTAATCGTAGTACGTTTCAAAAGCAATTTTTCAAAACCATCGTCCATGTTTTAAGGAATATTAATAGAATTTCTCCTTTAAGTCAACGAATGGGCATTTACTTTCCTCCAGAAAAAAATGCACAGCCGCATAACAACTTAATTTGTCCCTTTACTCGTAGTACGCTTCAAAAGCAGTTTTTCAAATCCGTCTCCCACGTTTCCGTTAATATTCAGAGAATTTATTCGTTTAGTCAACGGATGGGCATTTAGTTTCCTCCAGAAATAAATGCACAGCCGCATAACAACATTATATCTCGCTTTACTCCTAGTGTTCTTCAAAAATATTTTTCCAAATCCATCTTCAATGTTTCCGTAAATATTAAGAGAATTTCTTCTTTAAGTCCACGGATGGGTATTTACTTTCCTCCAGAAATAAATGCACCGCCGCAGAACAAATTAAACTCTCATTTACTCATAGTATGCTTCAAAAAAGTATATCCAAATCCATCTAATATGTTTCCGTAAATAATCGGTGAATTTCTACTTTAAGTCAACGGATGGGCATTTACTTTCCTCCAGAAATAAATCCACAGCCGCATAACAACTTAATCTCTCCATTTACACGTAGTACGCTTCAAAAGCAATTTTTCAAATCCATCTTCCATGTTTTCATGAATATTAACAGAATTTCTTCTTTAAGTCAACGGATGGACATTTACTTTCCTCCAGAAATAAATGCACAGCCGGATAACAACTTAATCTCTCACTTTACTTGTAGTGTGCTTCAAAAACATTTTTCCAAATCCATCTTCCAAGTTTCCGTAATTATTCAGAGAATTTCGTCTTTAAGTCAACGGATGGGCATATACTTTCTTCCAGAAATCAATGCATATCCGCAAAATAACCTAATTTCCCCAATTTACTCCTAGTATGCTCCAAAAATATTTCCAAATGCATGTTTCATGTTTCCGTGCTTATTCAGAGAATTTCTTCTTTAAGTCAACGGATGGGCATTTACTTTCCTCCAGAAATAAATGCACAGCCGGATAACAACTTATTCTCTCACTTTACTTGTAGTATGCTTCAAAAACCTTTTTCTAAATCCATCTTCCATGTTTCCGTAATTATTATGAGAATTTCGTCTTTAAGTCAACGGACGGACATTTACTTTCTTCCAGAAATCAATGCATATCCGCAAAATAACCTAATTTCCCCAATTTACTCCTAGTATGCTCCAAAAATATTTCCAAATGCATCTTTCATGTTTCCGTGCTTATTCAGAGAATTTTTTCTTTAAGTCAACGGATGGGCATTTACTTTCCTCCAGAAATAAATGCACAGCCGGATAACAACTTCATCTCTCACTTTACTTGTAGTATGCTTTAAAAACATTTTTCCAAATCCAACTTCCAAATTTCAGTAATTATTCAGAGAATGTCTTCTTTAAGTCAACGGATGGGCATTTACTTTACTCCAGAAATAAATGCACAGCCGCATAACAACTTCATATCTCACTTTACTTGTAGTATGCTTCAAAAACTTTTTTCCAAATCCATCTTCCAAGTTTCCGTAATTATTCAGAGAATTTCGTCTTTAAGTCAACGGATGGGCATTTACTTTCTTCCAGAAATCAATGCATATCCGCAAAATAACCTAATTTCCCCAATTTACTCCTAGTATGCTCCAAAAATATTTCCAAATGCATCTTTCATGTTTCCGTGCTTATTCAGAGGATTTCTTCTTTAAGTCAACGGATGGGCATTTACTTTCCTCCAGAAATAAATGCACAGCCGGATAACAACTTAATCTCTCACTTTACTTGTAGTATGCTTCAAAAACCTTTTTCCAAATCCATCTTCCATGTTTCCGTAATTATTCAGAGAATTTCGTCTTTAAGTCAACGGATGGACATTTACTTTCTTCCAGAAATCAATGCATATCCGCAAAATAACCTAATTTCCCCAATTTACTCCTAGTATGCTCCAAAAATATTTCCAAATGCATCTTTCATGTTTCCGTGATTATTCAGAGAATTTTTTCTTTAAGTCAACGGATGGGCATTTACTTTCCTCCAGCAATAAATGCACAGCCGGATAACAACTTAATCTCTCACTTTACTTGTAGTATGCTTCAAAAACATTTTTCCAAATCCATCTTCCAAGTTGCCGTAATTATTCAGAGAATTTCGTCTTTAAGTCAACGGATGGGCATTTACTTTCTTCCAGAAATCAATGCATATCCGCAAAATAACCTAATTTCCCCAATTTACTCCTAGTATGCTCCAAAAATATTTCCAAATGCATCTTTCATGTTTCCGTGCTTATTCAGAGGATTTCTTCTTTAAGTCAACGGATGGGCATTTACTTTCCTCCAGAAATAAATGCACAGCCGGATAACAACTTAATCTCTCACTTTACTTGTAGTATGCTTCAAAAACCTTTTTCCAAATCCATCTTCCATGTTTCCGTAATTATTCAGAGAATTTCGTCTTTAATTCAACGGATGGACATTTACTTTCTTCCAGAAATCAATGCATATCCGCAAAATAACCTAATTTCCCCAATTTACTCCTAGTATGCTCCAAAAATATTTCCAAATGCATCTTTCATGTTTCCGTGATTATTCAGATAATTTTTTCTTTAAGTCAACGGATGGGCATTTACTTTCCTCCAGCAATAAATGCACAGCCGGATAACAACTTAATCTCTCACTTTACTTGTAGTATGCTTCAAAAACATTTTTCCAAATCCATCTTCCAAGTTGCCGTAATTATTCAGAGAATTTCGTCTTTAAGTCAACGGATGGGCATTTACTTTCTTCCAGAAATCAATGCATATCCGCAAAATAACCTAATTTCCCCAATTTACTCCTAGTATGCTCCAAAAATATTTCCAAATGCATCTTTCATGTTTCCGTGCTTATTGAGAGAATTTCTTCTTTAAGTCAACGGATGGGCATTTACTTTCCTCCAGAAATAAATGCACTGCCGCATAACAACTTTATCTCTCGCTTTACTCGTAGTGTTCTTCAAAAACATTTTTCCAAATCCATCTTCAATGTTTCCGTAAATATTAAGAGAATTTCTGCTTTAAGTCCACGGATGGGAATTTACTTTCCTCCAGAAATAAATGCACAGCGTATAACAACTTAGCCTCTCCTTTTACTCGTAGTACGCTTCAAAAGCAATTTTTCAAATCCATCTCCCATGTTTTCGTGAATATTAAGATAATATCTTATTAAGTCAACGGATGGGCTTTTACTTTACTCCAGAAATAAATGCACAACCGCATAACAACTTAATCTCTCCCTTTACTTGTAGTATGCTTCAAAAAAAATTCCAAATTCATCTTCAATGTTTTCGTTAATATTAAGAGAACTTCTTCTTTAAGTCAACGGATGAGCATTTACTTCACTCCAGAAATAAATGCACAGCCGCATAATAACTTAATTTCTCCCTTTACTCGTAGTATTCTTCAAAAAATGTATCCAAATCCATCTTATATGTTTCCGTAAATATTAAGATAATTTCTTATTTAAGTCAACGGATGGGCATTTACTTTCCTCCAGAAATAAATGCACAGCCGCATAACAACATTATCTCTCGCTTTACTCGTAGCGTTCTTCAAAAACATTTTTCCAAATCCATCTTCAATGTTTCCGTAAATATTGAGGGAATATCTTCTTTAAGTCAACGGATGGGCCTTTTCTTTCCTCCAGAAATTAATTCACAGCCGCATAACAACTTAATCGTTTCCCTTTACTCGTAGCACACTCCAAAAATCTTCGAAATGCATCTTCCATGTTTACGTGCATATTCAGAGAATTCCTTCTTTAAGTCAACGGATGGACATTTACTTTCCTCCAGAAATAAATGCACAGCCGCATAACAATTTAATCTCTCCCTTTACTCGTAGTATGCTCCAAAAAAACTTCCAAATGCATCGTCCATGCTTCCGTGCATATTCAGAGAATTCCTTCTTTAAGTGAACGGATGGGCTTTTACTTTCTTCCAGAAATAAATGCACAGCCGTATAACAGCTTAATCTCTCCCTTTACTCGTAGTATGCTCCAAAACCATTTTTTCAAAAAATTTATGTCTTTTAATGCACGTTTGGTAAGTGAAGAAAAAAATTACCTACCTTTGAGGTGTGAGATGACGGGATTTCACTAATCACACAACTTGAATCACGTAAAAAATAATGTTATAAAATCAGAGTAACTGGATTGTTAAATTATTTCTTGAATCGTAAATCTTATTACATAAATTTTACATAATAGAAGAGTCAGCATAACTGAAAACATTCCTAAAACTTTTTATCAAATTCGATCATATCAGAACAAAATACTATAGTTAAATTAACGAGTTTAAGTCAATTTATTAACACGAAAGGATTGATTTTTTATACAAATACGTACCTATATGTATTTAAGCATTCTAAGTTATTATTTGACGTGATTTAATTTATTATTTATTTGTTTTACGTAGCTTTTGACCACTGTGTCATTTTTTACTATTATCAACAATGAAAGTTATAACACTCTAATGTTTCTATTAGTTTACAACTATCCAAATCGTTGAATAATTATTAAATCATACTTCTAATACTAATATATTTACATTATCAATGCTTACGTATACATTTTGGAGTGATATAAGAATTGCATTGTCTCTCTTTCAGTGTTATTTACACTCTAGTGGGTTAAATGACGATATTTATCTTGTGTTTTTTGCGATTATAATATTTAAAGACTACTCTAAATAATAATTAACTAAACACACAAAATTTCAACTTTTCAGTTTTCTTTCACTGCAAAGTATGAAAATACTACTCTATTTTTGTTGTACAATTTATAATACTCGTACTTTATTTGCAAAAGATTTCTTTGTTTTAGTTTTTCATAGATTGTCTATGATAATAAAAATGCGTTATTTTGTTTGATATTATGTATCTACATGAAAGTATTAAACTACGAAGATGTTCACAAAATTTAAACAATTACTCTTATTGTTCTTTTATGCGTTTTGAAAATATTTACGTGGGATATATTATTCAATTATAAAATTTTAAAACAAGAATGCAAACATTTCGCAAATATTTGCCATTTTAAAATTATTCGAATTTACATAAAGTAAAACTGATGTAAAAGCCTTTAAATATTTCATTTAGTACCGTATTATACTGTATATGGATTTTTACAAATTCTTCTTAAATATAACCATAATTATTCGCATAATTTCTTTAATTCAACGAATGGACATTTACTTTACTTCAGAAATAAATGCACATCCGCATAATAACTTAATTTCTCAATTTACTCGTAGTACGATACAACAGCATTTTTTCAAATTCTTTTTGCATGCTTTTATATATCTTCGGAGAATTTCTTCTTTAAGTCAACGAGTGGGAATTTACTTTAATGCAGAAAAAAATGCACATCCGCATATTAACTTAATTTCTCCATTTATATTTAGTATACTCCAAAAGCATTTTTCCAAAATCTTCTCGCGTGTGTCTGTATACCTTAGGAGAATTTCTTCTATAAATCAACGAGTAGGCACTTACTTTACTTCAGAAATAAGTGCACATAAGCGTAATAACTTGATTTCTCCCTTTACTCGTAGTATGATCCAACAGCATTTATCCAATTTTTTTTTTTTTTTTTTTTTTTTTGCATTTTTCTATATATCTTAGGAGAATTTCTTCTTTAAGTCAACGGGTGTGCATTTACTTTACATCAGAAATAAAAGCACGTCTGCATAATAATTTCCGCCTTTAATACTTAGGTTTCCAACAGAATTTTTCCAAATTCGCGTCCATTTTTCAAGATATATTTAGGAGAATTCTCTTTTTTAAGTCAACGGGTGTGCATTTACTTTACATTAGAAATAAATGCATATCTGCATAATAACTTAATTTCTCCATTTAGTCGTAGCACTCGTAACAGAATTTTACCAAATTCTTTGCGCA
The DNA here is from genome assembly GCA_963932465.1 of Maratus speciosus. NCBI lineage: Eukaryota > Metazoa > Arthropoda > Arachnida > Araneae > Salticidae > Maratus > Maratus speciosus. The sequence goes on along the minus strand of OZ010798.1, from coordinate 9,420,231 downwards.
TGCTTCTATATATTTTAGGATAATTTCCTCTTTACGTCAACGGGTGGTCGTTTACTTTACTTCAAAAAAAAAAAAAAAATACACATCCGTATAATAACTTAATTTCTCCCTTTACTCGTAGTAAGATCCAACAGCATTTTTGCGAATTTCTCCTGCACGTTTCTATAATTATTCAGAAAATTTCTTCTTTAAGTCAAGGAGAGGGCATTTACTTTCCTTCAAAAATAAATGCACATCCGCAGAATAACTTAATGTCTCCCCTTAATTGTAATATTCTCCAAAGGCATTTTTTAGAATTCTTCTTGCATGTTTCTATTATTATTCGGAGAATTTTTTCTTAAAATCAACGGATGGGCATTTACGTTCCTTCAGAAATAAATACGCATCAGCATAATAACTTAATTTCCCCATTTGCCCGCATTATTTTCCAAAAGCGTTTTTCAAATTCTTGCTTGTTTCTATTATTATTCAGAGAATTTATTCCTTAATTGAACGGATGGGCATTTTCTTTACTTCAGAAATACACTCATTGCCATAAAAATTTGCGCACCAAGAAAAAGACGCCCAAATGAAACAAAATTTTACACGCGTAAGTACTACTGTAATATAAGTAAGTGAGTAGAAAACCAAAGAAAATGTATCATTTATTGCAGAAAAAATACAAATGAACGGAAATTTTAGTACTCTGTTGGACCCCCTCTATCGCGAATGCACGATGCGATACGAGCGGGCATTGAGACATACAAGTTCCGCATGATGTTCTGAGACATCTCGTTCTACAGTTGCTGTAAACGCGCCTCGAGTTCAACCAAAATCGTAGGGTGTCCAACTTGCCGTCCCAAATGATCCCAGATATTCTCGATTGGAGACAAATCTGGGGATCGAGCAGGCCAGGGAAGGGTGGTAATGTGGCGGAGGCAGGCTTGTGACATCCTCGCTGTGTGTGGCCGAGCATTGTCTTGCTGAAAAATGGCTCCTGGGAGCCCTGCCACGAGTGGCACCACATGTGACTGAAGAATGTCCCGGACGTACCGCTGGGCTGTCATTTTGCCACCGATCAATATTAGGGGTGACCGTGTATAGTAAGCAATGGCGCCCCATACCATCACACCAGCTGTGGGAGTGGTGTGTCGCTGTAAAGCAAAGGCAGGATTGAGGCGTTCACCACGGGGCCTCCACACACGAACACGATTGTCATCGCTGCTCAAATTGAATCTAGACTTGTCGCTGAAGACGACTTGGTTCCATTCCGTTGCAGTCCAATCCCGTCGTGCTCGACACCACTCCAAACGGCGGCGTCGGTGGGTGGGTGCCATTGGCAGCACGCGTAATGGGCGCCGCGATACCAGATGTCCTTCAGCCAGGCGCCTTGCGATGGTTCGGGAAGACACAGGGGTCCGTAGTGAAGGTGCTGCCTGTGTCTGGATATCGGCCAATGAGGCAGTTGGCTCTACACGTGCGTTTCGTATGATGTGACGGTCTTCTTGACGACTGGTCTGTCGAGGGCGTACCGAGCCTGGTCACCTTGTAAATGATGTCTCTTCAGTCCACTGGTCCCAACACCTCCTCACAGTAAAATCAGAACGGCCTATTTGACGAGTTACTTGCCGAGCTGACCACCCAGCTTCCATCATCGCGATGATTCTTCCCCTCTCGAACTCTGACAGCTGCTCATATTGTCTTCGATGGCTGCGTAACGGCATGCCTACGTCAGCGTTTCCTTTGCAAAAGAAAAGATACACTCAGACAAGTTCTGCTTACCAGTTTTATACTCCAAGGAGGACGAAGTTCAACGCCCTCTAGTGGCATTACGCAATGCGCAATCACGCTGCATTTCTAATCATTTGCATATCTGCCTGGTATGTACCTTCATGCCAAGTTTTGTTACGATCCCACAATTATTTCTTGCTGCGCAAATTTTTATGGCAATGAGTGTAAATGCTCATCCGCATAATTACTTAATTTCTCAATTTGCTCGTATTATGTTCCAAAAGCATTTTTCCAAATTCTTCTTGCATGTTTCTATAATTATTCAGAGAATTTCATCTTTAATTTAACGGATGGGCTTTACTTGAGAAATAACTGCCCATGCGCATAATGACTTAATTTCTCGATTTACTCGTAGAATGCTCCAAAAGAATTTTTCTAATTTCCTCTTGAATGTTTCTGTAATTATTTTGATAATAATTTTTTCTTTAATTCAACGGATGGGAATTTACTTTACTTCAGAAATAAATGTACATCCGCATAATAACTTAATTTTTCCCTTTACTGGCAGTATGTTCCAAAAGCATTTTCAAAATTCTTGTTGCATGTTTCTATAATTATTCAGAATTCAAGAAGTATTATAGGTAATACTTCTTGAAATTTTTTATAAATATTCTGAGAAATTCTTCCTTATTTGAATGGAGAAATATTTATTTTTATAGGAAATAGTCTTATATTTTTTATATAATTAAATTTATCTCATCTGTGCTGTTTAAGTAATTCACAAGTACAGAAAGTTCTTCCATTTTTTTTTTTTTTTTTTTTTGTTAACCATTTGGAAAAATTATTATTGTCCTCGGTCAGGGTAGGACATCAAAGACATATCTGAAGCGTTTTATTAGTTGAATCCCACATTTTATCACATTTTATTCGTTTTCTGATGGGTCTATACAGTCATCTGTATTTTCCCTTTACTTTCAACACAGATGGATACTTCTGTTGCCACTATGACAAAAAAGTAATACAAACTACAAAAAACAACAAAATAATCAATAACTCAGAAAGAAATTGAGATACAGCTTTCAAACAAATTGCATTTAAAAGTACATTTTTTTCTCTATACGACGGTGTAAAAAGTAATATTGTGGGATGTTTAGAAGTTAAAAATGAAATTTCATTTAAAATGGGTCCAGGAATATTAATGTTCAATCCATAGCGTACGTAATGTATGACCAGCTCCGTAGAAGTTAAAAAAATTACAGTACCGAAAATTGTAAAACTGTAATTTTATTTTAAAATTTGGTCATGATGGGTCCAGGAATGTTAATGTTTAATTCATGGCGTACGTAATGTATGATCACCTCCGTGCGATTTTTTACGTCTTACATTTTAGTCTTTGAAAAAATCATTTACCAAATGGTCGTTGTAATTTGTTAAATTGCATTTTTTATTTTAATTTGTTCTTCAAATTAAACTCTTTTTTTTCTGTGCAACTTTTGCTTTTGCATTAACAATTTGTCATTAACTTGCTGATTTGCTAAATTAACTTAGATTAAGAGAAATTTGTTTCTTTTTTCATAAAGTTGACAACTTATATAATATCTGTCAAATTTTTAATTCATTATATTTGAAAAATAGGATTTTTTCCTAATTATTCAAAGTTTTACTTTAATATATGCTTCGGTTAGAGATGAAGAAAATTGACCTAACTTTGAGGTGCGATCTGACGGGATTTTACTGAACACGTCCCTTGAATCACGTAAAAATAATGTGATGAAATCACAGTAACTGGAATTTTAAATTATTTCTTGAATCGTAAATGTTATTTAATACCCTTTTCATAATATTATACCCAGCACAACTGAAAAAAATTCTTAAATCTTTTCATAAAAATTCTATCATATCATAACAAAGTAATATAGCTAAATTAATGACTTAAGGGGGTAGGATACCTTTAAACCATCAAAATTTTCGATTTTTTTTAATACATATTTTGATTCCGTAATCATTTCTGAACAATATGCAAAAAACCGCCTTAAAAAATGTCCATTAGTATATTAATTATGGAAGTTTTATTATGACTACATATTAAGACTACACAGGATAATTAAATTTTGCGTTGCGTTTATTCAAAACGATGCATTTTGATACTTCGCGCTGTGTTACTAGAAAACTATGCATGGCAATCAAAAAGAATTTTTACCACATATTCATTTCTGTATTATCTACAACTTAAAACTAGAAAAATGTAAAATTTTATTTTTTTTCTGTTTTTTTACTTTGAAAATATTTTTCAAAGAGTGAATTTTTTTAATTTTTTAATTTAGTGAATATTTTAAAAAAATATTCTGCTTTTAGTATAAAGGTTATGTATTATTTTTCATCAAAATTTCTTCTTTGTATGCCTCTTTTCAGATTTTATCATGCGCGCAAGATTTTTTTCTCTTATTATCACATAGCTGCCAACTTGTACGGATTTTTGCTTCCACTAAAATTTAATAAAAAAATTTCCCCAATTCAATCGCCGAATTGCAGTGAATTTTGATAATTAAATAAGGCAGAAATTTCTGTTAAATTTTAGTGGTAGCAAAAAATCCGTACAAGTTGGCAGCTATGTTATCATATATTTTTAAACTTATAATTTCAATATATATTTATGAATTTACAAATATATATATTTTATTTAATATAAATTAAAATATGAGCTTTATATTTAAATGAAGTTTGATTTTTATTTTTGTCTTATTACACAAGTTTTAAAGCTTGGAACATAGGGATATTTTTTACTTTTTCGACGTATTCAAAGGTATCCTACCCCCCTTAAGTAAATTTATTAACATGAAAGGATTGATTTTTTATAAAAATGTATACCTGTATGTATTTAAGCATTCTACATTATTATTTGACATTTATTTTACGTAGCTTTTGACCATTATGTCAGTTACGACTATTATCAAAAATGAAACAATTATTAAAACGAAATTGCGTCTCTGCAGAAACCCTACTTAATGTTTCTGTCAGTTTACATCTATGCAAATACATTAATAATTATTAAATCCTACTTCTAATACTAATTGATTTGCATTCTTAATGCTTACGTATACATGTGGAATTGATCTACGAAAGCATATTCTGTCTTTCAGTGTTATTTACACTCTAATGGCTTAAATGAAGATATTTTTGATGTGATTTGTGTGGTTAAAATATTTAAAGACTAACTAATAATTAACTAAACAAACAAAATTTCAATTCTTTAGATATTTTTGACCAGAAAGTATTAAAATAGTATATTTTTGTTGTAAAATTTATAAAACTCTATTTTGTAGAAAGTTTTTTTTTTTCCATAGATTTTTAATGATAATTTAAGTACATTTTTTGCTTGATATTATGTATCTACATTAACATTTTAATCTACAAAACGGTCGACAAAATTATAAACAATTATGCTTTTCATTCTTTCATAAGTTTCGAAAATATTTACGTGGGATACATTATTCAATTATAAAATTTTCAAACAAGAATGCAAAGATTTCACAAATATTTGCAATTTTAATGTAAAAGCATTTAAATATTTCGTTTACTACAGAATGAAAAAGACAGATTAATCCGTTAATATAGAGATTTACAGCCTGAAACTTAAAACATGGTGTACTATGAAGCAAAACAAACAGGACTTACCCCTGTATCTAGTAAATTCTTCGTCTATTCAGGGGAATCTAATCATCACATAGTCCAGTGATTCACGAAGGTTAAATTCAAAAGAATGATGAGCATTTTCAAACATGCGCTAAACTCTTTAAAATTCGCACGAATCACGTCCATATACCTCAGAAAAAGTGGAGGATAATAGAGATAAGAAACATCTTCACGTTACTAAAATTTCTACTGTAAACTAAAATTTTCTTTCACGCAAGCAATTATTCATCTCAGGCTCGCGTTAATACTGATAGAAAAGAAAATTCATTGTTAGAAACAACCTGCTCAATTGTTGTCCTATTGTTGAATTAAATTTAATTGTTATTTTGCAGTGTTTTAAAAAACCAAACTGCGTTCATTCGAAAATTCATTCGAGTCAGGCATTGTTAAAAATAAATTTCTCTATTGTTGCCCTATTGTTGAATTTAAGTCAATTGTTATTTCACAGAGCTATTGAAAATAAAAATCCATTTTATCCGAAATGACATACTCATCAGAAATGCAGTTTATCACAAACACGTGCGAGTGAAATTCATTGATGTAGAAAGCTTTCTGATTTTTGTTCCATTGTTGAACTGAACACGATTGTTATTATAATATTTTATTTATTCCATGTATATATGTATTATTGAAATATCCCAACGTTAATTTCGAATTTTTACTTTCAATCTATTGACCTAAAAACAATATATTTTATAAAATGGTTCGTTCCGTGCTTTTTTAAGACCCAAATAATCCGACGAAAAATTTAATTTTTACCTTAGAATTGATACTGTGGTTATTTAATTTTAATCGAAATAGTTGCATTGTTGACATTGGCATATACATTATTTGCATTGAAGCCACTATCTGTATGACGTCAGATATGCACGACACGCAGATTAGTGTTTTACAATTTACATAGACCGTTAAAATTTCACATATTTCTTATATTTGTTTTAATTATTGTTCAAAATTTCATATAATACAGGGGAAATGTACATTTTATTTTGCAAAAGGTCGGGTAGAAGATTTTTTTTCTGAATTGTTTATAAGGATGCCAACATGGAAAAACCAAGTTATCTAACAAAATTTCTTAAGGCTAAATTTTCTGTGGCCAAAACACAACAAAATTTTGGGACCTTTTTTGAATTTTTTTAAATATCTCGAGACCTGTTGCCGTAGCATATTATTTGTCAGTTGCAATATTAAAGAACACAAAATTCTCTACAACTTTCATATTTACAACTTTTTTATACACTCATTAGCAATCGCAGTACGCCATTTCAAAAATAAGACATTCTTTTTTCAATTTTCTTAAAAACCGGTAAAAACACAGTTTTGCCCCGATTATTCAAATATTCCCCGCGAATTTAATCGTGTATGTCGACTTCTAACATTTGATAGCAGTAAATTATCTATTAATTGCACACTCACGTCATTATTTTCATCTCAACAGACATTTTACATTCAATAAATTTATATAATTTTAAATGTAGGGTAGAGTGTAGATGAATGAGACAATTTCCATATTTAGACAGTAACTTTAAGTGTATACAATGTTAACTTCAAAGCATTGTTTAAAATAATACTTCAATATTTAGTAATTTATTTTCACGATTGTTTCAATAAAGAAAGAATTCTTGTTTAATTTTAATAATTTTGTATTTTTTTTTTTTTATAATGCATACATATTTTTGCAGGTATCAATAAGATAGGTATGAAAATTTGCGAAAAACATATTTTATTCCACACTACAATGGTATATTTTATTTACAAATTATTGATAACATATGTTTTAATGTTTTAAAGATAACAAACATTGGATTGTAGTTCCATATAAAAGGGGGGGGGGGCTCAAAAAATAAATATCTTTTATGTAAGAAATACTATTACCTTATGAAATAGCTACAATAATAATGACAACAGGTTATTTAACTAACTAATGTTATGCATTTATATCTCTTGTAAAATTTTAAAAATCTGTCAATAAAATATTTGAGATCACTGGTTTCATAAAAATATTTAAAAGGTTAGTTTTAAAAAATATTGTCAATATTTTTTCTACTTATATCAATAAATATAACAAGAGATTATATCATTTTAGCATGCAAAAATATATGAAATTTTTAAGATTATCTATTAATGGCTTTAAAGCTCAAGCAGAAAAACTTACTTTGGTTGTTGAAAAATATACTTTGTGGAATATTCTAATCTTCTGTAACATGTACGGTTTTGAAATTAATCTGTTTAATGATCTCAGTGATACCATTTATCAAATGAAATACCAATTTATTTATGATTGTAGCCCATATAAACATTTTTGTTTTCGCATTGATCCCCTGTTTTATTCAACTCCACTTTCCCAACACAAAGTAAGGTACGCAATATGACTGCATAAATTAAATGGGAAAATGTATTTTAATAATAATAATTTCTACAATACAAGCTACTTAACATTTTTTTTTCTTGACGTCACTGTTGTATTATAATTAGCATCTCGTTTCGAACGAATATCGTTATCCTGAATAAAACAGATATCTGGATCAAAGATAGACGAAAGGCGAAGAGGGCGCCAAATGAAGTTTTTATTTGTCGATTAATATACGTATATATATATGAAATATGAATGAAAATGTTTCGCTGCCGGAAAACTAAAAAAAAAAAAACTAATCAAAATAGAAAACCAAAATAATGAAAATAGGAAAGGTAAACACTAATCCTGTTAGAATTCTACGTCAGCAATTCTAAGCCAAAAAAAATCATTTAAAACTATTAAATTGCAAGCGAGAAACGGTAAAAAGAACACTCCCATAAGTTTAACATTAGCGTTCCAGTGCCTTCGCGTGACTAGTGTAGTCTCACGCGAAAACATTTGCACGCTAATGTTAAACCTATGGGAGCATTCTTTTCAGAATTCTTGCTGGAATTTCAATATTTAATTTTTTTTTCATATGATATCTGAAGTCGATATTTAACATTGTGCGTTTTTTATTTTTCAAATTTGGTTGCATTTTTTTAAGGAGGATACTTTAAATTTCCGAACGGGTTCCAAACAGTTTTCCAAAAATGAATGTGTCCTAATATTAAAAACAAAAAATGCAACCAAACCCGAAAAAGCACAACATTAGATATTGATCTCAGGTATCCCATAAAAATAAGAAAATTAAAATTAAAATTCAAGTTATATATTTGTCAAGAACGCTTCCACATGTTTAATATTACCTTGCGATTGTCTTCGTGTGACTAATTTAGTCTTATAATTAATATAACTGCGACTTTAAATGCTTCAATACTACAACTACTGTAAAATCTTTAAAAGTGAAATCTGTATATACGGTATCCGGTCTTTAAAGAAAAAAATATATATTTTCAAGAGAGAGAATAGGAACAATTATACCTGCTAAGATGGAAACCTGTTTAAAGTGGAATAACTTCGGTTCGGTTTTCAAGGTTTTAATGAATCAATATTTGGCAAAACTGATTACGTAGTTCACATTACGTATTTAATTATTACACACTTAAAATTTTCAAAATCCGGCTACTTTAGATTTATTAAAATTCTCGTGGTAAATTTTCTTTTTAAGCGGGGGGGAGGAAATCCATGTTTGCCACGGGCGCAAAAAAGGCTAGTTTTGACCCTGAAACACATAATTTACTGATACCAATATATTCCAATTATATAACCAATTATATAAACAGTATTGATACCAATAGATTAAATCCGGGGGAAAATTTGAATAATCGGGGCAGAACTAAGTTTTTCACGGTTTTTAAGAAAATTGAAAATGTGTCCTATTTTTGAAATGGCGTACTGCGCTTGCTATTGAGTGTATAAAAAAGTTGTCAATATAAAAGTTGCAGAAAATTTTGTCTTCTTTAATATTGTAATTGACAAATAATATGCTACGCCAACGAGTCTCGAGATATTTTTAAAAAATCACAACAGGTCCCAAACTTTTGTTGTTTTTTGGCCACAGAAAACTTAGCCTTAAGAAATTTTGTTAGAAAACTTAGTTTTTCCATGTTGGCATCATTATAAACAAATCAGAAAAAAAATCTTCTATCGGACCTTTTGCAGGGTAACCCACTTTTTTGGTACATTTTCCCTGTACTAATACATCTAAAACCACATATTTCGATCCGCTAGCGTAAAATTCTCGATTATTTTAATGACACTGGGCGAAATATAGCAAAATTTAGCACCAAAGTATTAGCCGTAAAAGATGCTGATATGCTGCAAATAAGTTTTGCAAATTCTTCTTGAATATGTTGGTGATAAATCAAAGAAAGACCTCTTTTGTTTAACGGCACATCAGTGTAATAAGTGAATTGCTCCGTCTTCTGTATTATGCTATATATCAATTTTTACAAATTCTTCTTAAATATGTCCATAATTATTCAGATAATTTCTTCTTTAATTCAACGGATGAGCATATACTTTACTTCAGAAATAAATGCACATCCGCCTAAAAAATTATTTTTTCTCAATTTGCTCGTAGTATGTTCCAAAAGCATTTTTCCAAATTCTTCTTACATGTTTACATAATTATTCAGAGAAAATCTTCTTTAATTCAAAGGATGGGCATTTACTTTACTTCAGAAGGAAATGCACAACCGACTAACAACTCAATTTCTCCTTTTACTCGTAGTGTTCTCCAAAAGCGATTTTCCACATCTTTTTTTTTTTTTTTCATGTTTCTGTAACTCTTCAGAGAATTTCTTCTAAGTCAGCAGATAAGCATTTACTTTACTTTAGAAATAAATGCACATCTGCATAATATATTAATTTTTCCGTTTACACGCAATATGCTCCAAAAATATTTCTCAAAATTCTTCTTGTATGTTTCTATAATTCTTCGAAAAAATTCTTCTTTAAGTCAACGTATGGGCATTTACTTTATTTCAGAAATAAATGCATATCCGCATAACTTAATTTCTCGTAGTATACTCCAAGATTCAGTTTCCCAACTTTATCTGGCGTGTTTCTACAATTATTCTAAGAATGTCTTCTCTAAGTCAACGGATCGGCATTTACTTCGCTTCAGCAATAATAAATAATAATAAATTAATTTCTCGCTAATATGCTCCAAAAGCATTTTTATTAATTCTTCCTGAATATGTCTATAATTATTCAGACATTTTCTTCTTTAAATAAACGGATGAGCCTTTACTTTACTTCAGAAAATTGACATCCTCATAATTACTTATTAGCCCCCGGTACGGTATGCTATTTCTTTCTCCCAGCTTATTTTGTGTCCAAAAAATAACGTTAGCTTACAGAAGCCAGAAATAAACAAAGCAGATGTATCATTGTACAATTAAATGCTCTACAGCATTTTTTAAAATCTCTAAGCATCGACATTTTCAATATTTAGACCGTCGTATTGGAAAAAAGTACTTTTAAATGCAATTTATTTGAAAACTGTATCTCCATTGATTTTTGAATTATTAATTTTTTTTTTGTAGTTTTTAGCACTATTTGTTTCATTTTGACAACTCAACTACTCCATTTCTGTAGAAAGTAAAGGGAAAATAATTGAAAAATAACAATTATATCTTTTTGTTGCCATTTTCTCATAACAATCGAAAGAAAATGTCATTAAAATACGTGGTATTTTGAAAAAAATATAAACGAATAATTTCTGTTAAAACGTGGAGCTATTATAAACTATATTTAATTTGGTACTTTTCGGTTAGCCGGGCGCCAGTGTTATATATATATACATATATATGTATATATACATATATGTATACATATATTGTATATATACACATATATACATATATATCCACATATATATGTGACATTTTGACTGACGGCAAATAGTTGGTATTGTCGAAAAAAAAATGAGGGTTTCCATTCCTACACATCACAGGTAGCAGCCGAATGGTTTTAAAATAATAAAGAAAAATGAAGAATTAACATAAGGCAGTCGCTTGGAACATTATTCACTTTATTTCCACACTCTCGATTAAATCTAGGGAAGATGCTCTCTCCTTCCATGGTAAAAAGAATAAAGTATATTCTTCCTGTCACAATTAGTTTAAAATCACTCCATCTCTTGACAGCCGTCTAGTCTTTAATCCGTTAATATCTAACATCTATCACCCATTACGATACCGTTGCTTCCTCATTCTACTCACATAATAAACAGTATTCATCCAACGTTTTACTACCTCCATCGAGCAATCACATTAAATATCCAGTTTGCTACGACTGCAATCCACCACGTTCACCTCTACATGCTAAAAACTAAAAAGCTTCTAAGCTCACAGCCCATCTACTCCTATATGCTATATCCTTTATGCCATATATTCTTTATGCTTCTCTCTGGTTCCCGCCATTCGTATTTATACTCTGCTGAAACGATTGTTCTAGAAAATTCTTATATCCTCGCAACAGCTATCTAAAGCATAAACAAAGGTTAAAATCTGTAGTCGAGATTATGCAAAAATAACCCCTTTTTCCCTCTTCAGACGATAAAAGAAATGAATTTATGTCTGCGAAGTTTTAATCTTTGAAATATTTTAATTACACCTGGATATTTTAAATAAAAGAATAAATTGAAATAAGTAAGTTTTTTCTTTAAGACAGAATAATATTTTAGCAGTTAAATAAAGATTTAAGGGGAATATGATATACCGGGATTTAATAGCAGAATTTAATAGGAATTTAAATAATAAAAGTTTTATTAAAGAAATATAAATAATCGAGCCATTTTTAGATTTACGCAATTTGGAATAAATATGAATTAAGATCTTAGAGATTAATAGACTAGGGTTTTAATTTAATAAGGCGGTATAATATACGGAATATTACTGAAAAAGGAAAATTTACATAAAATATTTTAAACTTGGCGCAAAAATTTAAATTTTGTAATATTATCCCCCCTCCCCAAAGACTTTGTATGAAATCTGTGGTTAATTAACTACAATTTCAGACAACAGACTTGTAATAAATTTGGAAGTTGATTTTTGAATATTGAAAATTTTAGAGACGTCAGCGAAGAGATGGAAAAGTAAAATTTAGCAATGCAAGAGAAAAAAAAATACTAAGAGCATTTAAATTTAGCTGAGAGCATTTCCCCTGTAAAAGAATACAAATAATGGTTACAACATCACTTACCATTTGTAAGTGCATAGAAAAATATAAACACAATAATAAATAATAAGAAATAATAAAACTATAGTAATAAATAAAAACAAATTCTTTTATCTTATGGAAATTTAGTGTATTTCCATTTCTCTTATCACAAACATATTTGCAATCAAGTAATGTTTAACACTTTATTTACTTCAAGTAGAATTTTAAGTCCCATTGGCTTAATCAGTTCGTAGGTCATAAAAGTCTTTTAGCAAAAATAGTGATACAGTCCTTAAGTAAAAAGTTCAGCTGCAATAAATATTTTTTACTAAATTTGTTTCGACTACTCTACCTACTAAACTCTTTATATTATGTTTAAATACTATTTGTCATCACAATAGTAGTTTTATTTTAATAAACAAATTCCTATTTGTTATTCAACTACCTTTTAACATTTGTTTATCAACTACTTTTTTGAGCTCCTTTTCCCATTTTAATTGGGACTCACCATCTTTTACAACTTCTCACTTGTTTTAGTAAATATCATAACTTTTCACTTATAAGTTATGTTCTCTTTTTCTTTAATAAATAATGAATCTTTCAATAAATAATATAATACTTTCAATTCATAATCATAATAATAAAATTCTCAACAGTATACTTGAATAATAGCAATAATAATACTTAATAACAATATTATATTCTAAGAAAATATCACAGATTTTTTACTTATTGACATGGAAAATAATGGTTGAGGATAAAAATAATACATAGCAATTAAATTATTTTCTTATTTCTTACTTATATAAGAAAGTATTTTTGCCAGTCGAAACATTAAAAAAAAAGTAATAATAATTCCAAAGTCCAAATAAATTTAACTCTAAATATTTAGAAAGTGGACTCTCAACCAGTATTTCTTTACAATAATTTATCTCTCTGATACTCTTGATGAATAGACGTGCATTTGATAAACTTAGAATGGTAAAATAAAAAAAAATAAATAGGAATAAAAGATAATTTATTTATGTACTTAATTTTCTATTGCTACACAATCACTACAAAATCTCATCACAATTATGAATTTTCTATGTTTATACAATTATAATAATATTATCAATTCTTACTATTTTTGTAAACAATTGGTAAAGACAATGGAATAAAATAAATATAGTTTATTTGATATAAACTGGATATAGAATTAAAAATATTTATTTTTATTTTTCAACATCAATCTGAAAACTCCCAAAATCAAATACACATCCTATGCCTGCATAGAGTGTCTACCTAATCCCAAAAACTCCCCAAAACAAGTAATATCCTCGTGGCGCCCCAAGGTCATACCTGGTAATGCTGAAAACTAATGTAATAAAGACATTTAAAGAATTAAAATTTAATCTATGGTTTTTACTTTAGTTTGAGTTTGTGATGGCAATTGTGGTGGTGATGTTGGTTATGGTTTTGTTTGTTTTATGGGATGCTCATGATACATTCTGAAATCATCTAGTAAATTATTATTTTAACTTTTCTTCCTACGATATTTATAGAATTCGTGACAATAGCTACACATTATGTTCTGATCCACAAATTTGACTAAACATTTACAACAATTTATAATATTCCTATTATCAATTTTTTTGTCATAAGTATCAGGATCGATTTCATCCTTTAAGTCCCTTATCATAAAACTTCCTGTCATACCGTCAAACTTATATAAGTCATCTAGAATAATTGTCCTAATATTTATTTTCGTGATGTCTCTATTGGGACCATTACATTTTAAGTTATCAGAAAGTCTACCGGTGTACTGTCGATTAATTAATGAGCCCATTATATTTTTATGCTCATCAGATAGGTATGTGATACAATGTTTGTTAGCTTGATCTAGAATACGCTCGTTTTCGGCTCGTATTTCAACCAAAGCATCAGTGCTTATATAATAATACATTTTAAGTTTAATCCTACACAATTGTAATAAGTATAAACCAGTATCTTAAATCTCTCTATCACAGTCATTGATATAGACTTTTAGTGCTTCGCCCTTTAAATACTGTGGAATAGATTTAAATTTCCACTCTAAATCTTTATTTTCCCTAGTACTCATATCATCATAATAATTTAACCAAGCCTGGATTTCCATTCCAGTACTAGGATCAAAATTGACTAATTTAGGTTCAGCCATTATATCAGTATTCATTAAAATAAAAGAAGCACTTCTATTCTCTTTAATACAACCTGACCTTAACAACATTTAAACCAATAGAGTTCTATTTTTCATAATAGATTAAGTACTCTTTAAGACTTTAATAATAAATAAATAAATAATTCTCATTACTTCATAATAAACTTTACAACAAATAAATAAATAAATAAATACTCTTCACGAAATAATAAATAAACCTCATAAATGAATAATAAATAAATCTCATAAATAAATAATTCTCATACTTAATAATAAATAAATCTCAATAAATAACAAACAATAACAAAAGTAATAATATAAGAGGTGTAAAAATATTTTGAAAAGAACTCACTCCAGTCATCTTGTCTCACAATCACCAGCACTATACATTGCTATTCACATTAGCGATGTAAATTTTTAACTTTCCGGCACTGATCTTTAGTAACTATCACAAGCTATCGTGTACCAGTAACACTACACATTCGTAATTTTGGAGACACACTCGTTTTTATTGCCATCACTTCTATATCCTGTCGGACTTTTCTTTTCTCTGTGACATTTTGACTGACGGCAAATAGTTGGTATTGTCGAAAAAAAAATGAGGGTTTCCATTCCTACACATCACAGGTAGCAGCCGAATGGTTTTAAAATAATAAAGAAAAATGAAGAATTAACATAAGGCAGTCGCTTGGAACATTATTCACTTTATTTCCACACTCTCGATTAAATCTAGGGAAGATGCTCTCTCCTTCCATGGTAAAAAGAATAAAGTATATTCTTCCTGTCACAATTAGTTTAAAATCACTCCATCTCTTGACAGCCGTCTAGTCTTTAATCCGTTAATATCTAACATCTATCACCCATTACGATACCGTTGCTTCCTCATTCTACTCACATAATAAACAGTATTCATCCAACGTTTTACTACCTCCATCGAGCAATCACATTAAATATCCAGTTTGCTACGACTGCAATCCACCACGTTCACCTCTACATGCTAAAAACTAAAAAGCTTCTAAGCTCACAGCCCATCTACTCCTATATGCTATATCCTTTATGCCATATATTCTTTATGCTTCTCTCTGGTTCCCGCCATTCGTATTTATACTCTGCTGAAACGATTGTTCTAGAAAATTCTTATATCCTCGCAACAGCTATCTAAAGCATAAACAAAGGTTAAAATCTGTAGTCGAGATTATGCAAAAATAACCCCTTTTTCCCTCTTCAGACGATAAAAGAAATGAATTTATGTCTGCGAAGTTTTAATCTTTGAAATATTTTAATTACACCTGGATATTTTAAATAAAAGAATAAATTGAAATAAGTAAGTTTTTTCTTTAAGACAGAATAATATTTTAGCAGTTAAATAAAGATTTAAGGGGAATATGATATACCGGGATTTAATAGCAGAATTTAATAGGAATTTAAATAATAAAAGTTTTATTAAAGAAATATAAATAATCGAGCCATTTTTAGATTTACGCAATTTGGAATAAATATGAATTAAGATCTTAGAGATTAATAGACTAGGGTTTTAATTTAATAAGGCGGTATAATATACGGAATATTACTGAAAAAGGAAAATTTACATAAAATATTTTAAACTTGGCGCAAAAATTTAAATTTTGTAATATATATATGTATACATATGTATATAGGCAAACACTTGTATACATAACACTGGCGCCCGGCTAACCGAAAAGTACCTTTAATTTTAAGTTATCTATATATAATGTTACAAACAAATGAAGGCCTATGAATCATTAAATAGCCATTTTTTTGTCGAGTCTCTTTAAAGAAATTTTTTAACAGTGTGTTAAAAATTTCGCAGCATTCAGGCAGGTCATTCGACCGTTTTTTGAAAAAACGCTTTCATAACCATAATTTAACTATATACTGACCATGAAATGGCCAATAATATGGTCAGAATAGTGTTAAATTAACGGTTGTGTAACCGTTTTCGGAAAAAACGGTCAAATGACCTGCCAGAATGCTGCAAATTTTTAACAGTGCAGTTTTCTCTCTTTTCTCGTAGTACGCTCCTAAGCCTTTTTCCAAATTCTTCTTGCATGCTTCTATAATTACTCAGAGAATGCCTTCTTTAATTCAATTGAAGGGCAGTAACATTTGCTTAAGTATTATAGATAATGCGCATTAAAAAAAAAAAAATTATAATTATTCTGAGAAATTCTTTATTTTTTCAATGGAATAATATTTAATTTTATAAAGAATAAGCTTATATTTCCTTAAATAATTAAATTTATCTTCTCTGTACTTTTTGAGTAATTCACAAGTACAGAAAATTACAATTTGCTAAGCATAGACATTTTTCTCATTTTTAGTTTTTCTTCTGTGTACTTATTTATTTTGCATTAACAATTTGTCATGAACTTGCTGCTTTGCTAAATTACCTTAGCTTTGGAGAAATTTGTTTATTTTAGCATAAATTTGGTAACTTATTTAACTTCTGTCAAATATAGATTTCAATTTATTCGACAAATAGTATTTTTTCTACATTATTGAAAGTTTTACATCCTTTAATGCAGACTTCGGTTAGTGAAGATGAAATTTGACCTAACTTGGCGGTGCGATCTGACGGGATTTCCCTGAACACGCAACTTGAATCACATAAAATATAATGTGATAAAGTCACGGTAACTGGAATGTTAAATTATTTCTTGAATCGTAAATCTTGTTAAACCCCCTTTTCATAATAATACACTCAGAATAACTGAAAAAAATTCTAAATCTCATCAGCAAAATTCAATCATAACAAAGTAATACAGTTAAATTAATGACTTTGCAATCAGAAACTTAAAACATGGTGTACTAAACAGCAAAGCAAATAGGACTGACCCCTGTATCTAGTACATTCTTCGTCTATGTAGGAGAATCGGATCATTGCATATAGTCCAAGAGCCGACAGCACAAAAACCTATGTTATCAAGCACAAGAAAAAAATCCTTTATTTTATGGAAGAGTAGAACTAGGGGAATCTAATGATCTATGTTTGCCGGAAGTGAAGTGGTGCATAAGCCAAAAATGAATACCACCAGTGGTTGACTCGTAGGTTTATCATTGTGTTTGTCCTACAAACAAAGGTATGAAAGCATGGAAGATAGTTGTAGGACAAACACAATGATTAACCTACGAGTCAACCACTAGTGGTATTAATTCTTGGCCTAATCACCACTTCACTTCCGGCAGACATGGATCATTAGATTCCCCTAGTTCTACTCAGCCATAAAA
Organism: Maratus speciosus; assembly: GCA_963932465.1. Taxonomy (NCBI): domain Eukaryota; kingdom Metazoa; phylum Arthropoda; class Arachnida; order Araneae; family Salticidae; genus Maratus; species Maratus speciosus. The sequence goes on along the minus strand of OZ010798.1, from coordinate 9,402,334 downwards.
CAAAGGATTTTTTCTTGTTCTTGATAACATAGGTTTTTGTGCTGTCGGCTCTTGGAATAATAGTCCAGCAAGCCCGACAGTTAATTTCTAAGGATTTATGCGTATTTTCAAAATTGTGCTAATTTTTTCAAAATTCGCAAAACCGAGTCCGTATGCATCATGAATAATGGTGGATAATGGAGATGAGAGAAGGTATGAAAATTTCTTCCATAAACTAAAATTAATTGTCACTCAAGCTCTTATTCATCTGGGATTCACTTTACTACTGATACACAAAGAAAATTCATTGTAAAAAAATAACATGTCCGATTGGTGTTCTATTGTTGAATTAAATTTTATTGTTATTTCACATTGTTCTTGAAAACAAAACTTCATGTAGGGGAGATGGGGGCACATGTGAACATGGGGCAGATGTGAACATCGCAATTTTTCAATAGTTATTATAAGTTTTTTTATTTGAAAAAAAAATACTAAAGATGATAGCACCTGTAGACATATGGTAAAAATTTTTTGAAGCTCTGTGACATTTTGTTTGTCCTCTATAGCCAAAACACTGTTTTTAGATCTCAAAAGTAAAATCTTTGTTCCAAGTTGATAAGCGAATAACCTTATTTATTTATTCCTTTATTTGAATTTGAGTATTTTAACATATACTCTGAATACTAATAAATATTTTTGATACAGTTCTTTTTCGTCTAAAATTGAGAAATGTTAATGATATATCAATTTAACAGAAGCAGCAATGTGGGGCACTTGTGAACAGACTAGTTGGGGCAGATATGAACAGTTCATAAGTACCCAATAATCATTCTGTGATTCTGTTCCTTTCAGTTGACTTAATGAGAAGTAATGTCAGTTAACTATAGCTATAATTTTCCTGAAATAGAAGATATTTTCGCCACACGAAGTTGATTTTGTATTGAAACTTCCACAAACACATCTTTCAGCAAATGCATAAAGAGCAACAAGCTCGTTTACTTTTAATTGTACTTTAAATAAATTTAATGTTTTCTAAAATGCAATAAGTGTTATGTATTACTTTAGTAAACGGTTTACAACAATATTTTTTATGCATTGTTAATACAAAAGTATTACATTGAACAACTTTGCAAATTTTTCTATTACGTTTGTTCTGAACTTGCAATGATGGCTTACTACCATCTCTAAAACAGTTATGTATATGATGCTTTGAATGGAGATAGATATCAGTAATATTTTAAGGAAGTAAAATTTTTAAACTGATAACTACCGTAAAATCCCGAATTGTAACCCCCCCCCCCCTCTTTCAAAAGCAAAAGATGTTAGGAGGGGGGGGGATATAGTCGAGATTTTTTTTAATTATTAAAAAATAATCTTTATCTTTAATTTACAAGTAAATAAGGCAAATACAGGAGGGAGAATCTTTCGTATTTCAGCGAATTTCCGATTAATAGTATATAAATGCCCCCTCCTTAAAATTTCCCCCAAACAAAATCCCCTAAGCAAAATGTAAAGGTTTTAATTTCTTTTTTAAAATCGCTTCTTTATTTTTTTATGTTATTGCAACAATACTTAATGAATCATCTAAGACTCCCGCCCCCAAATGTACTTATTTTCATTTTATAATATTTTGCTTAAACATATTACTCAAACATATATATATATTTTTTCCTTATGGTGAATTTTATAGGTAATACAAATAAGAATTACGATGACAAATGAATAACCGAATAAAACGCATTCCAAAGTATATTTTTTCCATGTGTTCACATGTGCCCCACGTGTGTTCACAACTACCCCGCTGATGGGGCACATGTGAACAATTTTTTGAATTTATAAAACTGTTAAAAAATGTAAGAAGAACTATAGAGATGATTTTTTTAAAAATTACCATGTGTAAAAGAAAGTTCTGTTTACTATACTGAGTTGTTTTTGTTTATAGAAATTAATCCAGTTATGAGAAAAAGCTATTTTTATGCGAACTGTTCACATGTGCCCCCATCTCCCCTATTCCAAAATAACCTATTCAACTTCCGTGACACAGACGCGTACGAGTAAAATCCATTGTTAGAAAGGGCTGCCTGTTGTTTGTCTAATTGTTGAATTAATGCATTGAGGACGGGTCACGTGAATTGACGTTTTCGGGAATTGATAGAAGAAAATATTACTGGTACCGGAATTTTGTAAGAATGGGTTAAGAAGGTGTAATCCAGGCATGCTTACTTCTGATTGGTTGTGAGCAGGTTTTAATTTCTAACGACATTTGTAAACGTAAATTTCGCGCTCGTTTACTAAAAAATGACCCGTCCTCAATGTGTTAAAAGTGATTGCCATTAAAAAGTTTTGTGGAAACAAACATTTATTGTTACATTACCATTTTTTCTACTGATAATTTTCTCTACGGATATAACGTTATATAATTTATATAACGGAGTTTGTATATGTAATTTTATTGAATTTGTAGCCCTAGTTAAAGCCATTTAAGCGCGGGCAGAAAAATGCATAACTGCACCAGGCATTTATGACCAATCTTTTGAGATTCCAACGAGAAATTTTGGATGAATATTCAAGTGAGGCCAATGCTTCTACCTAATTCCACACCGATGCAGATCACGCATAGTGTGACCTTATACGGTGTTTTTTGCTTAATGGCGTGTTACACTGCATAAAATTGTTACTATTTTTTTAAACAGTCTTTTGATGTTTCATCGGAAATTTTTACTACATATCAATACGCGGCTAAACCTGACGCAGTGACTACGCTATTTCAATCATGTATATTGTATAAGTGTCAGGACACTTATTCCGTTTATTTGTTAAGAGCATATAATATGCTTTAAAATATTTATTGCATTTTTAAAACTCTTCATTTATTTTTTTACAAAATGCTTTTCACAACAGAAGGTCTTTTACCTATAATAAATGCAATTTCATTATATATGAAAATTGTTGTACGCTAATTTTTGTCCCGATAGATTGGCTAAATTTTACAACTATACGTTGATGTATTAAATTTCTGCAAATAAGTTACTGAGTAATTGTCCAGTAATGACACATTATTATATCAAATGGGTAAATGTGATCGAACATCGCACAAAAAGTTTCGTTTAATATCCCTTTCAAAACACTTTATCCTTTAATGTACCTTAAGCTCGCAACCTGAGGTCGGGGCTAAAATTCACCTGCTGGTGGTATGGACTATATTCTAAATCTGGGTACGAGGCTGAAAAAAGTCACGTGGTACCGGTAATTTACCCAAAGAACTTCCAACTGATAAGAAGGGAAGCTACTGCTGCTTTCCCCATCAACTGTTTCACTGGCTGGCGCGTGGAATTTATATTGCGTCTAGGGAGCTTTCCCTTCTTTAAGCTAGAAGTTTTTGGCCTTGACCACGTGATCATGACGTAGATGGAATATCCTCCATTTAGTATAAAAGTCTATGGAGTGTGAGTTATTAATACGTGTTTGTTAAAATATACCATACCGCGAAAATATTCTTTGATGTAGCAGCATATACTTAATATATTGTAATATAAATTCAAAATGTTGTTCTGTATGCAAGAAAATTCAAGAAACTTGCAAATTTTCCGTTAAAATGTATGCACATCTGGCATTCTGGTTGTGCAGCAGCTAGAATAACAGATGAACATACCGCCAGCTCTGGCGTCTGTCCTCGTGTCCATAAGGTGCATTAATAAATCCAAATCATTAATTTATAGTTATTAAATTTTTAACCGTTATCAATACACTTTATTAATAAGAATTTCGATGACAGCACCATTAACTTTAATATTAAAATGAGTTAAAGAGGAAGCTATTTTTTAATCAAATTTAAAGTATTCAAGAACTGTCTTTCAAGTAATTGTAATAGCATATGATTACGTATCTGAAAAGCATATTTAATTATATGATTTAAGGTTAAGTAAAAAATAAAAACCTTAAAATGGCAAAAAAAGCGGAAGTTCTTTTAATTAAATCCATCGGACAATGAAATACAGCCCGAGAGAAAAATCGAAAACAGCATTGTGCGAAGAGAAACCTGCATTCGGGGCAAAGTTTCAATTTGCCGCCCCCCCCGCCCCCCCCACACACACACATACACACCATACACACTATTTTTTGATGACATGTGTCACAAAATTGAAAAGTGCAGAAACAGAAATAAGTTCTACTGAATACATATTTCAAGATTTTTTTTAAACTATATATTTAATTTTAATTCAGAATTTCCAATCAAGTAAATAACATAAGAGAAAATTACACTTATATTTTGGCAAAAGGAATGTGGAAAATGAGTGTAGAAATATGTATCTAATAGTAGGATATAATTAACAGTTTGAAACCCTTTTGTATTCCCAGAATGAAACTCCATGCTATATTGAGAGTATATGTTTTTGTCACAAGCACAGAAAGAACATTACAGACTCAGAAAAGAGAAGATTAATGAAAGAGACTAAGACAAAGACCTAAAACAAGTTTTGAAAAGAAAGAAGTCTTTATTCATAAATTTGTATTTGGGTGTAGGGTGAGGGGCAATGCAATAACATTAAAACGAAATGTGCACGTACTTTCATTAGGAAAGAAATTCCCAATATGTAAATATAAATATGTTTTTTAAGAAAAAAAAAGAAACAACGAGATTTTTAGATAAATGTGGCACCCCCTCAATTTCCGCGCCCGGATCGACCGCCTCCTTCGCCCCCTCTTTGCACGGCCCTGATCGAAAGTCTCAATATCCGTCGCGTCGTCGAGAATAGAACCCAGAACCTTTGGGATAGAAGGCAAACGCACCCAGTGTTGAATTCAGACACTTTTCTCCGGGAGGGATTTCTGTGGCCCCGGGGGGGACATTATAGAGTTCCGGGGGGGAAATTGCACTTTTTGACCATTGAAAACACAAAATCTCAAATCTTCCGGGGGGGATCTCATTGCTCCAGGGGGGACATTCCCCCCCGGGCCACCCCCTGAAATCAACACTGAACGCACTACCACTGTATGACCGAGACTTTGACAAGAAAGCTCAAATTATGAAGTACTTTCCAACGCATCAGAATTCTGCAACAGATTTCACCGTTTATTAAGGTGAAAAAATGATGTGTAAATAAACAGTTTAGAAAACGCATAACACACATGGAAATCCCATTTCTTCAATTATCATCAATAGCTGAAAAAATGTGCGAAATCAATGTACAAAAAATTTGATCAAACTTTAGTTTATCTACCATCGATCGGGATATTACACTTGTAAGAGAAAACCAGAAAATTAGCAACTGAATAAATAGATATTGCCCTGCTGAAGTGAAAGCGGAAATTAGGGAAACAGGAACCTGCGCAGTGAAATTTTGTTCGACTCATATTGGTCATGAAAATGACTTAGAACATATAAGTAGTAGGAAAACAAGAGTTCTGGTTCCGCCACCGCACCTCAACCACAGCTCCGCATCCACCAAAAACAATTCCAGCCCCCTAGAGGGGAAAATTAAAGTTTTTAATGAAATAAACGGTCAAGTGCGAGTTTTACTCTCACTCTGGGGGTTCCGTACGATAAGTAGGGGAGACTACGGACGGTTGATCATACGGGAGGCTTGACCCACCCATTAGTTTTCATATTTAAAAGAATTTCAGAGTTTTATCAATAGGTGTCAACCAAAGCTACTGGAATGCTCAAACAATAGTCTTCGTTTCATAGAGATAATCGAAATAGGTGTGAAAAAATTCAATTGTGAGGCGTTTTCAACCTAAAAGCTGTGTTTTTTAGAAATATTTTGTAAGCTTTTTTCAAATAAATTATATCATAGAAATTTAAGTAAGTAGGCTTAAAGTAATGCAGAAATATCGAGCTTTCATTTCAGGCATAAAGATTGTACAGTAAGTTAGGCTTAACATAACAATGTGCTATTCTTTAGAAAAGGTCTATGTAGGGAGGCTTGACCCAGTCAATATGAGGGAGGGTTGACCAGATGCTCAAGGCTCCCTTAATTAGGTGGTTTTGGAAATCATTTTATTATACACTGTGCATAGTGAAAAGTTAATGGTTATATATATAAAAGAATGTAAAAATTTATTCTGTAAAACTTCAGTAACATGGTGTGATGGAAAAGAAAATGTTTAAAACTGACTAAAGAAAGATGCAAAAAATTGCTAGAAAATGGGAAAGTTAATAGGAACTTTTTTCCATTTAAATATATTTTGCTAAAATCTTTTTCACTTAATATGTAGGCGAAATATAGCCTTTTTCTTATTTCCAAATAAATCTGTTCGTAAATTCCTGTGACAGTCATTTATTTCAACATTTAAGTACTGAAAGTACTTTTGCCTTAAAGGTTTAAATCGTGTTAATGATAAGTTAAGTGCTCATACAGCTGCAAAAGAACATAGCATCGATCGAAAAACTTTAGGATGGTATGTAGACAAATTTCACCAGGATGAATATAGTGAGATGAAGCCAAACTATGTGACAACTAGAGTTGTCAGGTCGAGTGTCTCAAAAAACAGGACGAGGAAACAAAAAAAAAGCGGGACAGTGGCTCCTAAATCCGGGCATAATAAAATGAAACACTATGAAAACGGAGCCTGTCTCTAACAGAATACTGCCTTAAATGTTAAAATTTCATTTTCCCTGCGGTACAATTATACCTGCTCAGTAAAAAGCCTGTTTAAAACAAAATTTTCTCCTCTGACTTGCGATGGAGTCTCAACAGGTTTTTTTAAGCGTCATATTTTAAAAAAATATTTTTTTATAATAATTAAAGCATGTAGCATAAAGTTATTTTGCTTTTTTTAAACTGATTTTATTTCTCTTCACAAATATTGCAATATAAAACAAAGTGGGTCAAGCCTCCCATATAGTGGGTCAACCCTCCCATATGTGGGGAGCCTTGACCTAATATTTTTTGCATGATTAAAAATCATTTTTCAAAGTTCTTATATGTTACACTTATGTAGCAATTTTAATTTGATAACTGATTGTATAACGAATAAAATGATATATAAAACTTTATTCTAAGTTCAATATTTAAAAAATAAAAAATCATTTTGTAAAAAGTGGGTCAATTCTCCCTAGTCTCCCCTATATGAATTATTAGCTGTCTTATTTAAAAAAATCTTTGCTAAAAAATAACAAGACTTTGTAAAAAACTATACAACGTTCGGTTGGGTACAGCTGTATATACTAGAAAAAGTATTAATGAGTATACCATAAAATTTCAAAGAGATATGAAACCAACTTAATATCAAACCTTACTATTCTGTATAATTCTATTTCAATCTTATCCTAATCTGTTTATGATTAACTTAATTCGATATTAACAATAAAAGTAGTGCATATTGAAACTTCATTTGCCGTTTCATAAAACTAAATTCAGCGTAGTAATAATCTTTTCTTTTTACAGTGCAGCTAAAACAAAACCCTTGTTCAAAGTTTAAACTTAGCATTGTGCTAAGCGCGCTTCGAAAGGAGGTCGCAAAGTTGCAACGCCAACTTGGTCCGTGCCGCGTTTTTCCCTATAACTTTTTAATTAACTTTTAAAGACACGGGAGGCGTATTGAGAGATCCACTCAACGCAAACGACTCGCGAATCCCATAGTATTTAGGTGATTCATTTTAATTAAATTAGTCTATTTTTTATCAATTTGACGTTTATTGCTTTTATACAAATGTATCATTAAAAGTTGTTATCTGGGCTTTAAAAGCCGGTGGTACATAGAGTACGCCGACCATTTTATTCGAAAATGATTATCAACAATGCTTTTAGGTAGCTTTCATTACAAAAAGCTACCTATTGCAGCCGTTCGGAGGAAAGCGATTTCAAAAAATTTTGGTATATTTTCATCGATCATGACCCCCAGACCCCGAAACCACCCTCCGTTCAAAAGTTTATATATATATATATATATATATATATATATATATATATATCCATATATATATATATATATATATATCTGACCTTTGTCATACTGTAACTCTCGAATTTATCAACCGATTTGGATGTAATTCGGTATGTACATAGTACATACCAATGTCTCGACCGAGTTCGTTGGCCAGCTTCATCCGCCATTTTGTTTCAAAATGGTGGCCATTTAAAATTTTCTTAAAAATTTTAAATTTGAAATGTGGTACCAAAGAATTGAAAATGGAAAAATATTTTTTTCTTATGTATTTGACCTTTATACAAAGATTCCGCAGCAGTTTTTGTTTCGTCTATATCTTTAAAAATGGCTGAGTTATAGCATTTTGAATTTCTAGCGTGGCTGACATTTTGAAACGTCCTGAATTTTGTCACGCGATAAAAGGCGTATTTATGAACCGATTTGGATGTCACTTCGTTTGTACATAGTACATACCAATGTCTCGACCGAGTTCGTTGGCCAGCTTCATCCGCCATCTTGTTTAAAAATGGCAGCCATTTAAATTTTTAAGAAAAATTTAAATTTGAAATGTGGTACCAAAAAATTGAAAATTGAAAAAATATTTTTTTATGTATTTGACCTTGATACAAAGATTCGGGAGCAGTTCTTGTTTCGTCTATATCTCAAAAAATGGCTGAGTTATAGCATTTTGAATTTCTAGCGTGGCTGACATTTTGAAACGTCCTGATATTTGTCACGTGATAACAGGCGTATTTATGAACCGATTTGGATGTACTTTGGTGTGTACATAGTACATACAAATATCTCGACCGAGTTCGTTGGCCAGCTTCATCCGCCAACTTGTTTCAAAATGGCGGCCATTTAAAAAAATTTAAAAAATTTAAAATTTAAAATGAGATGCCAAAATATTAAAAAATGAAAAAGATTTTTTTTGTATGTGTTGACCTTAATACAAAGATCCCGGAAGGAACAGTTTTTGTTTCGTCTATATCTAAAAAAATGGCTGAGTTATAGCGTTTTGAATTTCTATTGTGGCTGACATTTTAAAACGACCTGATTTTTGTCACGCGATAACAAGCGTATTTGTGAACCGATTTGGATGTTACTTGGTCTGTACATAGTACATACCAATGTCTCGACCGAGTTCGTTGGCCAGCTTTATTCGCCATCTTGTTTCAAAAGGGTTGCCATTTAAAAAAATTAAATTTAAAATTTAAAATGAAGTATTAAAAAATTGGAAAATGAAAAAGATTTTTTTATGTGTTTGGCCTTGATACAAAGATTCCGGAGCAGATTTTGTTTCTGAAAATTTGTTCTTTTGTTTATATCTTAAAAAATGGTTGAATTATAGCACTTTAAATTTCTAGTATGGCTAACATTTTGAAACGATCTTGTATTTGTCACGCGATAACACACGTATTTGCCTATTTCCATGTGAGAAAGCATGTGGATAGTATACATCAACATCTCAGCCAAATATAAGTTACTTTAAATAAAAGCAGTTTGGATAAAGCTGACTAATTTCGTGAAATTCTCATTCATAATGATTTAGTATTGATAAAAATTAGTATTGAATCTCCTATATTCGTTTCCACTAAATTGAGTTTCGTGTGTTTGAATAATATAAGTTGGCTTTTTAAAATACGGTATTTGAAAGCTACCTCTTCCTCCCAGCACTGGCCGGAAGGACTTTTATACTTCTGCTACGATAGGTACAGTCGTGGGGAAAAAAAGTAAACACCCCCTACTAACTCTTCAACAAATTATCGTAGACAGAAGTTAATGGTACTGAACGATTTGAAATAAAGTGTACTTTTAAATGATGTATATAAAATTTCTTAGGGGGTCATCTACATATTAAAACAAACCCAAACCTCATTTTTTTCAATGGCAATACCCAAATTTAACGAGATATTTCAAATCTTTGGATCAAACTATGTCTAGACACCCAATTTCAAGTCATTTGAATGATAAGTGTTTGAATTATAAGCATTCAAAATTTAGTGCTTCTAATGTTAAATTACATTTTAATATTTTTATTTATATCTTCTGAAATTATGCTCCTATGTGCTAATTTTTTGTGTAGAAATAAAACTAATGTGCCCAAACATAAATACGCTGAATTTGCAATTTTTATAATTTTATGATATGAATTATGAAATTAATATTCGAAAAAATTATGAATTGCAACCTACCATTTTTTTTATGGATTTAGATTTATTAAGTCCTGCTTTATGAAAATCCAAAATTTCACATTTTCCTTACAAATAGATTTCAAATTATGCTTAAAAAACGGCAAAATGATGGTTTAAGGGGCCGTCTATGATAGAAGTGAGTAGATATTGTGAAATGTATTCTGCTGCCTTGTTATCTAACAGGCTTCATTGGCTGCTTAAAGTGCCTTGATCAAGAAGGGGGCTCTCTCGGTTAGCAATCGAGTACCCAACTTCAATTTGGATACAGCCCTTAAAATACGCTCGTTTTAAAATAATTAATTTCTCGGAAACATATGGTACGAATTGCATAAAAATTTGTTTTTAGGCTAATTGAAGGGTGTAGAGTTCATTTATGCTGTCAGAATTTAGTATTGCCATTGAAAAAAATGAATTTATGGTTCATTTTAATATGTAGATGGCCCCCTAAGAAAATTTGATATACATCATTTAAAAGTAGACTTTACTTAAAATGTTTCGGTACTAGTAACTTTCTTCTACGATAATTTGTTGCGGAGTTAGTAGGGGGTGTTTACTTTTTTTTCCACGACTGTACCTCCAGCACTCCTCAATGCCTTTGCTGAATGCCTGCAAATCGAAATGTGTGAGTAACGGAAAAATGCGCTTTTCTCAAAAGCTATGTGACCTAGCGTAATCGCTACAATTTTCCTGTAAGGTTTAGATTAATGTCCATTACCTCTGATTTCTTCATAATTTTAGTTTCAGCAGATTCGGAAATAGAGAGGTGAGGGACATATTTTTGGCACTACATTTTCGACGATATCTCTGAAAATATAAGACCTAAAATTAAAAGAAATGTATTTTTGAGTTCGTTGTTACGAAAGCTTTCACACGATATACAAAGAAAAGATTTGTTTTTTCAAGTAAATTAGCCCCTCTGCATTTTTCCTAAATATATTTATGAATGCTTAAAAATCTGTAACTATGCGGGTCAATAGTCTTTATTACTTCCCCCAATTTGAACTTTCTACGTTCCATAGTGTACGAGTAAAATGGCTGTGACAGATGGACATACAGACACAAGAGTGATCTTATAATGGTTCCAATTTTACTTTTTAAGTACGGAACCCTAAAAAGGGTGTTTTTCAGCTCTAAGACGAGGGATGAGCGAAAAGATTATCATAGTATAAGATGAAGGTTAAATTTATATTTGAATTTTGAATGATCAACACCTTAATGAATACAGTAGACTCGCGATTTAGCGACCGTTGGATTAGGTCCCGACCATTTTTCAGCAATTACGATGTTTTTCCTCGCTCGTTTTAACGACTCGCAAATAATCCGGATCTTGATTTAGCGACCTTCGAGAACTTCTTTTCACACATCTTCTAGAAATTAAAAATCTAGAAGCAGCAAAGATCATTTTTATTTCCCCCAAATGTTACAAGCGTTTTACAGCGTATGGATCAGCGTACATTGTTTCAAAAAAATGTACCGAAGAAACTAGTCAATGGTAGTCAGTTTAGAAGTAAACAAAATTCTTAAAACGAATTCTTAGTGGCTATTCATACTGCAAATGATGCTTGGCAAGCGGGGGATTTTGACCTGCTGCCCAGGGGTTGGAAAAACAGAACACTGAAACAAGAGATTCCAATCATCTAATATGCAAGCAATACGAAAATCTATTGTTTGGCCGGAAATTCTCACATTTGAAGGCTGTATGTTGACGATGGCGATATGTTTAAAACTGAGAAAACATTTTCAAAAGATGATTTAATCTGAAGCCTTCTCAATACTGATTCGACATTCCAAATAATTCTTCCGACGAAGAAATTGAATTCTCACAATCTTTTGACTTTTGGGGAAAAAAATCTGACAAAATTAAACTTGCTAAAATAACATTTTAATCTGATAGACGAATGCCTTAATGATTCAAAATAAAGAAAAAAGGGTCAGCAGCGAAAAATTTTTTATTTAACTGAGGTTTAAGTTAAATTTACGAGTTTAATTTTCCTCACCATTAACTTTTTAACACCCTATAACTTTTTATTTTCTTCTAGATTTTTACTTATAAAGAATTTGCATAGTACCCACACGACATTCAAATAAGAAATAACAACAATGTAGTACTTTTAATACAGAATTTTTGTATAACATTGTCTTAAAGGGGTGTTAAAGAAGAGACGGTAAAGTGAAAAAAAGGGATGGTATTGGAAAAAAGGGACGAAATGGTAAAAAAAGGGACGGTAAGGATGGAACGGTAAGGAAAATTACCACCTATTTTTAGGAAAATCATGTTAAGACTAAATGATAGACACAATGTTCATTGATTTTTAGAAACAGTTGTTAACATTGGATTAATTTAAATTATATTTTAATTTACCTCGAAAAGTGCAGGAATAAACCTTGGGGACGGTGAGACTACCAATAAAGTCATGATGCTTGAAATTGATATTTAAGTGCTGATTTAAATTCTACAGTAAATTACCTGCCAAAGAATTTTAGATATTATTTCTCTAGCATACTTCTGCATGAGAAAAAACTTGAAAAAAATTCTGCGACTGCATCTGAAATGATTTTCTGTATAATTTTAGAAGAGGGACGGTAAGGAATCTAAAACCCAGGGACAGGGTTTAAAAAATAATTACAACCCTAAAAATCTGTGCAGGTTAATTTTTAGCTACATATTTACATAAAACAATAGTTTCAGTTTCAGAAAAAAAATTACATCGAATTATTTTTATTGAAACAATTTTATACAGACAGCTCCAAACTTAAAAATCAGCATCAGGGACACGGGACGGTATAGGAGTTTTCCAGCTGTTTGGACCCCCAACATCGTCCAAAACTTATTTATCTCGTTAATATTGTTATGCAATCATGCACAGGGATGTTCCCCAGTATATGAAATTAAAAAAAAAACACAAAAAAGTGTATTAAAATAAAAATTATTATTCAGGGAAATGAAAGTCAAAAGATTGTGAGAATGCCTCATATACCTCCTGCATAAAAAAGTAAAGGATGTCATCAAGTTGTATGGAACACTTTTGGAAGGGAAGGAAATTCTAACGACTACTTTTAGATGATCAATGACCTGAAAAGCAGTAGTCTGGAAGTTTTCAGCTGCCATTTAAAGCAAAACAGTATATCATGATTATTCAAAAAATGTTAATTAACTAGTCTAAGTCTTTTTTTTATTATTATTCTTAAATTCTTATAAAATTATTCCATAATTTCTAACCATTTTTTAAATCTAAAAATTTAGACTAAATGCTACAATTATTTTTTTAATTGTATAAATCAGTAGTTTTTATTACAATAGAATGCTAGGTATTTTTGAAGTGCATTAAAATCAACCAATATTAGCAACATTTGATTTAACGTCCTATTTTCCGAGGTCCCGTGGAGGTCGTTAAATCGCAAGTCTACTGTATTAAAGCAATAATTTCTACTGTATTAACTGTATATGTAAGCAAAACAATGGAATATACCAATTAATGAATAAATTGAATTATTTTTTTTAATAGCAATCATTGCCTTACTGCAAAATTCTTGTCATAAATGAGATTTAAATTATTATTCGGAAATACTGGTAAAAGTTTCCCCTGCGGTAATCAGATCATGAATAGTGGTAGACTTATACGTCACAAAGGTCAGGATGCATATGCATCTCACGATGGTAGTTATACTCAGAAACTCCGACGAAGTTTCAATGTAAAAAAAAACGTCCAATGTAAAAATAATTTACAGAAGTAATAAAAATGATAGTAAATTTAGAATAACATTTTTCAGAAGGAGGAACCTATCTCAAAAGTTTTGTAAGTGAAGGAGTCAGAAACCTTCGTCACTAAATTACAAATTAATAACGTTAAGGGGGTAGGATACCTTTGAACAAGTCGAAAAAGTAAAAAAAAATATCACTATGTTCGAAGCTTCAAAATTTGTGTAATGAGTCAAAAATAAAAATAAAATTTCATTTAAATATAAAGATCATATTTAAATTTATATTTAAATATTTATATATGCTTGTAAATTCATAAATAAATATTTAAATGATAAGTTTAAAAATATATGATAATAAGAGAAAAAAAATCTTGCGCGCACGATAAAATCTGAAAATATGCATATAAAAAGGAAATTTTAGTGAAAATAAACACATAATAGTGTTACTTTTATACTAAAACCAGAATATTTGTTTTGATTAAATTAAAAAATTAACAAAATATTTAAAAAGTTCCTTTTTTAAAAAAATATTTTCAAAGTACAAAAATAAAATCTTGCCTTTTTCTGGTTTTAAATTGTAGATAATACAGAAATGAATATGTGCTGATTTTTTTTATTGCCATGCAGAATTATTTAGTAACACTGTGCGCAGTATCAAAATTCATCGTTTTGAATAAACGCGACGCAGAGTTTAATTATCCTATGTAGTCTTAATAAAACTGCCATAATTAGTAAACTAATGGGCCCCCAGGGGGTTACCTTTTTTAGGTATTCACGGGCTTCGCAACCCCGGGCACCTGAGCGATCTTTCTCATTTCCATTTCTTCTTCTTTCTCTTGTCTTTCTTTCCTCTTTGTTTCACTCTCGTTGTGGTTTCCTCTTCGGAGGTGAGGGCAATTCTGTATGAGCCGATATCATCCCGTATGTCGACTCGTGGAGAATTGTAAACCACCCACGTGTTTGCCGTGCGTGGCGACCCGTGTCCCTGGAAAGGGGGATCCTGGTAGTTGAGGGTAACCAACACACTGCTTTGGCCTCTGCTTCAGGTAGACGGGAGATGCATATTGGTCCCGTATGCATCAATCGGCTGGTCAGCTGACTTGTCACTGGCTGGGGATCAAATGAGCGAGTACTTACTAGCCATCTCGTTAAGGGTAGAGACTGGCATAGGAGTGTCTTGTGACCGAATAGGCCCTAGCTAGCACTGGTGCACAAATGTGCATTCCCTTGTTGGGCTCGGTAGTGGGTGGTGCGGCCGGGGTCTGAATTCTATTTTTTTTTCAATTATGGATGGAAATACTAACATTCCTTCTATTTCTCTCCCAAGTGGCGAGCAACAAAGTGTACAGACTTTATTCACTCGTTTTTTGTAATTAGACGCACTGATAGTCTTTCAGATAGTTCTTTCAAAAAAACTTCACCTTTTCTTATAGCAAAAACATTTCAGCCTGTTTTAGGTGATGGTCACTCTCTCAGAAAATTGCAGTCTGGGGACTTACTGGTTGAGGTTTCTTCAGCCAGGCAGTCACAACTTCTGTCAAATTGCAATACTACAGGTACTTTTTCTGTCTCTGTTAAAGCACATCAAACTCTTAATACTTGCCGTGGTGTAATATCTGAACCAGATCTTTTATTTTCTACAAAAGAAGAACTTCTAGCTAATTTAAGCGATCAAAATATCATAGATGTACGCCGTATCACCATACGTTGAAATGGGCAAATACTTTAAACTAAACACATTATTCTAACTTTCAATAGCCAAATTTTACCTACTACAATTAAAGCTGGTTATCTAAACTGTCCAGTCAGGCCTTATATCCCTAATCCTCTCCGTTGTTTTAAATGCCAGCGTTATGGGCATACTAATACAACCTGTCGTGGATCTCTTACTTGTGCACGTTGTGCAGAAGTCGGCCATGACGGTAAAACTTGCGAAATACCAGAACGCTGCGCTAATTGTAAAGGTGACCATACATAGTACTATCGCTCTTGTCCTAATTGGATCCGTGAAAAGGAAATTCTTGCAGTTAAGATTACTCAAAAACTTTCCTACCCTGAAGCCCGTAGACTAGTTGAATCCAGACCCCCATCTGTTGGGGTATCTTACTCCAGTATACTTAAAGAACAATCAAAACCTGTAAGGCACATAAGTACCCAGACTGACACCTCCTTTCCTCCAACTAACTCAGCTAAAACGCAATCAACAACCACTTCAAATAAAGAAACCCGTGATGTCAGTTGTGGTTCTAAATGCTATGCTACCCCACTATTAGAACGTTGGCTACCATCCTCAAAACCTATTAAAATAGTACACCAAATCAATCAGTCTCAAAAATCTTCGAATCTACCAAGAAAGTCATCCGATCATCAGACTGAACAAACTTCTATACCATCTGCATGAAATTTGCAGAAACCTAATATTTCCCAAACTGAGAAACCAAGCCAAAAATCTTGTATTCAGAAAGGCAGAAGTGAATCCAAAAAGGCATCCGAACTCCAGTCTAAGACTAAGGCTGCTACACAGGTAGCACAGCAATATCGGCCAATATCGGGAACAGCGATTTCGCAATATCGGCCAATATCGGTATACCGATATTGGCCGATATTGCATGGCAAACTTTTTCCCCAATATTGGCCTATATCGGCACCAATATCGACCGATATCGGGACCCAATACCGGCCGATATCGGCGGACGCCAGACCGGCCGATATCGGTGAGCGCCGGACCGGCCAATATCGGAAAACGCCGGACCGGCCGATATTGGTTAAAACTGGATTCGACACTATAAAATAGCAAAGCTTTCTTTTTTCAATATATTGAGATATTGATTACCTGTCTTGACATAGTATTGGTAATAAATATCTCTTTATATTAGTGAAAAAAAGTTTGTCATTTTATATTGATGAATCCAGGTTTGAAAACATATGCATATAAATATATATTTTTTAACTATTTCAAATATTTTTTTTTTTTTTTTTTGCTATTATAGAAATATATATTTATATATTGTTTATATGGAAAATCATAGCTAAGTTCACTGCCATGATAATGTAAAAAATATTTAAAAGGAAAATTTTTCATGATTATGTTGAAAGTGATTGCTCTGAAATAACCCAAAAATTTTGGGGATTTTTTTTCTTTTATTAAAAGGTATCTTTTTACGAAAATTCAAATACCATTAATAAAATAATTTATTCAAATATTTTATACATTCTGATGTTTTTTTTATTTTTTTCTTTTCATGTTCAGTGTTGTACGTAAAAATATTATGTGTAAAATTAATAATTTAATTATACTTCTCTCATTAAAAATGTCATATGCAAAATTATATCTATAATACCAATTTATGGAAATGGTAAAGTTGAAAAGTGTTATATTGTATTATTTGAATAAAATAACTTTTATTACCATATAAACAATTTTGATAATTTTTTTTCATATAATCAATAAAAATATTCAACATATTAAAATTTTTAAAAAACATTTAACTGGAATGATTTATTCTTTTCTGCCTTTACCAAAAATATAGATGTTAAAATTTGTTTAACTGTGTTGATGTTTGCAAGGAAACATGCAAGGAACTTTGCAAGGAAAAAAAACTAGTAAAAGTTAGTCAAAAACAATTTATGTTAAGGGGACATAGTACCATTTAAACTACTTTTTCAATTTTGAATAATACTGTAATATCTGTAGTGACATTATATTTAATACTATAAAGCAAATTAAATTTCATGTAATTTCAAAAAGCAAAAAAAAAAAAAAAAAAAAAAGTCTTGCCTATTTCTATTTAACTAAAATTTAAATTAAAAAAAATATTTTTTTTTTAAAACCCCAATTGATTTTTTAAATATCAATATTTTCGTTTCAAATTTTTTCCCCACATTCCTTAGATTATACTACATAAAACAGTGCCATGGATTTTTAGATGTATGGGATATTACATTTAATATAAATCTTTTTCTCTTTTATATAATAAAAAATCAAGGAAATTCAACAAACTCATAATTGAAATTGCAGAAATTTCTGAAGCAAAAAATATTCATATTTAAAAAAGTAGTAGAGATTTTTTAAAAGTTAAAAATTATTCAAAAATTTAAATTTTAGCTAAATAGGCATTTCTGCAAGATTAAAAAAAAATATATTTGCATTATAGTATTAAACATAATGCCACCACAGCTATTACAATACTATTGAAAACAGAAAAATAGTTTAAAAGGTATTGTGTCCTCTTAAGTTACATATGTAAAATTCTACCTTTGTTGTTTTTTCAAACTTAACTTTAATTAATTATTCCTACCCAATTAACTCGGAAGAAAATTTATATTTTATCTGTATGGCCATCATCCTGAATCAGAGTATGAACTTACCGATTTTATACTGTTGGAAGATGAATACTCTCTTTCTTATGTTCACTCTACATTCTGGTGGTTTCTCTTTTTTTTTTCTTTCCAATGTTCAACGTTCTACATTGAAACATTAACTTTTTGAAAAACTCATAAGTAAATGCTACTTTTCTCATTAAAAATTCATATGTAAAATTATATCCGTAATACCAATTTGTGGTTATAGTGAGGTTGAAAATTTGAATATTTAAAAAAGCAATTTATCATAAACAGATTTCCATAATTTATTTTCACATAATCAATAAACACTTAACCATTATAAAAAAAAAAAATAATAATAAAAATAACGTAGTTGAAATGATTTTTTTATGTCTTTACAATAAACGTTAACATAGTATTTATATGCAGTAGAAGATCTTTATAATGCAAACCAAAACATGCAACATTTTGCGTTTTATAGGTCATTTCACACAAGATTAAAACTTACATTGTAAATACGGCAATATACAAAACAATCGCAGTAGATATTTATATTGCAATCTTTAGGACCAAAAATTGTGCAGGTTAAAAATTTTTTGCATAATATTGATCATTTCACATATTGTTAAATCGCCTATAAAAATTATCCAAACATGCTGGGACAAAATCATCACATTACTTAATCCCAAAATTTTTACATTTAATAATAGTAATATTTTCATTTAAAAAAAAATCTGAATTAAGGAGATAAAGATGAAATATGTTTGAAATTTAATCCTCTAAAAGGTGTCAATATTTTTGCAATACGGATTACAGGTGCTTCTTAAGTACAAAATTCATTGCTTACATCTCAGAAGCTGTGCATTATATAGGATTATAAAGATCTTCTACTGTATAAATGAAATGTTACCCCCTCTCTCCACCACACCTGAAAAAAAATGGTACTGTTTGGTTAGCCAGGCGCCAGTGTTATATTTACATACACATATACGTGTGTACATATATATGTATGTAAATATAACACTGGTGCCTGGCTAACCGAAAAATGCAAGCAAAATTTGGTTGAAAAAAGTAAATCCACCTGTTGTTGTTTTGTTTTTATTTATTTAACCAACTTTATTTTAGTTACTCCTACATTAAAAATTAGTAAAACATTAATTTATATTTTATCTTTATACTCCCTTCATTCTGAATGAGAGTCTGAACTATACTACTGAGGGATAAACACTTCGATGGAATTTTTTCATTAAATAAACCCAATTGCCAGCAAATATTGAGGCAAATATTTATATTATAAGTTTTAATGGCAGTGTAAAATTGAAAGTGCAACTGAAATGACCATTTAAATGAATAAAAAAATATGTTACAAACAATGCCATTAAACTAAGCAAGAAAATCTATTCTGGAACTAAAATTTTAATAGTAAGTTTATTATTTCTATTTGTAATGTATTCATATGAAGTAAAAATAAAATCTTTCTATTTTTAATGTACATACGTATATTCAAAAAATGTATATTATTTTATATTTTCAAAGAAAATTTAGCAACAAAAAAAAAAAAAAAAAAAAAAAAAAAAGAAATCAATTTTTACATAAAAATGTTTTTTTTCTTCCAACACTTGAATCTTTCTAGAAATTATACATCCCTACAAAAAGTAGACTAACATGGCATTAAGGCTATCTAAATTCCATTTCAGAATTTACAATACCTACTTAAGTTTATGTAAGCAAAAAGAAATTGCGACTGATAGAAGGTAGAAACTTTTTTAAATATATTTCAGGACATTTCCCCATCCCACAAAAAAATTAATAGATAAAAAACACTTTGAAAACAGAAATTATATAAAGGACAAAATAGCTAATTTTCTTTATATGTTTTCTCTTTTGAGTCAAGGAGGGGAAGGGGGGGGGGGAGTGAAGCTATAAAATATATTTTAGAAATTCAAATTGATAGATTCTCTCAATTGCGCATAAGTAAGGCATTTGAAATAATTAGAAATCTAAAAACTTAGCATTTAAATACCATCATAATTTATATTTCGTTAAGAATTCTAATTTTAGATAGATTTTATATGAGTCAATTTTTATCAACTGTTTTTCTCTAAGATAAAATTTACAAGGTGATTTTAAAAGTTTGTAAATTTATTTTATAAATTGTATTTTATAGAAATATCTTAAACATTGGATACTAGTTTTAAAAATGATCATACAAAAATTAGAAGTCAATTCTTAGAATTTAAATAAAAACTTACCATGTATAACAAATAAAATTTATTAATCACAAAAAAGAATTAAATGTTTCTTTATTTACAAACTATTATTAATCATATTTATTATTTAACAAAAAATTTTTCGACAAATCATTTCTTTCTTGTTAATCATCTTCTTCTCATTTGAAAAGTGTTTCCATCCCTGTCGTCAAATTCTGCAAGCACCTTTCCAATGCAGCTAGAGATAGCAGTGGTTTCTGTTCCTTCAAACTTCACTTCCACAGTAGCTAGAAAAGTACAATGAACCAAAATCACAATCAGACCAAGTACATTTTTGCTATAACAATTTATAATTTGCTATAGCTTTTTTTTTTTAATTTCATAAACAAATTTTAAATGGGAGATTTGAATTTATTCATCAAAATTTCAGCTTGAAAATGAAATATTTTTACTTTATTATATTAATACAATAGACTCCCTCAAATCCGCACAGCTTGGGACCAGAGGTTGTGCGGATTTTTGGTCATTGCTTTCTTTGTTTATATTTTTTAAACAGTAATTTGAATGTAATAATGCAATCGAAATTATAATGAATGCTTACTTATAGTAAAATATTAAAATAATTAAGTAAAATAATAAATTGAAATAATAAAAATTAAGATAATTAAAAAAATAATTAAATTATTAAAAGTAAACGTCAAGTAAATAATAATGCATAATTAAATATACATAATAAAGATTATGTACATTTTTCTTGAATTATTCAACCAAACTTGCCTCACAAAGGTACCCTACTAATTCATATCAAAATCATAAAATAAAAAAGTTTTATTTCAGGTTTAGCCAGACTTAATAACCAAAAAAGCTTGATTAATACATAAATATATTTGGTAAAAAGATTGCAATTACCAGTGATATCAGCAATATCTTGAATTTTTCAGAAATAAATGTATACTACAGTACAGCCCCGATTATCCGCGGAATTGGGTGGCAAGGGCACCGCGGATAACAAAAATCACAGGTAACCCGAAAAAGACAGAAAATGGGGTGCAAGCTCGAAAAAAAGAAAATTCAGCATGAAAACTATGTTTTAGTGTTCAAAAACATAATAAAATATTTAAAATACATACATATGCACAGTACTGCCGAAACCTTTGCTTTACGTCTAAATCAGTAAAATAAAGAACAGTAAACAAAGATGGGAACGATGCCATACATACTGTACAAAAAGTGTTGAGTTACACCTTAAAAAAAAAAATCAGCCACTTGTTTTTGCTTCTTTCTTTACAAACACCTTTTCTATCTCAAAAATGAAGCTATTCTTGATATGCTCCCCTGGAATTTATCATAATATTCTTAGTTAATTGTTAAATATTTTAACTGCTGTGCTTACGTTTAGTTAATAAAATCAAGAAAAGACATCAACACTTTATAACATATTTTAAACATGGCAACCAAATCTAGAAATATTCTTCTATTACTTTCGAATACATGAATTTTTCTGTTTATATTTATTAGTAGGGCTTACTGTATTTTCCTTGCTTAAATTAAAAAATTTGGCTTAAATTTTAAAATTTAACCTAAATTTAAAAAAAATCGCTTTGCAGATAATCCGCTCGAGGATAATCGGGGATCTACTGTATTTCCTTCATGAACAAGCAAGAGTTCAGACACATTAACAAGAATTACATATTAAAATACACATGGAATTATATAAAAATAAAAAAGTCTATAATTTTGTCCCTATATCTGAACTGAAAGTTCTATTGTTTACATATTCGATGATGTGCGGATTTGAGGAAGTCTACTGTATCCGATAGTTAGTGCTAAAATCACACAGTACTCACAACATTATTGTTTAATGGTTTTATAAATCAGAAAACGAAATTGCGAACCAACTACTTAACTTACAAACTGAAAACTTACAATTTTAAAATTTCACCTCAGTTTTTTTTTTCCTCTTACAAAATTTGAACATAATATTCAAAAAGGCATTTTCGAATTAAAGTGAATTTTCAAAACTAAAATTCTTTATGAAAATAATAAAAGTAAAAATAGTTTCTAAACAAGTAAGAAAAATCATGCGTTAAGCATAGATTATGAAACACTTTCCAACACTTCCTGAATGCTTTAACAAAACTTTGTTATTTAGGGAAATAAGGTATATAAGTGAACTAAGTAAACATTTTAGAAAGCACATAAACATTTGAAAAACTGATTTCAGCAGTTACCGTCCATAGCAAATATGTATTCCAATTCTTTTGAAAAGCCCTATATTTGATCTGTAGGTTGATATATATACTATTCAATGGAGAAATTTAGTTTAGCAAGAAAACACATAACAGGTTGAAATTTCTCTTTCAGCAATTTATACTAATAGATTTAAACATACTTGTATACTTTTGTAAAACTCTGCAGTTAACCTAATACCTTTATTACACGCCACTATTTAGCTAAAGTTTAATTCAAAGTAAAACACTCTTAAAACTACCGGAATCACATTTCCAGAAATTATCATTTATAGACGGCCATGTATCCAATTCTTTGCGTGACCCTGTATGTCATTTTATATATATTTTACAAACATTTCTTAGTAAACCAAATGCGGTTCAGCGTAAAAATGCCTAACTCATTTAAAAATCACCTTTAAGCAATTTGCAATCATACCCAGTAACCATTACGAATTCTTTTGAGTAGCCCTGTATATCAATTACAGCATTTATACACACCATATACAATGCATAAATATAGTGAAACATAAAAGCACATAACATAATTAAAAATGCATTTCCAGCAATCATCGCTACTTAACAGTACTTCGGGTACAATATAGTATCTGAAATCTTTTGTGTGTCCCTGTAAATGCTCTGCATTTCGTATTATCCATGATATAAGTTATAGTAAACCTTAGCGACGTATATCAATTTCATTATACGTGTAATAGTTTAACATAATTAAAATACGCCGGAAAAAATTCCCTCCTCTTTTATATCATTATGTAAAGGAATTCTTTTGTGCGGCCCTGTAAATGAATAATAACTATTTTTTGGGGCCGCATATTGTACAGAAAATGCATATTTTAGTCAACTTGATAAATGCATATCAATTTTATTATGTTTGAAAGCATGTACCATCATTAAAAATCATTTTAAACGATTTTTTCCCATAGGCCGTAATGTAACGGAAAATTTTTGACTGTTCCTGTAAATGAACTAAACATGCTACAAACTTCATTTGCAATAGGGTTCGTGCTATCGTAGAGGTCACTAACATCCAATGATTTCAGAACGATCCGAGTGTATTTACGGGAGTTGGAGCGCGTACAGACGGACAGACAAACCGAAGTCATAAACACTTTTCAACTTTGTTGGAAAGTGTTAAAAAGTACACTTTTATAAGCATTCAATGTTTATCTTTAGAATCACACCTAATTTCACGACTACAATTTATGTCGTTAAAAAAAATCTGTTACAACGCATTAATTTTACAAAGACCCCAACTATTGAAAAATCACTGCTTTGATGTATTACTTGATAAATAGCATGAATATGTGAATTTATTTAAAATATATATAATATTTGTTCTACTTATCTTTTAAAATATAGTAACAGGGGAAAATATTATTTAAACTGTTATACAGGATTTCTAAACTATTTTTTATAACATATAATCATAAATTAATTACTATATGTACTCACGTGTAAAGACCAAAATTTTAAAGGAATGAAAATAATTCCATTTTATTATGAGTATTTTGAAATAGTTTTCATTGCCCTATTTGATTGCAGAATTCATATTAATCTTCCTTGATTAAAATTAAATTAAGACCAAGATTACTATTGTTATATCTATTATTAAATATTGTTATTCAAACGGATGGACATGTTATATCTCTCAAATTTTGGGGTTGACTAATATGAGAGTATATACAGTAATAAATTATAAACAATGATTTTTTTAAAAGAAATATTAAAATTAAATTAATAAAATAAATTATTATTAATAATTAAAAATAATCAATAAAAATTAGGAACTTAAAAAATAGAAAGTTATTTTCTATTCATATTTTTTTTTCCAAATATTTCACTGTTTCAGTTTCACAGCCACTAAACATATTTTGACGTAAATGGCTTGATGCATATTAACTGCATTGTTTTTGTAACTCATAAATAGTTGCAATAACAAAGATTATCTGGAGATTTATCACCTGCGGCTAGGTAGAACAAAAATGCCTTAGAATCAATTTATAATGAAGTTCTAAAAATATTAAAATGGCATATTGTCATTGGAAATACACAAGCATAATTTTAATAATTCTAGAATATCAAGAAAAGAGTGAAAAATCAATTATAAAATTCCTTCTTTACGTATAAAAACCAAGTTAAATAAAAGAGTGTAAAAATACAACATTGACTGCAATATACAGACCCATGCTGTGTGCATTAAACTCAATCTTACACCATTTTTGAGGGCATCTCCAGCACACAGCACAGAGGCAGAAGCCCCTCTGTCCCTATGGGCCCACACAAGCCAGGAAATATATTTATGAATTATTAAAAAACTGACATGTTTCAATATAATACAGTAGATTCCTTCAAATCCGCACAGCTTGGGACCAGATGTTGTGCGGATTTCTGGTCATTGCTTTGTTTACATTTTTTAAACAGTAATTTTAATGCAATCAAAATTATAATGAATAATTGTGATATTGTAAAATATTAAAATAATTAAGTAAAGTAATAAACTAAAAGGATAAAAAGTAAGATAATTTAAAAACTGATTAAAATATTAAAAGCAAAGTTCAAGTAAATAATTAATAATGCATATTTGAATATGCACAAAAAAATGAGATCATTTTCCTTCAATTATTCAATTTGAGGGAGTCTACTGTATTAACAAACTTTATTTTTACACAAAAGCATCTTATACACTTTTAATTCTTCAATACCAGTTGACAAATTTTTTCTCCTTGTAAATATTACTTAATCACTAAAATTGGAGGTTGCATAAGAAAAAAAATTCCGTGCCAAGGGTCACTGCAAGGTTTTTCTTCTTTTGACCCGTTTAATGTGAAACAAAAGTTTTATGAAAAATAACATTACATAATAGAAGACGAATTCAGATTAACCCAAATTCAAACAAAGCCTTTATTAATAACTTATTTAAACCTTTCTGCTAGCTTTTCTTTCTGATGAACTTATTACATTTAGTTTGAAACCTTACAAAATAAAAATAATTAATGAAGTGTATGCTTTTACTGAATGGAATTTTGTGAAGAGGTACTAAAGAAGGCCCAAATTTTGCCTGGGCCAACTCAGGTGTACTAAAATATTGGTTTTCAAATTCAAAAGTTTCATATGCTTTAAGTGGCAAGTAAACTTGTTGCTCAACATGATTAAGTTAAAGTGTCAACATGCATTCTATTAAAATGTTTGTTTTATTTACTGCTGAAGAAGTCCATAAATTAAACATTATTAAATAAGATATTACAAAATCAGAAATGAGCAATAAAAAAATTAGACTGTAATTTATTCGGTAAATCAAAGATTTGTGAAATGTTTTAAAACTTGTTGTTACAGCAACAAATATTCACTTATGAAATATATTAAATTGTCTTCAAATACTTTGTAAAATTATTTTAATGAAAATTTCAATAACGCATAACACTGGCAAATAAAAATCTATGTGTACCAGAAATATATTAGTAGTACACAAGTACCATTCCTTATGAAAGTTTGGTAAATTATTAATCAATGACTTATCCAGATCAACTATGCACTATATCTCCTCTCCAACCACAGGAAAAAATATACAAAAATAACTCACCGATGACTGTATTTAAGATACTGAAATCACTGGACTTTTCCTGCCTGACTCCCAGACTATATATTCCGTTCCAACAACATTAGCTAATGAACCTTAAACAAATATAAAAATTTTAGGGCACATTTAATAATAAATGAAATTTAACCGTATTAGTGTTGTCGAATCAAGATGGGGGGGGGGGGCTATATGAAATATAAAGAGCACTTACCCGTTTCATATAAAGATGTAACTTTCGGATTTCAAGAATGACACACCTTATTTTTCCATACTACCATCAACATATAAATATTCTCGTTTTTTTTATAAAATGGCACTGAACAAATCTGCAACAGCATACAAATACGACGGCCATGTTGGGTAATTGTCTTGTATCTGATTGGTTGGCACATCCTTGTGATCATTGCTTGTGTCGATGTCCACCGATGTTCCCCGATATTGGCCAATGTGAGTTTTTCTACATGGATTTACAGAACTTAAAATGTTATTATAATTGTTTCCTGCTTTCTACCTTCCCACAAAAAGTACAATATGTGAATAAAAAATTAAAATATTCATGATTCCAGAAGTTTTAATGTTACAAATCCAACATCGGACAACATCGATCAATATTGGCCAATGACGGTAAACATGACCGGTCTTTGCCGATGCACACCAAGATTGGCCGATATTGCTATGCTACCTGGGTACATCTGTAAAAACACCACATAGACCTGATACTAGTCAAACTGACAATCCAAGCAAAAAAACTTGCATACAAAAAGAGAAAAAGATGATTCGGGGTTCTTCACAGTGGAAAACTGTGAAGAAAAAGAGCAAGGACAAATGTCAAAACAACCCATCAGTTAATAATATAAAGGATCCGAAAAACTTTCAAAAGTATGTAGATGAAGCAATGGAATCTGAATCATATGACTCGAGTGATGACGAAGATAATGTAGTTTTCGATGAATTTGTACCTAATTAAGTTTACATTGTATTTACTTTTGTGATTTTTAAACTTCTTATTACGTGGTATTTGCACATAATCTTAAACTTTGTTTATATTTTAACGATATTACTTTTTAACTACACAGTTTTTAATTATAATACTTTTGACTCTTTTAAATGTTTTTAAACTATACATATTACTCTTTTCATTTAATGCTTCTGGTTTTCTTATCTTTTTGTTAGTGATGTTTTACTCAACTATTTGGTTATAAATATGTTTTTCCTGTTGACATTGTCTTGGCGCAGCATAGCCCTAAAGGGACTTTGCACCCCAATCAACCAACCAACCAACTAGTAAACTAACGGGAATTTTTTAATGCTGTTTTTCGCATATTGTTCAGAAATGATTATTAAATCAAAATATGTATTAAAAAATTTTCGAAAATTTTGAAAGTTTAAAGGTATTCAACCCCTTAAATAACGGTCACTGGTAAAACATTTTTAAAAACCCATTCAAATACTATAAGGAAAGGGCATCTGACGTCACTGTGAGTAGAATTACTGTGGGTAAGCAAGAAACACCGGTCCTTCTTTAACACTCCTACTGTACTCATGAGTTAGAGTAATTTGATTGCTGTACGTTTAACAGGTCTATGATAGGATTGGCCTACATCGCCAAGACGATCTCTACAATAATCGTAACGACAAAAACGTAGTGGTAGATTGGTTGACAGAAGTGTCTGTTTGTAAACATGCCCTTTCCTTATTGATTTTAAAAGAAAGCATCCTTTAAAATGATTTTTTTATTTAAAAAATAGCTTGTAACAGGAAACATTCGAATGGACATCAGAGGTGTCCATGGCGTTCGCGGGCACCAATTTAGATTAGAGAAACATTGTAAAACCAGAACTTATATGAGTATATTGAGCCTCCGTTCAATGTAGAGATTTTAGAGAGAGGGACTGGTATCAGCTATAGAACAACTTTTAATTTTAAAATGAAGTATCAGCAGTTTGTGAAGGTTTTGGAATGCCATGCCGTAGGTTTAAAGCTGTGATTTTCGAGTTCATTGGATAAAGTCTGCTTTAGGCGACCGAAGCAATATTTTCTTTCCGCGCTCCCCAACAAATGATCACTTCTGTAGAAACCGTGGATAAAAATTGTGTATTTTTTCCGACCATAGTTCTCCGAGCAGAACCAATGCTGTTTCTCTATACTAACTTATACTCTGTCCTATCATTATTTCGTAAACAGAATTTTTCTTAATAGAGAGGGGATGGAGGCGGCAGCACAGACAATCACCTCATCGACTTCACGGCTGAAATTTTAGAACTAGGTAAAACTCGACTTGCAAATTAAAACGCAATCGGTCCGCCAACGGTTAAAACACTTTTAAATAAGAAAAAAAATTTAAACACAAGTAAAATTAGTGGCTAAAGTCTTCAAAGATTGTTATACAATTATTATTTTAATTTTTTAATGGGAGGCTTTGAAAATTGATTAGAAAAACTTTTTCTTTTCTTTTGTTCTTATGTTTGAAAATTAAATATATAACTTTTATTTTTAGTCTACAATACTATTTTTACTGAGGAAAACTGATAGGGAACAGGTTTTTAAAACATCCGGAATCACCTCTTAAAAATTTAATTCATCTCCACGTGAGCGTTTGCGTACGCCCCACTTTGAGAATCACTGCTATGAACAAATTGCTTTATTCAAAGTTTAAAAAGCATTTTATTTTTTATAGCAGTGATTTAAGAACATTCCATAGAGCACAGTAACGTGCTGAGGACATACGATAAGCGTCATGTGTAGGATATAGCCTCCTCCGTTGGACATCCTACAATATCTTATCATTATCCTGAGAGTGTCTAGTGGGGAGCAAAAAGGGGCACCTAATCATGTCCTCTGAACGTCATTTTCAGCCATTCATAGGATGGCAGTTGGATGCTCACAGGATGAAATAAAATGAATAGAATGGACCTTATGCACGTGACGTCAGACGCCAGAGTTGGAGGTATGTTGATCTATTGTTCTAGCCATAGCACCGCCAGAATGGCAGTATGCGCAAGCACAAACACCGCTAGCAGACGACTTTAGTCTTGACCCAAGTTGAGTGCATATATTGTAACGGAAAATTTGTAAATTTAGGGATTTTTTTCGCATACAGAACAACATTTTGAATTCATATTACAATATATTAAGTATATGCTGCTACAACAAATAATTTGTTTGCGGTATTTTTAACAAACACGCATTAATAACTCATATTCCATAGACTTCTATGCTAAATACCGCCGCCAGCAGACGAATTTTAGCCTCGAGCTCAGATTGCGTGCATAAGGTCCATTGTGTATCCTCTGCTTGGCCGGCATGTGGCATTTGTAGGATGCTCATAGGACCAGTAACGGACGCTTTATATAAAAAATAAAATTATTTAAAAATTTAGGAGGGAGAAAGCAATTTCCCATCCTGCCCTTCCTAAATGGGTCTGCGGGTTACTATTAATTTTGTCTTAAACTGTGCAGTGGCGCGCACTGAAACATTTCTATTAAAACATTATGGTAGTCCAAACAATTATTGCCCAGGCTGTGTACTTTTAATAGAAATGTTGCAGTGTACACCACTGTGCTAGATAAAATTAATAAAAATCGTAAGCACCATTTAGAAAGGACAGGTAGGGCAATAGCAAAACCATCATTTTACCGATTTTTAAAATCATTATATTATTTTTCTTTTTATTAAAAAAAATATTTTATTAGATTTCTTTTTATATGATTATGCTTCCTGTTGTTTTCGAAACTATTAGTAATAATTCCATAGGATTAAAATATTCATTTTAAAATAAGCACGAAAAATTAATGCGAGGAAAATATTAATTCATTTAAGTGTCAATCATATATATTATTTCTGTTGTAAACATCCCTTTTTTTCTAATAAATCACTCGGGATATCCTGTATGAATAGGTCTAAAAATAAGAATGAAATTCCGATTTGGAACGAATAATAGATGCATAATATTACAAGAAGTTTTTAAATAAATTATATAGGCCGTTTTAAGTGCCAGTGTGGGACTTAAAACGTAGATGTCTAATCACAGATGTTGGAATAGAAAAATCAACCCAATAATACATATCTCCATTGCTGCTCTAATGGAGCTTAGCTAAATAGTTTTTAATTAATTTTTTGTAAAAAATAAAGTACAAAATCAAAAATTTGGTCACTTCTTAATACGAATCGTACCTTTAACTATTCAGAAAAATGTTTTTAATTGCTTTAAAATGATAATTAACACTTGTAGAATTTTTTTTTATACTCTTACATTAAATCAATGGGCATTTCACTGTTTATGCCACAGACTTCTAAAATAACTGGTCGCAGAAATGGCAACCTTTTCTTGGGGCACATATCTTGCTTCCCACCATCACGTGATGGTGGGGAGAATGCGCGCCAAACCGGTTTTTCACGCGTCCCATCAAGACCTATTTCGTCTGTGTTCGTTTTGGAGCGTTTTTTTTATCACGGGAATGAAAACAGAAAATTTTCAAGAAAGGGATCACCTCCAAAAAACGACACCCTTTTGGCGATGACATGAGTGCATCAGGGTTCGACGGAAAGAACAATGGGATTCGCTCTCTATTCAATGGAGGATATTCCATCTCCGTTTTGATCACGTGGTCAAGGTAAAAACTTCTAGCGTAAAGTAGGGGAGGCTCCGTAGACGTGCAATGTAATTCCCCGCTAGCCAATGAAACAGTTCATGAGACAAAGCAGTAGTATCTTCCCTTCTTATCAGGTAGAAGTTCCTTGGGTAAATTACCGGTATCGCGTGACTTTTTCAACCTCGAACCCATATTTGGAATATCCTCCATTCCTCCTCTAAGGTTTATGCCCAGCGCCATGTTGAAACGTAATGGACTTTACCCATGTGACGTCAGCCGCGGGTAAACAGAAGAAAAACACCAATAGGCATAAAGAACATTTTAACACTGCATCCCCTTCGTCCAATAAACAGTTTTTTTTCGGAGAGTTTTCCCCGCAGAGGCGTGGCTGTTGCCATTCTTGGGTAAAGTCCATACGCAATGGAGGATATTCCATCTACGTTACGATCACGTGGTCAAGGTAAGATCTTTTAGCGCAAAGACAGGAAAGCTCCGTAAACGTAATGTAAATCGCAGCCAGCCAGTGAAACAGTTTATAAGGAAAGCGGTATTAGCTTCCCTTCTTATCAGTTAGAAGTTCTATGCTTAAATAACCGGTACCACGTGACTTCTTTCAACCTCGATCACAGATTTGCTCAACGTGGGTTGAAGCTAAATGTCGAGTGTGTTCAAGAAGCACGCGCGCCGCGCGCGCGAGCTCAGGAGACAGGAACATGGAGTGGTTCGCGTTCACGAACAAATAACGGTTTGATTAATTATGGTGCTAATTATAAAGATAATTTGTTGCAAATAAAAGACGAGCTAGATGGCTGAATGGATAGCGTTTGAACTCGAGACTAGGGGCTATGGGTTCGAATCCTTCGCGTCCCAAAATGTATTATTGATTGTTTTTATTGTTTTATATTTTTCATATAAAGTAAGATTTTTTGATAAAGATAAATTTTTATATTAATAATACAGAAGCACATGTATTTCTATTATAATAATAAAATACTTATTTAAATACGAGAAAATGAAGTATTTCTCGATGAAAGTTTTAGATTTGAACGCCTTTTAATATTTAAAGTTTCGTTTCAAAGTGATATATATGTATATATAGGGTATATATATATATATATATATATATATAAAGCAAATGAAAAAATAAGTATTGTGCAAAAATATCCGTTTGAGCGTAGGGTAATTTCTTGATGTTTTTCTTTCTTTTTTCTTTTTGAGTACTTTAGGAGTGAATTTTTATCGAGATTAGGATGCTAATCATATTTTATGGCATTAAGATTAATATGAAAATATTATAAAAATAAAATGTATTAGATGTATATTATTTTAACTAAAAATATCTGCACAATATTTTACCTCTTTTTTAAAGAGATAAAATATATGGGGTTTGCCATCTAGTTTTGTAGTGAATAAAATATTATTAGAATGCTTATAAATTTTTTACTGAAAGTATAATTAAGTATTTTGCTTATACTAACGTGATTTTGAGTGTCATTTGTTTCTCATGTTTTATGATGCATTTTGTCTGTTATTCACACGGTATTAATCCGCACGGCAATCATAAAATAAGAAATATATATACTAAAACCTTCTCTGAAAAATTGTCTAACTAACATTGCAAATTTCAAAATCTTGTAATATGTTGATATCACAATTTTGGTTTATTAATGCATTCTATCACGAAAAATATAAAGCAACTGATAAATCATTTTTAAACAAATAAAAAGAAAATTGTTAAAAAGTTAAAATATTTAGATCTCCAATTGAATTGTTAAATTGTATCAGTCAACCTACCAAACAAAGCATAACCAATGAAACACGATGAAACAGCGCTGTCTTCAGTTTTGACGGAAGTTGGGGAAGGGGGGAAGGCAAAAGCAGAAATGAGAAATGCCCTCGGAAATGGCAGAAAGTCGAGCTCACAGATGAGGAAAGATATAAGCTAGATAAGAAAGTAGTCTGTGTGTGGAGGGGGGGGGGCTTTCTCAAGAATTTGTGTTTGATTTTATTCAAAGAACGTTTAGTGGTCGGCATGGGGCCATCGTAATGGAGGGAAACTTTCAAACTGGTCAGCCCGGCAGCATTAGGACATATTTTTAACGGGCGAGCTGGGGCAACAACAACAAAGAAAAAAAAAATCCATGGGCTGTCGAACCCGATTTAAAAATTTAAACGAAACAGATAAAATATGAATAATTTTCAATGGATATGACCAGTGTTGGGGCAGAATCTGATTACAGAGTAATGAAATTATTGATTAAATTAAAATACATTATAATCACCTCATAATGCAATTGATTAACACGCAGAGGACTGAAAAGTAATTTCAATTTAAGCTTTTGAATTGTATAACCCGATAATTGTGTAAAGGATCACAAATCAATTCTTATTTAACATTTTAAGATTTAATTAGATTAATTTTAATCGATTACGTGCGGATTTCGATTACTCTTTTAATTATATAATCTAATTAACCTGCAATGGATTAAAAGATGATTTAAATTACGTTTTTAATTGTATAATCCAGTTAACCCGTAATGGATTGTAGGTCAATTCCAATTATATGTATTTTAAATATAACTTAGATTACATTCTAATATATTACAAGTTAATGTCGACTAAGTGTATTTAAAATACGCGGGAGATGAGAGGGACCGCAAGCAAATTTTTTAAATCTGATATATATTATTTATAACATATAAAAAAATTAAAGATAGGAGGGAGTGATAATTGTCACCCGGGGGGGCAATTTTCTAACTTTTTCAGGGTAGTAGTTTAGGTAATAGTTTTTCTAGTTTAGGGCAGAGGGGGTGGCACTTGCTCGGGCGTAAGAACGAAAGGCCAGGGCCGAAACTAAGGTGTGGCAGAGGGGGCATGTGCCTTGGGCGCCAAATGAAGGCTTATACCTTTGGAATGGATCATTTTCTTCTGGTGGACTGATGGCTTCTATTATTACGAAACAGCCATTATAAATGAAGTGTTAGGTGAAGATGAAAGAGCAGTCGTAAAAAGTTAGAACTCTGATTTTCTGGTCAGAATGGAAAAAAAATGGCCATATTTTTTTTTGCCAAAAAAAATTATGGCCATTTTTTTTCCATTCTGACCAGAAAATCAGAGTTCTAACTTTTTACGACTGCTCTTTCATCTTCACCTAACACTTCTTTTATAATGGCTGTTTCACAATAATAGAAGCCATCAGTCCATCAGAAAAAAATAACTCGGTGAAAGTGGAAACTCGGTTAAGCAGGACTCGGATAATCGGGACTCTAACTGTATATTTTATTTTTTAAATGATCTTTAGAATATTTTTGTTGGTGTTTAGAGGGGAGTCATGACACCCGTGACCTCCCCCTTGGATCCGCCATTGTAGATTACGTAGTTCAGTATTACATATTTTAAGATTACATGTTTTAAATTTTTAAATAAGTCGTCTATTAGAAAATTAGTAAAATTCTCTTTGTAAATATACTTTGCGGAAGAAGGGGGGGCGCCAAAATCCATGCTTGCCCCGGGTATAAAAAGGTTAGTTTCGGCCCTAGGCGAAGAGGGCGGCAAATGGAAATTTTGTTTGTCGTTTGATACAAAAATGTATATATATATGGAATTTTGATGAAATTGTCTTGCAGTTAAAAAATCCAAACACGTAAAAATAACAAAAAGTAAAATTTAAAAAATATGCAACGAAAATAGAAAAAAAATCATTTAAAACTATTAAAATGCAAGCGAGAATGTTTTTTAAAGAACGCTCCCATAGGTTTAACATTAAGGTTGCAGTCAGGGGCGGCGCCAAAACTTGCCCTACGGGGTGGGGGGAGGGCATAGTATCCCGACAGGGTGGCCGGATTAGAGTCCTGCGCGGGTCGGGCATATAATATATATATATATATATGTGTGGGGAGGGGAATGGGTAAAAAAGCGCAAATTTTCATGTTTATTAAAAGATAATCAAGGGAAAAATTAGTTTAACTCACGGATTATTTTGAGAGCATAGAATCCTGCGTGGTTTGGGTCATACCCGACCCGAACCTGTAAATTATATATCCACTCAGCGTGAACCAGTTTTAAAAAATGAGTTGGATTAATTGATCCTAATCTGACAAACTTCGACCCAGAACGGACAGGTTTCAATCCGAACCCAATCCCACCCCAAAACTGAAAAAATAAACATAAAAATCCACAATAGAATAATGGAAAAGTAGCCTACAATTGTATTTCTAGTATCAATTATATTTTTTATGAAGAAAAAACAATATTTCTGTATATGTGCTCCTTGATACCCAAGTAATATAATGTTTCATTTTTAAGTATATTTTGGAGAATATTTTGAGACATCGGGTAGAATCGAACCCACCCACCAAAAGCAATTTAAGTTAACTCAACTCGTAAAATATAAGTCAATTCGAACCTCTCTGAAAAAATATTCAGTTTAGCCGGATCCGATTCAAACTATCAGTCGGGTTTAGTTTTGTTTGCCCAACTCGATACAGGGTAGATTCGAACCCGAAATGAGATTTGAGCACGACAAAAAATTTCATCCTCCACATTTTGACCCGAACCTAAAATACTCGAACCTCAACTAAACCCCACCTCTTAATTAAAAAAAAAAAAAGTTTTCTACGGAAATAAAATGTAAATAAGTGTTAAATAACCTAGATTGTTTCTTAGTAGTAACATACCATGTATTTCAGCATTTAACACACAGCTCAAACATAAATCCAGAATATTTGTTAATGCAAATGTTACTTATTATTGTGGCATAACTATTTCAGTTATTTATTAAATAACATTTCTGTGTGTAAATATGTTTGAGCTTTGCGATATTTGCCAGAATGTACAGCATATACAAGTATGCTCCCCAAATGTGTATACTTTAAAGTAGAAAACGACAACTGTTTTAGAAGATATTGCAAAAGAGAAACTATTTATATATTATAAGCTTTTATTTAACTTAAAACTTCATTCCCCTATACATATACACTGTATACTCTAACCCTGTGAAAAATGAACCTGTCTATAACGGAATCTTGCCTTAAATGAAAATTAAATAAATACGATACTATTATGAAAGCTAAGTCGAAAACCTGACAAAAACTAAATTTTTTACCAATCTTTACGGTAGTCAACAGATTTGACCGGATTTGACTGTATGCATATGATTTATTCAGTAAACTCTTACCTCATTCGGGAAAGGCATCCAGACCCCCCCCCCCCACACACACACACACACTTCCTTGCCTAAAGCTCTGTGTGTGTAACAAAAGAAAATTTTATCAAAGTCATCTTTTGACAAAGATTCTACGATTTTAAACAGATCATAAAACTTCAGAAAATTCGCCTCTTCTTTCTTGTTTGCTGATTGACAAAAATTTCACAGAGTTGAAATAATATACCGATCATTTACTTCAACATCAGAACTAAAAAATTGCGATTTTTGAATTATGACGTTGTTGCAACAAAGAGCGTATCAGCATGTTTTAGAACAGAATAATCACATTCGAGTTTTT
This sequence comes from Maratus speciosus, assembly GCA_963932465.1. Lineage (NCBI taxonomy): Eukaryota > Metazoa > Arthropoda > Arachnida > Araneae > Salticidae > Maratus > Maratus speciosus. Next base: position 9,366,134 of record OZ010798.1, on the reverse strand, counting down.
ACAGGTATTTTGAAATTCGCAACTTCGAACAAAACATCGCAGTAACTAACAAGTTCAATAAAACTTCACAATAACTAGTCCAACAATGACATTACTTTTTTCTATTTCAAGTAGGAGATTTAAATCTATTGGTGATTGTTATAAAATGCAACATCTCTAATAGTAAATAATCTCAATTTTATTATTTATTTATCTTCCTCAATCTTAAATTAATATTTATTCATTTTAAACTCAACTTCTAATCTAGAAAATTATCTTCAAAATATTTAAGTTTCCTCTTAATAAAGTTATTCTAAATTTTATTTATTTTCCTCAATCAAACTTAAATTCTATCTTTCAATCATTCATTAAAATATATTAAACTAAACAATAACAATAATATGTGTAAACAAAGTTTCACGTTCGTGTTGACTTTTCCGAAAAGATCGCGATTCTACATTCTTTATAAGTTTAAAACAACGAAAATAAAAATAATTTATATTTTAATATTGCATGCTCGATCTATAATCAATAGATAGAATATATTTTTCTGATTAATTTGATATAAGTTGCAGCAAAATCCGTCAACAAATATTGGAGATATTTAATTTAACGTTTTCTGCATTTTCCTACTTTTAAATATTGGCGCGATGCTTTCTGTCCGCCATTGATAAAAGGATGCTTTTCTGCACCATTTTTTTTGTACAATTCGGTGACATCGCGAAACACCCACGCGGATAGTTCATTGAACTCATGCGTTCCCGGATGGACGCGCGGTACTTGAATGCATCGGATTGGCTGTTTTCAAAATCTGACACATTCTTTCAGGCTGAGATCTGCTTGGTGTCTGTCATTTTGGGGATTAAGCAGAGAGACGTTGGTGTGTGAGCTCGGCGCAGCTTCGGCTGCGTCCGGGCAGAATGAGTTTGAGATGTAGGTGGAATAACTAGTTTTTTTAAACGCTGCTTCTATATAGATTTTGAAGAAGATACCAGTGCCATATTATGTGTGTAGTTTAAATCATCGAATAACAAGAACCTGAACCTTTCTTTATTGACAAAATAAGATATCCAGAAGTTTCATCTTACAACGCCGATATTCAACAATCATTTATCACTGAAGATAGAGCTTTACTTTCAACTCAAGAGTGGTGAAATACAATAACAGCGCAATACTACAAAAAAAAATTATATAATCTTATTCCTCGATTAATGAAATAGCTTTAAGAAGAATATGTGCCCCTGCTCTAGTGATCAGCGAAGTTTCTAAAAAGGTTTGTGGAGCAATCCTACTTAATTTCTTCAACATCAATTTTCTGGAGCGGCTAAAAGATCTCTAAGTGCTGCTGTCTACAGTTAATACTCCCATTATCCAACGTTCTTCATTTGAACATTCTCTTTCCGCAAAAACTGTTTAGAACTCAATATTAAAGTCTACAACCTTCACATCTCAATATAGGACAGTGGAGAATTCTCAACCACACAGAAGATCATCACGTATAATTTAATATTGAATCCATATGAAATAGAAAGATTTAATATGTTTATTTTATACTGGTAAATTAATTGATCAACGAATATTTTAAATACAACTTGGCCAAGCATTTAAATTTTGAGTATATATTTTATAATCTGCATTAATAAGAAATAAAATTATTTGTCTTAATATTGTAAGTATTTCTATCTCTACACATCATACGGGTGAGTCTTTTTACTTTCTTTATTTTACAGATGTTATTACAACTTAATGAATTCTTAAAATTTAGATAGATGGCTTTAATTCTATTTACATTTCAACGCAATATCTAACCACTTTCTTTCCGGTCGGTATGCGTCTTTGGATAGAGGGATTTTATGCCTTTAAGATGTTAATTTAACTTTATTTATTCAATGATTTTAATCTCTTAAATATTGCCCACTTAAAAAGTTTATTTTATTAACTTTAAATCCCTTTTATCCAACACCGCATATCAGTGATAATTCTCGATATAGAATTATAAAATAAATTAAGATTCACCAAATTATGTTAAGTGTGCCGCTTTTGTATACATGTAAACATTTTTTTTACCAGGGCCGAAACTAGCCTTTTTTGAGCCCGGAACAAATAAGGATTTTGACGCCCCCCCCCCCCCCCTCTCCTCACGCAAATAAAAGATATCGACCGCAGATACCCTATGCAAAAGAAAAAAAAATCTTTAAAAATAAAAATCATTTAATAATAATTAAAATGCTACAAGGAAATATGTAAACAACGCTCCCATAGGATTAACATTAGCTTGAGAGTTAAGAGCTTACACTATTCACGCGAAGAAACTGGACCGCTAATGTTAAACCTATGACAGCGTTCTTTTAAAAATTTCTCACTTGCATATTAATAGTTTCAAATGATTTTATTTTCTTTTGTAAATAGCTGAGAATGAATTCTACAAGGGCTACAATCACTCTACCAGGGAGCCAACCAAAAAAATGGCAAATGCATGAACCCCTGGCAGAAGAAACCCTTCCGCCAATCAGCCAAGAAAACTGACCCAGAAAACAGCGACACATATATTGAAACAAAGTACAGTCGGCCCCGCTTAATTGCATACAGTTGGTTCCACTGAATTGTATGCATTATTAATGTTAGCAGTATACGTTATCAATTGATTATATACCACAGATATGATAAATATTAATGAACATCATTTACCTAATACTTTAAAAAATATTCTTTTAATAATTTAGATTTTAATTATTAATTTTAAATAATTTATTATTACTCTCTATATAACAATATATGGAATAAGGTATAATGTATTATTACACTATTTACGTTACATGGTTTAATTTTTCATTATAATGTATGTAAAATTAAAATGAAAGTAAAATAAAAAAAATTTGTTTTAAATCATACCTTTGAAAATAAATGAATTCTGCATATATTAATTTTATTTTTCAATTATTTGTCAATTTATCATTTTTTTTTCTTGTTGTTGTTGCCTACACAAAAAATCTTTTAGGGAAATTTGTTTTTTCCTACCTCGGATACTGTATTTCTCAATTTCCGGCGCTAAATATCGTTCCTTTATTCTCTTGACCATCCCGATTGTATTTTCCAGCGATTCCAGGATTTTCCAAAAAGTACCCCCAACATATTGAGTCACTGTATGTACGACAAGCTTTAAAAGACAAGAAAAACATAATTGTCCAAATTCAACACTCCTATGTGTTTCCTAGAATTTAGATAATAAAGTCTTCTTTCACGACGGTTTCTGTTCTTCGATCGTAGATATAACAAACCATTGTTACAACAACAAAAAGTTCTTCCCATTCATCACTATAACAGGAATTTATAAAATGCGGATTACTAGATTGGAGATATTTATGCAATTAACCGGGGATTGTTATGCGATAAAACGAGTATATTTAACATTAACCTTATTGGGAGCGTTTTTGTTCCACGGCATTCTATGCATATAAGCGGGGTATGCAATTATCCGTTACCCGATTAAGTGGGGCCGACTGTATTACAAAACTATGGCATCCAAGCACCATAGATAAAAGTATAAGAAACAGCAATTATAGTCATTTACAAGCATATGACTTATAAGTAAACACAAAATCATAAAGAAAACGGAATAAAAACAAAGTATAGACATGGGGGCACGTGCCCCGGGCGCCGCTTTAACAGGAGGTGAAGGGGGCGCCAAAATGAAGATTTTGTTTGACGTTTGACACGAGAATATATGGTATATATATATTATGAAATTTGTATAAAAATGTCTCGCAGATGGAAAATTTAAAAGGAAAAGAACCAAATGCATTAAACTTTACATATAGATAAAAAGATTCATTACAATACAAAATTTCAAAGTATCATGCCTATGCGTTTGCTTTCTATCTTTTAAATCACTTCCTGTGAGGAGAATCCGAGGGAGAATCATTACCGTTTTTCAAGGTCAGTCTCTATTGTGGGACACCCTACTGTCCACTACGAATAACTACCAAAGGAGAAGTGACCCCTCAGCCTGATTTTTCTTGTAGATAAAAAAAAATTCATGAAAGCTGTATGTTTTTTTCCGCTGAACAGTGTTGAGCTTCCTTTCTTTCTTTCTTTCTTTTTTTTCCGTCTTGCCATGGGCGCTGACTGCCCAGGACAACGGGAAGGGGAATGCACAGAGTAAAATTCTTAGTAAAACCTTTCTTTTTTAGATATCAACCTCATTTAGACTATGCAAAAAAAAAAAAAGTTTAAAAAGATTAAAATGCAATTCTTTTCAATAACTTTTCAAAGATTTTAATGGATCAATGTTTGACAAAGCTGATTACGTAGTTCAGTTTTATATATTTTAAATTTAAAAATAAGTTGTCTGTTAGATATTTAGTAAAATTCTTTTTTGTAAATTTACTTTGTGGTGGAGGGAGTGGGGGGCGCCAAAATCTATGTTTGCCCCGGGCGCCAAAAAGGCTAGTTTCGGCCCTGTATACAAAAATAACACATGACTTCTATGTAAACACGAAAATTAAAATAAAAACAAAATGAAAACAGTGTTTAAAGTTATTTACAAATACGAAAGGCTTAGGAATGAGGAAAATAATAAAGTTCAATAAAAGTTCACGAAGATAAACAGGCAGAAACACCGCAGAAAAAAAAAGATTCTTTAAAAGCGATATTTGATGAAAGAGTAGAGTTTATTAAATTCGTTGTATAGGATGCAGAGTTTTTTTATAATTTGATTTGGATAACAAAACGTTCTGAAGATTCCAGTTCAATGTTCTATTGCGGACAAAATTAAAACAAAAAAGCATTAAAGGACATTTGCCGAAGATGTAATGTTTGAAAACCAATGATTGAATTCTAACCGGGTTAGTGTTTAATTTTTCGATTTTGGTTGCAGATTTTTTTTTTTATAAAGTTACTTTCAGTTTCACAAATTTAAAAAGAACGCTCCCATAGGTTTAACATTAGCTTGCGAGTTACTTTGTCTTTAATGTATATATATATATATATATATATATATATATATAATATACATACATTTTTGTATGAAATGAAAAATAAAATCTTCATTTGGCGCCCCCACCCCTTTCCTCGCCTTTCGTTCTGACGCTTGGGGCACATGACCCCTCTGCATTCCCCTAGTTTCGGCCCTGTTTTTTACTGTAAGTTTTAGCAACATTGGTCACACCAAATTCTCCGTTGATGAAGTTTTACACTTTATCTAGTTACAATAACATCTCTCAAAACGGAATTACTATATAGAGATCGGAAAAATACCGTTTTAAACAGGTATCCGCTTTAGCCAGAGTATTTCTATGATTATCCATCCTTTTGTAATCGGGATCATGAAATGTTTCTGTTTTTAATTTTCCACAGGCTTTACTGCTACAAAGAAGGAATCGCAAAGGTCTGGATAAATGTTCCATTTTACATAGATTTTTATATTAGCGGGTATAAATTGTACAGTGTTAATTTCGTCAAACTTTAATTTTTTTCCATTTATGGCACGCTTCGTTACAGACATGATCTAATGTCGTAGATTTAACTATAGTACATTTATGCTCTCAAGCGGTTATTATCAGTGACGGATCCAAGGGGGAGGAGACGGGGTCATGACCCCCCCCCCCCACCTCGTAAACAACAGAAAAATGCTAAAAGTTATTAAAAAATGAAATATATCTTAAATTCTTTCAATCCCCCTCCTCCGAAGTTTGTTCAACAATGCGAATCTCTCTGACTCTTTAACCCATTCGCGGTTAAGCTGTGTCCATTTTTTTGGTTCGGAGATGGTTTCACAGGGAGAAGCTTTGTGTGTTTATAAATGGTTAAAGATTTAGTTTTCAAAACGTTTAGCAATGAATCTGCGAAAACTGCTTTCCCCCTCCAGTATTTCCTAGCAAACAATAACCTACTGAAAGCCTTTGTGTGTACTTCCAAAGGATAGTCCTTCCCACATTCATGATTGATTACCACCCGTACCCCTGAACTAATCCCTTTTCAAAGAACGAATTCTGCTAAAGAGGTAAGTTTCTGTTAGCAGTGAAATAAGCAAAGGAAATATTTTTCTGAGACGATTTTTAAAAGTTTAACGATTTTTAAAAGTTTTTTTTCGGGGGGTGGGGGGTAGGGGGCGAGTATCCCGCATACTCCTCCCCCGCTTAGCGAGGGTCCTGGATGTATGGAATATACTTCCTCTTGCATTTTACTGGAGTAAAATTATGAAAATTGAATTAATAAATTAAAATTAAAATTCAATTGAATTATAATTGATATAAAATTCAATTAGAAAATGCCTGTTTTAAAATCTCATTTTTCTCCCTCATATCAAGAAAATATATACATATAATTCCAAACCGATCGGGGTGGGGAGATTAGAACACACCACACACACACATATTTTGCGCTTATGCATATAGTGCTAGGAGCACGACCGCGGGAGGGATACATATTTCAGTTTCTGTGCAATGATGTACAGGTATTTCTGTGGGGGAAAAAAGCCGCATGATTATTTGTAGGCTATACTTCAGTTTTTAAATTATAACTCAATATACACTGGTGTCCAAAATTAAGGACCAGTCACAAAATGCTAATTTTTAAGTAAGCGAATACTCAAAAAGAAATAATATAATTTAAATAATTACTATCTCTACAGCACAGCTAGTCCATATAGCATCTCATTCATGTCACACATGATCACAAGTGTCACAGTCACAACGGTGAAACAAAAATACGAATTTCCACAAGTCTCATTATGAGTTTCAAATGATCCCTATATGTGACTCCACTGAGACGTCAATGTGACTGTTGCTTTGTGACGAGTCACCAGGTGACTTTACAATGTAGTTACATTGTGACTCTGATGTGATTGTCATTTTTAGACTCAATTTCAAAGTCATCATGAACGTTGCATTATGATAAGTCACCAAATAATATAGTCACATGGGGACTTTTCACAAAAGAGCAGAATGGTGACTTCACAGTAGTCTCTCTGTCACCTGAAAGTCATCATGTGACTTTAATGTGACATTGTTTGGATACTTATTACAACGTAGCTTTCACGATTACTTTGAAATTGTGTCTGCAGATGACAGTCACATGAGAATCACAATGTAACTACATTGTAAAGTCACATCGTAACTCGTCACAAAGCAGCAGTCACAGTGACGTCTCAGTGGAGTGACATATAGTGATTATTTGAGACTCATAATGAGATGTATGGAATTTCATATTCTTCTGCTTCACCGTATTGACTGTGACACTTGTGACCATGTGTGACATGAATGAAATGGTATATGGACTAGCTGTGCTGTAGCGATAGTAATTATTCGAATTATATTATTTCCATTTGGGTATTCGCGTATTTGTAATTGGTCCTTAATTTTGGACACCAGTGTATTCTTACACGTTTGTATAAATATAAATTATGAATCTAGAAAGAAGTCGCCATTAAAAGCTATTTCTATAATTCAGTATTTTCGCCATATATATTATTAAATTTTGGTTTGTTAAAAATTGATGAATTTGTTAAATCATGGATCAAATGTTATAATTTGCCATTTTGACGAATATAGATAAAAATGTCGAAGGTCAAAAAGTCAATGGTAAAAAGGCAGCAGAAAAAATAGTAGTAATATTTATAAACGAGTGCAATCGGAATTATTTAAAAGATAAATACGTTAAGATCGAAAGAACTCTTTAAAACACCATTTCATTAGTCTTGCTGCTATTTTCAAAGTAGTTCTCTGCGCCTGATGAAGAAAGACTAGTTCGTTCGAAGAACTTTGCGCTTCTATTAAAATATTTATGGTGTTTTAAAAAATTGTTTTTATCTTATCATTAGACACCAACGTATTTAATTATTTAATAAATACATTACTCCACAGTTTTAAGTAAAGCATGTGCTAAGCACATTGAAAGTAACATGTACATATCATTATACTAAAGCATACAAATAAATAGGTATTGTGTATTGAAGATGTATTCGCTCATTGGACATGTCCGCTATTTGTTAGGGAGTCCCTGAAAGTTATGAGTGGGTTTGGTTGGTTGGTTGTATTTATGACGGCCAATTATCTGCACGAGGGATATAGGTCCAGGGGGGAGTGCTCTTCGTGGGGGCCTAAGGGAACCTAACCCGCATTAACGCTTGGAAATCCAAGGTTCGAAGAAAACCACGAAAACTCCGAACGATTAGGTCGACGAGCGCGATTGGGCTCGAACCCAGCACCTCCCGTCTACCAGCTTCGAGAGCAGAACTTCTCAGCCACTGGTGGGGCTATGAGTGGGGGAGGTGAGTTGGGCTTCAGTTTTCAAAAGAAAATACAAACTGTAGATTCTTCCAACTCGCTACATCTATCGCTAATGTATAAGGACAGCAACTTACATGTATTTATAGAAACTTTGATCAATAGTTGCTTGAGGGGAATGAAAAGATGTGATACATGAAATTAACAAAACCAAAATTTTACATACAGATCTTTTTAAGAAGTTGAAAAAAAAATCAAATTTGAAATGTTCGCATTATTTACGAAGTACGGGTTGAGGGAGGGGGGGGGGGAGAAGAGTTAAGGCGGTTAACAGAAAATGTGCCTCAGTTTTTTTTTTAAGATTTGGGACAAGAAAACCTAATTTAAGCAACACGCAGTCAGTGCTCGAAATATTCCGGAGCAAACCGGAATGATATTCTGATTCGTGGAATTATGACAAATATTGTTCCGGTTCGTGATTGATATTTCCGTTCCAACGTTCATTCGAAAAAAAAAATGGATAGAATGTTCGGCGATACACTTAACATCACTGTGATAAACACCACCCATACCACGGCCATGAAGCTATTGTGATAGTTCCTCACCAAATGAACGGCTCACGACACAAATGAGTATTAAATTTTAGTGACCAAATAGATGTGATAGACCACACATCTAAGCTTTTTAAATGTCATCTTTAACGAAGATGGAAGCAGATAAAATTTAGGCCGTACTGGAGACAGTATCGTAGCAATTTAAAAATCATATGGGGGTGGGGGGGGGGGGGTGCTCAAATAGTTTTTAACTCAGTATGCTCAAAATAACTAAGAAACTGAGAAAACCAATTAATGATAAAGCATCTTATTAATAAGTAAATATATAGATTAATTAATTATTTAATTTCATTCATAATTAAAAATTTTTATGCGAAATATTTCAAAGTAAACATTATGGAATAAATTAAATTTTACAATTTTGTGAAATATGACAGTAGAGTTCGAAAGAAATATTTCTATAAAAAAGAAACAAATTGCACTTGCAAATTTTGGCATCATAACACAAAGTAGTGCGCTTCGCTGACATTGTGTTCAAAATAGATTCGGCATCTACTTGTATTTCTCCGCAATTGTTTTTTCCTCGATTCTTTGTGAAAATTCGTGTTTTTCACGATCCTTTGACGAAATTTGCGTTTTTTCAATCATCTGACGAAATTCGCGTTTTTTAGAGATCCTTTGACGAAGTATGCGTGTTTTCGCAATTCATTAACGAAATTAGAGATTTTTTTTCGTTATTCTTTGACGAAATTGGGGATTTTTTTCTGCGAACGATTGACAAAATTCATTTTTTTTTCTTCGACCACTTGTCGAAATTTGCGATATATTTTATGTCTAAATTTTCGGACTAATGGCCGATTTTTTTAAATTTTCTTAACCGAAAGCCTTAAATTGTCGGAAAATTCGGAACAGAACTCCTGACTTTATTTCAAATGGGGGAGGGGGGGGGGACTGGAGCCCCCTGAGCGCGCCCCTTTCCTACGCCACTGCCGGAGACAATATGTAGCTTATTGCGTTATCCGTAACTTTTTTTCTTTATTATTTAGAATCTTGAATGCATTTTTAAAATTACCTTTGCATGGTTAGAATTAAAATTGTCTATGCTTTCAAAAAAAGAAAAAAAAATTAGAAAACAGGAATTTTGCTTTTTCAGGATATAGTGTTGGACCCGATGAAAAAAATAATATATTTATATAAATAAAGATACAATAGAGTCCCGCTTACCGAGTTAATATGGACCAAGCTCACCTCGGATAAGCAAAAAACTCGGATTAACCGGATTTACACAAATCGTCAGCCACTAAAGACATGAAATGTAAAATTTCACTTAATTCATTAATTAGTTCATAGTTTTTTTCAATCGAACTTATACCTTTGGAATAGATAATTTTCGTCTGATGGACTGATGGCTTCCATTGTTATGAAATAACTATTATAAATGAAGTGTTAGGTGAAGATGAAAGAACAGTCGTAAAAACTCTGATTTTCTGGCCAGAATGGAGAAAAAATGGTAAAAAAAATTATGGACATTTTTTTCCTATTCTGATCATAAAATCAGAGTTCTAACTTTTTACAGCTGCACTTTCATCTTTACCTAACACTTCATTTATAATAGCTGTTTTATAATAATGGAAACCATCAGTCCATCAGAACAAAATAACTCGGTTAAAGCAAAAAAAAAAAATCGGCTATCTAATGATTCGCATGACTTCATTTGTTTGTAATATAGATAATTAAATTAAATTTAGTTTATAATAGCTCCATGTTTTATCAGAAATCATTCATTTTTTTTTTCAAATTAGCACGTATTTTAATTACATTTTTTTCAGTTTTTATGAAAAAATGGCGACAAAAAGATATAATTGCTATTTTTCCACTATTATTCCTTGATTTTCAACAGAAATGGAATACTTGAGTTGCCAAAATTAAACAAATGGTGGAAAAAACTTCCAAAAAAAAATAATATTTTAAAAATAAATGGGGATGCAGTTTTCAAACAAATTGCAATAAAAAGTACTGTTTTTTCGAATACGACGGTATAAAAATTGAAAATGTGCGATGCTTAGAAATTTAAAAAAATGCAGTAGTGTATTTAACAGTACAATGATACATCTGCTTTGTTTTACGGCTAGCTTATACAACGCAACATTATTTTTTGGAGACGACATAAAATAAACTGAGAGGAAGAAATAGCATTCCGGGGCTAAAAATTAGCCAACAATAATTTTGAAATAGTGTTCCTTTTCGTGAAATTTTCCGGTCCTGCATGAAGTAAAAATAAAAATGTTTTTCCAAAGGTGCTTTGATATAAAATTTGGAATCTAAAACTTATTGGTTAGAATTGTTTGGGGTAAGAAAATGTGGATGTTCAGCAAAGCAATGGAAAATTTCCAGATAAAATTAAAGGGTAATTTGTAAATATAAAAGCATGACACTTGCAGGCATGACCATTTAAATAATTTAAAATCAAATAGATTTTTGTTTTTTCTATTTTTAAAGATATTAATTACATTTTAAGTTATAAGTGGTCGTTTTCCTATTATGACTTTTGTTGGGCTGTCGAGTACAAAAAATCGATTCTAATCGCCAATTTTGACAGCATTTTCTAAAAATTATTTATCGAAAAATAGAAAAAAATGTTCGACTTAATTCTTTCTGAATAAGAGCACCTGCCAATTTCATGTGTTTACGAAAAGACATGAATTCAGGAATATGTAAAAAAAAATAGTCACTTTAGATACCAACATGATTGAAAAGATTGAGAAGTGCGATTTCTGTCTGGGCAAATGGATCATTTGCCCAAACAACCATAATTTAAGGTCCCAAACTTAGAAGTAGTTACAGTTTTAATAGGTATACTTTTTTTCTTTTTTACTTTATTCAAAAGTATACTTAAGAACCATATCTTAAAAAAAAAAAAAATCATATCTCCATTATTAAATTTGTTTTAATCATACTGTTGTGTGTTGGGGGGGGGGGGGATGTAAATTAATTGTTAATTTTTCGTGGTTAAACTATTGATTTTTCCAGCATTTGAACATTAAAAAAAAAAAGGGTTTTGATTAATCACTGTTAGAAGTTTTGTGGTTATCCCCCCCCCCCCCCCCCCCCCCGCCAAGTCTGCATCGATAATGTAGACTTTTATCCCAGGTTTTCCGGCAAAACAAAATTTTGGTGGAGGTACTACTTCAGCTGTTTTGCCAATCTTACATCAGTTTCTTACATCCTCTATATCAGGGATGGCGAACCTATGGCACGCGATAGAATATTTTCGGCACAGCGGTGAAATCCTAAAACGAAATAGAATTAAGTTAAACAAAATACGCAAACTTTTACGATCTGGGCTTTTCTTTCTTTTCTTTTCCTTTTTATTATATTAGAAAGCAACTAATTGAATTTATAAATTATTTCAGTGTCGGCTCAATAAGTTATCAAATTTAGAGAAGGTTTGTAGCATATCAAAATAAAAATTTCACGCATTAGAAGCAAAATTCCTAGTCATGAAACTAAAGCGTCTTGGTATAAAATATATAATCTTCACAATTGTTCGCTCTATTTATTCCTGAGGGTCATTATTTTAGGAAATGATACGAAAATCTTAAATACTAGAAACCCAAACCACTTGTTAGATAACCCGAATTCAGCTAGCATCCTATTAAAAGTTAGTAGGTTGAACACCGTATTAATATTTGGCATAACCGACATCGCATTCAGCCTTTTATTACTTTAAGATACATGTTAGTCTAGATATTAGATGTATATTGCTCCATATTTTTAAATCCCAATGAATAAATATCTAGAAATTTTGATCTATTATTACTTTTTGGTGCTTGGCACGTCATGGTCATGTAAAATATTTTTTGAAAGAAAATGGGCACGGGGATGTAAAAAGGTTCGCCGACCCTGCTCTATATCATCCTCACCCTCATAATCCGATGAAGGGGATAAAAATGCTTCATCTGAAGAGTCAATCAAACTTTCGTCTTCTGAATCAGAATGCATTTTATAGCGATATCACGATATTATTATTTTTTTTTCTTTAGTTAAGAGAAAAAAGATTTTTTTCAACGTTATAGCTGGAAACAATTTTGTTCATTCATAAACCGTGTAAAAACTGAACTATTGTGAAAGTAATACTGACTCGTTTTTTTCTCGATACAGTGCAATAGCTAATCTGAAAAAACGCATTCTTAGAAGATCTCTTCCCTGTTTACCTCCCTTATTTATTTTGTCACGGGTGCGACCTCCTGAGAAGTTTATTGCTTTGCGGTATAGTACCTTTCAAAACATGGGGGTTGGGAGGCATGTAAGACACCCGCACTGTCAGTTCTATGGAACAAAGTGTCACTATGTTTTAAACACTACCCCCACTTTTGTTTTTTGAGGGTGGTTTTTTAGTCAGATGCAGGTTATTTTATGAAAAAATTTCCGCTTTCCTACTAAAAGAGCTACCCTAGATTGGTATTTTAGTATTGTTTGGTATATAGTATCATTTGACTATTTGATCGTTGCAGTTTCAATCTGTGTTAATACCATGATTTTAAAATTTTCTCCCACAGGTGAATTATAGTAATAACACCATTTTAATCATTTTATATGTGAATTTCTCTAAAAAAACATGTACCAAAAGTAAGCCCCCTTTAGCAGACAAGCTATTTTAATGATTATAGGAGGGGCTTATAATTGGAACTGTAGAAATTGAAAGAATGGGGGAAAAGGCAGGCCAAGGGGGGGGGGGGGTGCGGTATATTTGGAATTTATGAAATTTCACTGGATCTTTACAATTTTCAAAATAAAATCAGATCAAATTAATAATGTTTGGTTTTAATATCCCCTCCCGTAGGAGCTAAATAGTTTCCATTAATAAAAATAATAAATTAATAAAACAAACTCGTATAAAATAATTAAATTAGATATCAAAGAAATATGAACAGAAATTATAAAACTTAAACTCTATATAAATATTATTTATTAAATCTTAGTGCATAAAAATGAAGGAAAAGATTAATAGTACACTTCGAAAAAAATATTCTTTTCAAAGGTATTGTAGCGTGCATAGCGAAGTATGCCATTCAATGATATTTCATAAGATATATTCATTAGGGAGATATGGAAACAAAAAACTTAAAGAATTTCCAGTAAAAAACTTGTAGATGAGGTCTTATAAATGGCACTTTTTCAAAAAAGGAATAATTCACATATATGAGGAGGGCCGTTTTCGGACTTTCGGTATTTCGGCCGCTTACTTTCGGTACTTTACGATATATATACACGGTATAGTTTTAAAGTTACACTAAACTTTGAATAAAATTTGAACAGCAATTATAAATTAGAAAATATTTTTAAAGTGTAATATTGATTTGGGTTTTTGATATTTTAATTATTATTACACAGCAAAAGTGATGCAAGTAAGAAAAAAGAAATTAAAAAAAATGCTTTTAAGTATTTAGTATTATAGTTAAATGAAAAAACATTAAAATACTTTTTAAAAAGAAAAGAAAACAAAAAATAAATAAATAAATAAAAAGAAAAGAACGCATGTATTCATTCAAACAATAAATGCAACATTGCAATTTTTTGAAATACTAATAATTATTATAATGGAATATAATCTTATGGCAAAGAATTCTAAAATAAAATAAGTAAACACTGATATTCTATGAATTTTTCTAATTCCACATAAAAAACTATAACTCTTGTACTGTATATATTCTATGAATTCATCATAGTATCTGTTTTGAAATATAATGCTATTCTTATCCATTTACAGAAAACGTAATTTTCTAAGGCATTTTTCAACCAAATCTCTAAAAGCATTCGACTACAATAAACTACTTGACAAATAGTCCACGCCTATTATGTAATGGAAAGAAGGAGTGGTTGATAAACGCCTTCTTTAACTCCCAGTCTCCAACAATGGGGGGGGGGGGGAAGCACAAACGCGTATACGCGACGGTGACCATTTAGAGATAACAAATGCCGACCGTCTATACGCGTTCATAACGCTTTTAAAGCAGATATTTCTGGGCGCGTATAAGCGGCCGTAACCCTTTAGAAGCACTTTATTTTGACCGCGGATACGCGTCTGTGACCACCGAAGGGTTAAACCTCTACTCAAATCAAAATTAGGTAATTTCTGATACATCTGTGAAAATATTTCTAATCTCAAGAAATTTGAAAGTGCACTTATTCGGAAACTATGTGATCGAAACTGTTTTCCATTTTTCAATAAAAGCGAAGAATCTTACCAAAAATTCCATAAAATTTGGCATTTTAAACTAAATTTCCGGACGCGAATGCAAATTGCTCTCTCATGATGACATTTCTGTGGCTCTCAAGTCCTAAAAATTGGCTTAAAATGCTAACTTGACAACATTTCTGAATCATTCTTTGCATTTATAAGAAAATGGGAAATGCTACGATTTCTTGGTATCTCAATGAAATCTATATATATATATTAACGAATACTACTGCAAATATTTTGTATTTAGGAATGAAAATGATTTCGCGAAAGTATCAGAAAAATCGTCAGTTTTAATTTGAGAATAGCCTTCAATATAAAAATTGATCATGAAGTGGTGTAACCCCCCCCCCCCCAAAAAAAAAGAGCCATGACCCCCTCTAAATTGAGTGCTGGATCCACCTTTGGTTATTATAGAGTGGATAAATTTTAGAGAATACATGTGAAAACGTCTATAATGGAATCCTGTTTTAAACGGAAAAAAATAATGGTTCCGGCGAAAGAAACACTTTAAAATTATACCTGCTAAAATGAAAAATTTCGGAATTTTTGCTGTTTTAGCAGATGTTACTACTTTTTTATTCATGATTTAGTGTACGAACCCATCGTTAGGGGTGGGGGACATTCCGACCCCCTTGGCTACGCCACTGTCGGCAGAACGGTGATAGGCAAATGACCGTCCTGCTTGATACTATTTTCTTATTTTGGACAAATCTAAAAAGTTAACATGTAAAAAAAAAGAAAAAAAAATTGCCGTTTTAGCAGAAGTTACTACTTTTGTTATTCATGATTTAGTGTACGGACCTATCGTTAGAGGGGACCTTCCGACCCCACCCCTTGGCTAAGCCACTGTCGGCAGAACGGTGATAGGCAAATCACCGTCCTGCTTGATACTATTTTCTTATTTTTGACAAATCTAAAAAGTTAACATGTAAAAAAAAGAAAAAAAAATTGCCGTTTTAGCAGAAGTTACTACTTTTATTATTCATGATTTAGTGTACGGGCCCATCATTTGGGGTGAGATTCAGACCCCACCCCCTTAGCTACGCCACTGTCAGCAGAACAGTGATAGGCAAATCACCGTCCTGCTTGATACTTATTTCTTATTTTGGACAAATCTTTAAAAAAAAAAAAAAAAAAAAAAAAAAAAATAGATTTTTGGAAGGCAATAAAATCGAGTAAAACTGTTAAATCATAAATTTTAGCAATTTAATCACGTATTTCCAAGTGAAATCAACTGTAATCAAGTGTAAACAGCTGTAATCTAGGTGTAATCAGGTATAATCACATGTAATCTAGGTGTAATCAGGTATAATCACATGTAATCATAGTAATCAGCTGAATCAGCTGTAATCAAGGTGATTCCGTAATCTCGTACACGATTTCTCCCATTGAGAGACCCCTCGTGCACTTCTGAACGGAAGAGACTCAAGGGTGAAAGGTTCCATTCTCCCATTGGTTGAGAAGAAACAAGAATCCCGTGATTTACTTCTCAAGGTTACAAGACCTGATTATTGAGCAGTGGTAGACATTTCTTCCTAACAAATCAGAGGGCACATCTCATTTCACCACCAAAACAAATCGCCAAGTGTCACTTGAGATTATTTCAAGTATTATGCTGCAATCATATTAAATTTTGTTTGCGACATGTAAGGAATTTAAATTTATTTTTCATATAAAGTGATTCACGGAAAACAATGATATGGTATTTTTAAAAATATCTTTTTTTCCCTGCAAAAAATTGATAGAACTGACTTTCTTTTAAGAAAGTAATCAATTTAAATATTTTAGACTTATTATTTTTAAATTACACATTACACGTTATTCCTTTTGTATATACAGGTGTATGTAAATTAGACTTAAAAAACATATCCCATATTTTAAAAGTATAAAATTGATATTTATGCGAAAAGTAAAATTAATAGTTTTTAATTTATAGCTTTGCATCAGGAGGAGAGAAGCTTAGAAGATTAGACGCCCTCCCCCCCCCCCCCCGAAATAATATCCTGGCTACGCAACTTCATTTAATTACCTATGTGTTTTGACTGTAGTTATCTGTGCAAAGAACAGTAAACTCAAGCACCCCCCCTCCTCTTCCTTGACAGCTGATGTGTTTTAAAAAAATAATAAATATATAAAAAACAATTAATAAAAATACTCAGTCAAATTGTATGCATTTTTTTCTTTCATGGCAGTTTGTATGCGTAAATATAAATAATTAAATGGCCAAACTAGTATTCAAATAATCAAAATTGTCAGAAAGGGATTTAGATCATCTAAATTCTACTTTGCCCTTATAGTAATTTGCAATATTAATATCTATTTATTATTGCTGCAAAATAACAAATAGGGCAAAAAAAAAAAAAATCTAAAAATAAAGTGTTTCATAGATAGTGAATGAAAAAGGTCAAGCTAAAATAAATCATAGCTCACACTTGTAGTGAAATATAATGAAAAAATAAATTAAATAATAATGACAGATTATTTTTTTTTTTCACACACCCAAAAGAAGAAAAATAAGTTGGAACCCAAAACAATAATATCTGAGCAATAACTACCAAAAACTATAAGAAGTTTTTATAATGTATTTTGTCGCATTAAATAGTTCTAGTTAATGATTACTTGGACTTATAGCTTTAATTTAGTTTTCAAATATTTAGGGTGGTAATAGTGAAGGGGAAATTTATAATAATTTTTTAATAAAAATAATTTATGTTTTTGACTGAGTTTTCAAATAATATATATATAATATATATATTGTTTTGAAAAGTAGTTTATTAGAATTTTTTAATAATAATAACAATTAAAATTTTTTTAGGAAATTTTAATAAAAAGTATTTAACAATTAACAATTACAAATTGGTTTAAATAATTAATTACTTGCTAAGTTAATAATATTATTAATATGAATTCATAAATTAATAAAATTTTACTTTCAAATAAAATAAACTGAATATAGTTATGTATTCAGATATATTGTTAAATAATATGAGATAAAAATAAAAATATTTATATAAGTGTAAGAAATAACATTATATTTTCAAAAATATTCATTTTAAGAAATTGAAATAAATAGCTTATAAGTAATATGAGTTTAAAAATTAATTTCATTAACATTATTTTATACGTAATAAAAAATTACAAAGCATTTGATAATAAATGAATAAAGTTTTTCTGTATGAAAAATTCTAATTAATTTTAAAAGAAAACTTTGAAAAATTAATTTTGCCAAATTAATATTTATCTGATACTAAAGTTATAAGGGAAAAAAATAATGTATGTAAGTTTAGGAGATATTATTATTTAATTACAATAAATGTTCACTTTAATTCATAAAAAAATAGCTTATATGAATTTTGAAATTTATTTAAAACTAAATTTTATTTTATAAAAATTAAATTTCAGTTTTATTTAAAACTAAATTTTATTTTATTTAATAACAATTAAAACTTAATTTAATCAAAATTTTATTTAATTATTTAATTGACAATTAAAAAAATTGTTGGAAATGAACGGATAATAAAAGTCGATAAATCTTTATTAACCAACTTAATAAAAATCGGAACAAAACACAAATAAAAAATATAAAAGTAACCGGGAGGATAGAACCCGCGTACTTCAGCTTGCTAGACAAGCGCGTTAACCACTAGACAAGTTCGTCCACAGAAATCTCCTACCAAAATAGCATCAATTAACTAGGTACGATATTTCTCAAAGTGGTTGCATTTCATCGCCAAATCATACATGAGAAGCAAGCCAAGACCGGTTTCTGATCAACCAATGAGAGAATGGAACCTTTCACTCTTGAGTCGCTTCCCTTCTGAACAGGCCCGTCGTCTGCTGGTTGTGTTTGTGCGTGCGCATACTGACATTTAAGCGGTGCAGTGGCTAGAATAACAGATCAAAATACCGCCAGCTGTGGCGTCTGACGTCATGTTCATAGATTATTTTAACTTTAAAAAAATTAAATAATTACATTTATAAAACTTTAAGAAACTTTTTTTACTGGAAGATCATATTTATGGCTCAGAATCCACCCCGGAAAGTTTAAGTAGTAGATCAGTTGCGATTGGTTGTGCTGAATAGCTTCTTATTGCAACTTTCTTTTGTAACTGTAACCGTCAGAGTTATTTGTCATCATTAATTATTGTAAAAATTTTTGTGACGTGTATTTATTAAATATTTTATAATTTTGTTTAATTTAAAACTTTCATAAACTTCTATTATGGAATTACATTTTAGCAAACACCTTCCCTTAATATGTGGGGTGCTTATTGTGTTCTCCTTTCCTTCAATTACTTGTTATTTTGTAAATGTGGATGCTCATGCTGAAGAATGTTTTTTTGATAAAGTCACAGCCGGTACAAAAATGGGTTTAACATTTGAAGTTGCTGAAGGAGGGTTTTTAGATATTGACGTTACGGTAAGCTAACGATATTTTTAAAATATGAACTAGTTGGTGAAGGAAATGAATGTTCTTTTAAGTCTTTTAGTTAGCATTCGGGAAATGTATTTACTCTGTTCATCAATTTATTTTCGGGCTAATAAATCATACACAAGAAAAATTATTTCGTAATACAAAAACGCTAATATCGTTAGAGATCGATATTATTGTGTTTATGATCGTATAAACAACAGGAATTCGAAAAGCACACTACAAGTTGGGATAAACTGTTTCAACAAAAATACACATTTATTTACATATTATTAGATATATCAAAGAACATCCATAACGAACAGCACAATGTAGTAAAGAAAATAGGTTTTGTTGAGTCAAAAAGCAGGGGTCGATTCAGGCAAAATTTGGGGTTCGTCTAGGGTCCCTTCACAAAATTCCTTTTAATAAAACAGGCCCCGGCACAGATGTCATATACGCCCCATATTGGCGCGATTTTTTTACTCACGCCAATGTCCTATAAGCACCGGGTACTTAACTGGCGCCAAAGTGCCGTTATTTTGCTTGATATGGTAACCCGGATGTTTATTTATTAATAGTTAAGTTTTCGCCAAATTGGCACCCGAAAAATCGCGCCAATATGGGGCGAATATGACATCTGTGCAACTCCCCTTCACAAAATTCTTTTCAATAGAAGCATAATTCTTCATTAATTATTTTGGAACAGATTGTCATATTCGTCCCATATTGGCGCGATTTTTTTCGGTTGCCAATTTGGCGAAAACATCAACAGCATAAACAACATAATCCGGGTTACCACATCAAGCACTTAGGCGCAAGTTAAGTACCTGTTGCCTATATGATATTGGCGACAGAAAAAAATCGCGCCAATATGGGGTGAATATGACATCTGTACCATTATTTTTATATTGTTAGATTTTAAAATGTGTAAATTGCAAAGAAAAAAATCTCACCAGAAAGTTAAACTTTAGCAGGAGGACTTAAAGAAGTTATTCTTAATAAATGCTTGATTCGAATTTCAGTACTAATTGAATTTCATATTTCATACAAAAAGTTACTTAAAATAAATTTCACAAAAATAACTTTCACTTTTCACAAAATGGGTCCCAAGGAAATATCCCAACATCGACCCCTGAAAAGTTTTATATCGCTTTAACTTTGAAAATTTTCACTGTTTGGTAAGTAAGTAATAAATGCAGCAGGAGGGGGGATTGTGTAAATCCTGATGATATCTCATGCAGTGTTGGAATTGGAACAGATGTGTATTTGTGGTCTGCAAAAAAAAGTAACAACCTATGAAGGTACTTACCTTGATTATCCCATCAACCAAAAAACTATTGCCAAACTATAAGATTAAAGGCCAGTAATTGATGATTTTTAATGTGATGTTGGTTAAATCGCAGTATACTCTCCTTCGATAACTGCGCCAATATGGCAACCCTGGTTTATCGGGCTGCTCCTCTGACGTCACCAAATATGGCAACTCTAAGATTTCTCTTGAGAGAGTTGATGGTTTAAACTCCTTGTTTTGTAAAAGGCTTTCTTATTGGACAAAGAGGAGAATCAGGGAACATTTTGAATTTGTTTGGAAAAACGTTATTGATATTGCTGTAATGGATTTCGCATTGAAAAGTTCTGTGTGTTGCAGTCGCGTATTTTTATTATTTGTTTTCTCAATCTCGTATATTTTGAAACAAGTACCTATTTGGATAAATGCTTGACAGGTGAGAATAAATATTTGACCAGTTATTTTTCTTTTATTACCTGTATTTTTGAGCGTTGATTGAATCATGTACGAAAGAGAGACTGATTGTTCCAAGCTATGAATGATTAAAAGTGACAGATTGAGTGATGCTTTTGAATGACATCCTAGAGCACAAGGTAAAATTATGAATAAAAAAAAGGGGTTCAGGATAACGGTAGCCCCCCTGATTAAAAAAAAGGGGGGCCCTTTGATTAAAAAACCACAACATTGTTTTGCTCCCCTTACTGTTAACAAACGCTCTTTTTTAATAATTTGGGTAAGTGAAAGTTTTGTTTTTTGGTATATTTAATAACATGTATTTTAAAATATATAAAATGTATTTTAAAATATATAAAATGTATTTTAAAATATATGAAATGTATTTCGAAAAAATTTGAAATTTTATGTATTTTTTATTTTTACTCAAAAATACAGGTTAAAATAAGAGAAAAATAACTGATCGAATATCTATTCTCACATTTTAAGCATTTGTCTAGATAGGTACTTGTTTCAAAATATAAGAGAAGAGAAAACAAATAATAATTTTGCGTACTCTCTCCCGGATGTTGCAGCTCCGGGAGTTAGTATGTGAAAATGCGCCAATTTGGCAATTTTTGAAAATCGCGCCAAGGAGAGTAAACTGAGATCGCACCGTGATGTTCACTTGATTATAAACACGTTACAGGCTACACATGTTTGTTAAGTCATCAAGTGGTTTTAAATTTGATGCTTTATTTGTTTTTGTATTAATGTTTTACTAACTTATTTGTTATTTAAATATTTAAAAGAAAAATTGTATCAAACGATTGCCTCATGATATTTAAAGAGAAAAAGTATAAAAGTTTATTTTGTTGCAATTTTGTTTGCCTGGATGGTGGTGGTGGGGGGGGGGGGGGTGGTAATTACTGTGAATTTTGATATTTTTTTTCAAGGCTAATCTAATGTAATGCCAAATTCACTGCACCAACAATGGAGCTAAAAATATTAATTACACCAACAAAACCTTTATTATTTTTTGCTTTCTTCATTGTAGCTGCATATTTAATATATCTAGACATCAATTGATTCTAAAGCCGTGACCATATGTGACTTTCCATTCAAAAAAGCGTGTTCAGTTTATCCGGAGTATGCCGGCAGTTGGCGGGGAAAAGCAGAACATTTCGGAGTTTTCCCTTTAAATATATGTAAATAATGTTATCTGTTTATTAATATTTTTGGCATTATATTTGTATTTACGAAAGATGAAACTGGTGAAAAGAACATATTTAAACTTAAGAATTGAAGTTTCATCGCAAACAACTGTTTATTTATTAATAAAACTTTAAATGATCATGTCATAGCAGACGTTCTACTAAGTAGCGGTTTGTTTGTTCTGCTATTGATCACGTGACCCCATAAACTGCCTTCAAAAATCCCATGCATAAAATCGACGAATGGATGGGTCTTTAGGATCAATATAGGTCTAGGATATATAGTTGCCTTATTAAAGGCAGTGGAAGAAGTATTTTTGTATGTATATCTTATACTATATCAGATAGTTTAGATTAGAGATTTACTGAATAATGATTTTGGCCGAATATTCAACCTACAGGTAAACTGATACCAAATATTCGGCCAGCAGAATATTAAATATTTGGCTAGCCAAATACTTTTATATCTTGGAGTTTAACGGTATTAAAAAGTTAAATTTTAAACAATTTTACCACAATATTTAGCACAGATACTTCCATGTTGACCAAGACTTTTTTATAAGTAACTTACTAGTAGTACTTAAGTATTTACTTTGCTGTAAAAAAAAATCTACGTTTTGAGTTATTATTTAAGAAGAGGGTGGTTTAAAACTTTTTTAATTAATAAAATTTAAATTCCATGCCTTCTTCTATGAATTCAAACAAATGAATAAAATTCTCTTATATTAAACAAGAAACAACTAGTGTTGACTCTAGAATAAAAGGGCCGCCAGGTGGGGATTTTTCAAAAAGAGGACACTATTAAAGAAAAAGGGAACGCTATTCTAAAAAAAGGTACTTTTTTCAAAAAGGGGAAACTATTCTAAAAAAGGGTACTTTTTTTCAAAAAGGGAACACTATTCTAAAAAAAGGGCACACTTGTACCTTTTTCACAAACAGTATTTTGAACTAGTTTGTTTAAGAGTCTCTAGAATTTGCGATATTTTCCCGGGATCAACTGAATTGCCAAAGGGTGCATAGGAAGTGTAAAAAGGGCAGCTGGGCGCAGCAGAAGGGTTTAACTCCTTGAGGGGCAAGCAATTACGTTTGTGTAATGCTGAATCCCCACCGGAAATTTAGAAGAAAAAAAATTTCAAAATAAGGAAACACAGTTTTCTGACTTTTTCTCACCAAAGTTAGAAAAGTAAAATTTCATAGAATTTTTCTGGTGCAAATCTTCATTAATCATAGGTGGGATAAAATATATCCCACTGCCCCTCAAGGGGTTAAAAGAGCCGCCGGGCACTGCGCCCTGCTAAAGCGGCTAAGAGTCAACACTAAACATGTTCTTCCACTTATTCAGAAATCCCTCCCAGAGAAAAGTGTCTGAATTCAACACTGTATTGTGCATCATTAATTCCTATGAAGGTTGTCAATCGTCATTATTGGTTAATTTTCTTAAGTGAAACTTTTAAAACAGCCAATAAATAATATAAAAGCATTCTTTTTTATTTAAAGATGATTCTGTCTAATTACTCTAAATATCTTTATTAATTGACAGTTAAAAGTAGAAGTTGTGTAAGGTTTTAAAAAAATATTTTTAAGAGGTTTTTTAAAGATTCGGTTTGGCAGAATAGCTTGGTATTCGGCCAAACTGAATATTTGGTAGGCTGAACACTTTTATATTTGGCCAAGCCGAATATTCGACAGACCGAATGGTTTTATATTTGGCCTTACTGAATATTCGGTGCATCCGTAGTTTAGATATAACCATTTTTAGAATTTTTAATGAGATTATGTATTTATTAAATAATGTATATTAAATTGGCAATGGGTAGCGATAAACAGAATTGGCAATTGACAACTGTTTTTGGCGATCTATTTTCCTGTCCCAGATAATATGCAAATACCTTCCTCATTGTATGTACGTTTGAATGATCACGGCAATATTATGGGACTTGATTAAACTGCATTAATTAAGAGAAACTTGTACATGTCTTTCTTTATATAATTGTGTGTTTTCCACTCATCTGATTGTGATGCATTTTTAAGATCACGGGTCCTGACGGCAGAAACATCTACAAAGGAGAACGAGAATCGAACGGCAAGTACACTTTTGCTGCCCATGCCGACGGCACCTACACGTACTGCTTCAGCAATGCCATGTCCACCATGACACCCAAAATTGTGATGTTTTCTATGGATGTCGGTGAAGCACCCAAGAGTCATGATGCAGATGCAGATGGTATGACTCTCTAATTACATTTTCTTTGGTAATTCCCTGTTGTAGGGATCCGAACAATTGTTCCAGGTGTGACGGGATGGGTGCCATTTGTTTTGGGCACTATTTTCATAAAAAAAAAATCCCCCTCATTTTTGAATACCTATTAGCTTCCCAGTAACAGAAAATTCTCAAAGTGTCTGCGACAGATACTTCAGGTTCAGAAAAGGATCCGCTGGTAAAATGTTTTATAATTGAAGCATTAACTAATCAAGCAATTGCTTACCTGTAACATCTTTATGTATTTTTATTAATAATAATATTAAGTTTATGTATTAAGTAATAAACAGCTAAACATGTAATATAAACAGGCATGAAAGAGTTCCTCCTAATGGAGGAATTCCACCTTTTTAAAAATAACTTTGGTCCTTCTCTGGATCAGGCATGTCAAACACGCGGCCCGCGGGCCACAACTGGCCCGCAGACCTCTTATCTTTGGCCCGTGAAGTCTTCGGCATTTTACATTTGTTTAATTTAATTGTTAGAATGCGCATACTGAAGATACACTTTGCATGAACACACTTTCACCAACTGTGGTCTTAGAGATGGCAAACAGATGAAAGATATGTATTTGTATATATGTGTTAATTAATTTTGAAGATTTTTAATTCTGATGTTAAATTAATTATTATAGCCTTTGCCTAGTGCCTTCCATCAGTCGAGTTTTCCCAGGGACGTCTCGGATTGCATTATTACAAAAATCGTCGGAATAGAATTTTTTTTTAAATATATTAAAAAATGATTTCAAAAGAAGATTTTTGAATTTCAAGAAACATGAAAATTAGTTCAATCTGTTTCTTTCATCTCTAATAATTGATGTTCAATCTGTATCTAATGTTCAAATTATTGTTCAGAATTTATTGCTGCAACTAATCAAATTTCTGCACGATTTCATGTTAGTGCCTATGTATATGGATATTGAGTTTCCAAATTTCTGTAATTATTCATCAATCGACTAAGTTTTTGAAGTGCAGTATGTAACCTTTTGTTATTTTTCAAATCAAATAAACATAATTCGAATCAAAAATTGCATTTAAAAAATAAAATCAAATAAGTAGCGTATATATATGACATACTTTATTAAATAGATTTTCTGATTCAAAATATGTTTATTTTTATTTTTTACATGGAGAAAATACAGAAGATTGCCTTTGCTAAATCCAGATTAGCGTGTACAAGCAATTTTTAAAATAAAAGCAATTTTAAAAGCAGGATATATATTTTTTCAATATTTTTTTTTTTTTGGGGGGGGGGGGGGAGGGTTGATAAGAGCAATTTTGCGTAGTTTTTCGAAAAGTTAAAGTAAAATAAACTATGTGCTTAATGTTGGAACTTTGCGTTAAAATTTCTTTAGCATTGCTATGTTTCGTACTGACAAATTTTACTCTGTGTAATGGTAATAATAATATATTTTTTTGATATGGCCCGCGGCTTTGTATACAATTCTTAATTTGGCCCGCGGCGTTAAATGAGTTTAACATGCCTGCTCTGGATGGATGCAAAAATGCAAAGAAAATATTGGGAGCATGTAAGGTGGGGGGAGGGGAATCTTGGAAATTTAATAATCAAACATTTTGTCTAACTAAAATCCTTGGAGGTTTTTTAGTTTTTCTGAATTGCTGTGCAAAAGATCTATCGAATCAAAGGTAAGCTTATAATAAGCATATGAAAGTCATGTAAATAAAGTTGTTTAAAGTATCTTTCCAGACTGAAAGTTTTTTTAGACTTTAAAAGAAAAAAGAAGTTTTCATAATTTTCTTTTTGGAATAGAATATTTTCTCCTATTTATACACTTTTGATTTAAAAGTTTAAATTTGTTTTTAATGTTTACTAAGCTATGAAAAGAAAATAACAATCATACGTACAATTATATTTCATTTTATTCCATAAATAACTGTTAAAATGTGTTTAAATTTTAAAAGTTTGGCATCACTCTGTAGACAGAAAAGATTTTCTTTTTTTTTTCCTATTTCACACTTTTATGCCTGTATAAAGCAAAATAAATGTTCGATGAAAAAAGAATTTGCAAGAGGGAAAAGAAAGTCTTCTCTGGTCTTGAACTTTCTGCTACTGGGTGTGAGCATGTGAAAACAGCATATTAGTTTTATTTTATTATGAAATTATATTATAATTTTGGGTACTTCTTAGTTATCCCATCGACCAAATTACTGTCACCAAATTGTAAGATTAAATGCCAATAATGGTTGCCATTAATTAATTAATTGTAAGATTAAATACCAATAATGGCCAATAAAACCATTAATTAAAAGTTTTATTTGTATTCTTATTAATGTTTTACTAATTTATTTGGGAACAGATGTCATAAGTTCCCACGGCCGCCATCTTGGAATTTTTCTTGGCATGAAAACCCCTTTTCTGCCAAGTAGTAATTGTCGCCAAGCACCGGTTTATACGCATGTTTCGCTTAACGAAAATAAAATGTAAATAATAAACAAAATTCGCTAAAGTGGCAATCGGTAATCTTGTATGAGCGCTTTGCGCACATTAACCTAAAAAAAAATCACTGCATTCAGCAGTTCTCCCAGTGTAGCATTCTTAAAATTCAGCATTTCTCGCTTTCTAGCAATCTCAAAATCTAAAAAATTCTTAAAGCAGCAAAATATACATAAAATTATCAACATACCTTAACAGATATCTGCTTTCTTGAAAGCTCCAGCACGAAATCTCTCTTATAACACCACAGTCATTTTCCAAAATAGTCTTATGAATACGCATTGAGACACAATAAACAAACCTACTTTTCTTCGTAAAATTTCCTCATATTTCTTAATTACTTCAGCAAAAGCATTTAAACGGATTACAGAAACCATAGTCAGTCAAATACATCCAATAAATTTAACTTAAAAATAAAAAGTCAGGACAATACAACACAACATCAAAATACATCCACAAAATCCACCACTTCTCAAGGGTTGCCAGAACACAACACGTCAGAATACACACGTCACACAGGGTTCCACATATCAAGGTTGCCATAGCTATAAACACCGCTAACACGCCAACAAAAAATCGCCAAACAATTCAAAACAGTGGCTGAGGGAACATAAGGCATCTAAGCCCCTTTAATTTGTTCTTTCGTTATTTAAAATAAAAATTATGTCAATTTGTATAATTTGGTGAGTGGTTTGACGATTTATATAATTTGGCAAAATTGGTCGACGGGATAAGTAAGAAGCATCTAATTTTGTTATAAAGCACATTTAATTTTATTATAAAAAAGCAGGTTGCCACACGAGGCAAAAATCGGCATGTTATCCTGCCAGGCAAAAAAATTGTCATTTTGGCTCCTAAAAGAAACCCTGGTTTGTCACGTCAGTGACAAATTAAGTTAGGTATATACTTTAAACAAAATGAATGAAAAGCTTGTGTTTGAAATTAAATTAATACAATATGAAAGATGGTGGAAATGCTTTTTGGTGGTTTATCACCTGCACCCAGCTAACATAAAAAAAAAAAAAATATTTTTTTTTAAACTCTAATATAAATTTAGGGTGCATGTGTAAATTAGGGAAAATACTTTGATGATTAAATAAAATATTTAGTTTTTGATATTTCTTTTCTTAGTTTCTTTTTTTTTTTTTTTTTTTTTCCTTTTAAATGATATGAGTGAAAAAGAAAGTTATTTTAATTATTTTTAAAGTATTTAAATTTATTGTGCATTTAGTTTAATAATATGTAGGGTGTTCCCGAATTCATGGGCCAGACTGTAAAGGTAAAGTACACACGCCTTGATTTATATAATTGATCGAAATGGGTTGACAGTACCTTCAATTGAGTAATAGGGCATTATTATGTATTAAAAATATTTAAATATACGTTTAAATTGTATTTTGGAATTAGAATGCATTTTATAAATAGTTCACACAGGTTTTATTTTCATATTTTATATTATGCATATCCATGATGAGTAAGCATTACGGTGGCCCCCAATGACTAGTTTTCTAAAGTATTAAAATTTATAAATAAGTCTAATTATTTTTTAAATTCTAAAAGGTAGTACAGTACAGGACCTATTATCCGGAATCCTCGGGACCGAAGGCTTTCCGGATTTTGGAATTTTCTGGATTTCGGGTCCCCCCGAATTCCGTCAAAAAAATCCCAGGAAAAACGCAAATTTCATCAAAGAATTGCGAAAAAAAAAAAAAAAATCTTCTAAGCACCGTAAAAAAAACCCCACAAATTGCGTCACAATATAGTGAAAAAAACTTATTTCTTCAAAGGATCGAAAAAGCCTCCTGCAATTTTGTCAAAAAATCATAAAAAAATCCGCAAATTTCATCCAAAAATCATGAAAATAAAACAAATTTTGTCAAAAGATTGCGAAAAAACCACAAATTTCGCAAAAAGATCGCAAATAAATAAAATTTCGTAAAAGGATCTCGAAAAACACGCAAATTTAGTTAAAGGATTGTGGAAGAAAAACGCAAATTTCGTCAAAATCTCGCAGAAAAGAAATGCAAGTTTTGTCAAAAGATTTAAAAAAAAAAAAGAGAAATTCTTCAAAGGATTGCAAAACACTCTCTTAATTTCGTCAAAAGATCGCGTAAAAGCGCGAATTTCATTAAAGGATCGTGGAAAAAACGCTCTTCTGTAAACTTTCAAAAATTTGCTGTGAATTTTAGAATTTTTTTTTTTACTCAGAATCATCACCCCCTGATTCAAGTAACATAATTGCGTAGTCATAATATTTTATCGAAGTGAGAGGGA
Organism: Maratus speciosus; assembly: GCA_963932465.1. NCBI lineage: Eukaryota > Metazoa > Arthropoda > Arachnida > Araneae > Salticidae > Maratus > Maratus speciosus. Next base: position 9,336,796 of record OZ010798.1, on the reverse strand, counting down.
GGGTATGAAATATCTTTTTTAAAAACGAATCGTAATATAAATTCATTTTAAACTAAAATTTGACAGAAAAATAATTTTTTTCTAAATTTTTTTGGGGAGGGGGGCACAGTGTTCCCTCATCACTGATGTAACATATTTTAGTGGTTACACATTGCAACACAATAGACCAAAAAGAAAATTAGGAATCTGTAAAATTTTCGACAAATTTCAGAAATTGCAAAATTTTAGTAAAAATTTACAAATTTATAGAAAATTTTCAATTTTTTTTTCTTCCGGATTTCGGAATTCCGGATAATGGGTCCTGTACTGTATTAACATTTCTTGTCAGACTATGATAGTTATTAAAAATCAGATAGTTAAAGAAAATTTAATGCACTGAATAATCTAATTTAATCTTGATAATTATTTATTATACATTATTGGCATGTGCAAAGTTAATTTATCTGTTATATTAGATGTAAATTTCCAACTGGGCGAAAAACCAATTAGATTAATTGTGTTAAAATTAATCTATTATTATCTGTTATAGTCATACTGCTGTAAATTTTGAAATTCACAAATAAATATATATATATATATATATATATACATATATATATCTTGTTTTAACAGTTATTGCATTTTAAACTTTTGGAATTGTATATATGCACAATGATAAAATTCATTAACAAAGCATATTTACTTTTAATTTGGAACTGCTACAAGGTGTAATTAACCCATTCTAAAACTGTAATTGACCAGCTACAAACCTGCTACAAAAATACATTTTTGATTCTCCATCTGATATAACTTCATTTCTTTTGGAAAAGGTTACTCAATCATGTTGTAATTTAATTGTGTTTAGTAACAATATTAAAAAATTGAGAAGGGGGGTGCAAATATGTCATTTTTAGGTACAAGGAATAGAATAAGATAACTTTAATTTTGAGTTATTTTAGAATTAAAATTGTTACCTTATTCATTATACCTAAAAGTGACATATTTTGCTCTCCCTTTTTACTTTCTTCTATCTTTACAAGAAGCAAGTATTGGATTCATGAAAATTTTCGACTTTCGGTTTTCGACGGATTTACACGTTTTAGGGGTCAGAGATTCCAAAAAACATGTTTTTACAAAATGTCTGTCTGTCTGTCTGTCTGTGTGTATGTGACACAAATTTTGTGGGCGCTCTATCTCAAGAACTAATGCACGGAATTTAATAAAAATTTATATTAAGTTAGTCCCTAATACAAATTGATGTTGATTAGTTTTTGGTGTAAATCGCTCAACAGGTGGCGCTGCTATGCTGCATTTCCCGCGATTTCTGCACTAGCGCTATCTCAAGAACTAATGCACGGATTTTCATCAAACTTCAGATTTTGTTAATCCTTGATATGAATTGGTGCTGGTAACGTTTTGGTGCAAATTGCCCAACAGATGGCGCTGCTATGCTGCATTTTGCAGCATTTACACGATTTTCGTAATAGCTCTATCACAAGAAATAATGCACGGATTTTCATCAAACTTCAGATTCTGTTAGTGCTTGACATGAGTTGAAGTTTTGCACCTTGTGGTGTAAATCGCTCAACAGGTGGCGCTGCTATGCTGCATTTTTTAGCTCTATCTCAAGAACTTATGCTCGGGTTTTCAACAAACTTCAGATTCAGGTATACCTGGATATGAATTAGTGCTGTTTGTTTTGCTGTAAATTGCTCAACAGGTGGCGCTGCTATGCAGCGTTTTTCTCGACTTCCACAATAGCTCAATATCCAGAACTAATGCACGGATTTTCATCAAATTTCAGATTCAGTTAGTTCTTGAAATGAATTGATGTTTTGTACCTTTTGGTGTAAATCGCTCAACAGGTAGCGCTGCTGTGCTGCATTTTTTGTGATTTCCACAGTAGCTTTAGCTCCAGAACTAATACACGGATTTTCATCCAACTTCAGATTCCGGTATACGAATTAGTACTGTTTGTGTTTTGGCGATTCCGGTTTACGATTCCGGTATATGAATTAGTACTGTTTGTGTTTTGGTGCAAATCGCTCAACAGGTGGCACTGCTATGCTACATTTTTCAAAATTTCTCCTACAGCTTTATTTCAATAACTAATGCACGAATTTTCATCAAATTTCAAATTCAGGTATACTTTTATATGAATAAATTGATGTAATTTATTTTACTATTTAAATGATTTAATTGACGTGATTTATATAGAAGAAAGTTTTGTGATGGCCACAACATACTAGTTTCACATTAATTTTGAGTTATTTTAGAATCAAAATTTGTTACTTTATTCATCAAAAATGAAAGTAATAAATTGTGTCTCCCTTATATAATATATATATATATATATAAACAGTGCAGGACCTATTATCCGGAATCAACGGGACCGAAGGCTTTTCGGATTTTGGAGTTTTCCGGATTTCGGGTCCTCCCGAATTCTAATGTTTTTTGGGGATTCCGGTTGTGTCCTCCCTTATTTCTTCGAAGCATATTAAAATCCCCTGCAATTTCGTCAAAAGTTTGCGAAAAAACCGTAAATTTCACCAAAGGATCGCAAAAAAACGCAATTTCGTCAAAAGATCGCAAAAAATGAAATTTCATAAAAGGATTGCGAAAAACACGCAAATTTAGTCAAAGGATCGTGGGAAAAAAACGAAATTTCATAAAATCTCGCGAAAAAAACGCAAATTCCGTCAAAAGATAGCAAAAAAAAAAAAAATTCTTCAAAGGATCGCAAAAAAACCCTTAATTTCATAAAAAGATCGCGTAAAAACGTGAATTTCATTAAAGAATCGCGGAAAAAACGCATAGTTAGTGCCGAGGGCACCCCACCCCTTTTCTGTAAACTGTCAAAAAAATTGCTGTGAATTTCAGTTTTTTTTTTTTTTACTCAGAATCACACCTGATTCAAATAACACAATTGTGTAGCCATAATATTTTGTCGAAGTGAGAGGCAGAGTGTGAAATATCTGATGATTTTTTTAAAAAACAAATCATAATATAAATTAATTTTAAACTAAAATTTGACAGAAAAATTACTTTTTTCTATTTTTTTGAGGGGGGGGGGGGGGCGTGTTCCCCCATCACTGATGTAACATATTTTAATGGTTACACATTGCAACACAATAGACCAAAAACACATTAGGAATCTGTAAAGTTTTCGAAAAATTTCAGGAATTGCAAAATTTTAGTAAAAATTTACAAATTTAGAAAATTTTCAAATTTTTTTTCCAGATTTAGAGTTTTTCTGGATTCTGGAATTCTGGATAATGGGTCCTGTACTGTATATATATATATATATATATATATACACATGAAATGTATGTGTTATTACTAAAAATAAATTTCATTTTTTAAAATGTTTACAGAATACATAAGTACTAGAGATGGGTTTGGGCTTTTTTCTAAGAGCCTGAGTTCTAAAATTTTTGTGTGATTAGAGCCTGAGCCCAATGCTGAGAGTACACAGTCGAAAATTGTTAATATAATTTAAAAATTGTTTCAAGATTCATTTTCACTTTAAAAAATATCTTACCTAAACATAAATATTCAATCTAAATACCCATGATGACATTTCATATCCCTGAAAATATGTTTAAAGTAGCAAATTTGGTATTAATACTTAACTGCAGAGTTTCCTCCAGGCAGTTTCAAGAGGGTGCTGTATAGAGTTCGCAAAGCTGAGTCCAGTTCGAAAAAACCTGGTGGGTTTTTTCAGAATGGGCCCACTTGAAAAAGCCCACTGAAAAACCCATAAAGTGGGTTTATTCAATTTTCAGATATAATTTAAAAATTTAAACAACATATATATTTAATAAATTTAAGTCATTTCAGTTAATTTTGAAAAAAATATTAATATATAAAAGCCATTATATACATACACATCTGAAGTAAAATAAAAATGTATTTCAGCACATTGAAATACTTTACTAACATAGAACCTAGTAGGCAACATACATAGTAGATAATTATAGGTATGTCTTTATATAAAAAAATTCAAATCAACTATATTCATGGAAATAAAAAATATGTATTTTTACTTTCTTCTATCTTTACAAGAAGAAAGTATTGGATTCGTGCAAAATTTTGACTTCCAGTTCATGATGGATTTATACGTTTTAAAAAGGTCCTGAAGACAATTTGATTGTTTTTAGAAAATGACTGTCTGTATGTGAAAAAAATTTTGTGAGTGAAATTTTATCTCAAGAACTAATGCACAGAATTTCACAAAACTTTAGATTGAGTTAGACCTTGATGTAAACTGGTGCTGATTAGTTTTTGGTGTATACTGCCTAACAGGTGGCACTGCTATGCTGCATTTATCTCAATTTTTGCAATAGCTTTATCTCAAGAACTAATGCACAGATTTTCATAAAACTTCAGATTCAGTTACAAGTTAAGTTGTTGCTTATTGAATTTTGGTGCATATCGCCCAACAGGTAGTGCTGCTATGCTGCATTTTTCGCGAATTCAGCAATAACTTATCTCAAGAACTAATGTACGGACTTGAATAAAAATTTAGATTCAATTAAACCTTGATATAAACTGGTGCTGATTAGTTTTTGGTGTATATCGCCCAAGCGGCGCTGTTGTGCTGCATTTATCTCACTTTTTGCAATAGCTTTATCTCAAGAACTAATAATGCATGGATTTTCATCAAACTTCAGATTCAGTTAGATGTTGACGTAAATTGTTATACTGATCAGGTTTTGTTGTAAATTGCGCAACAGGTGATACTTATATCTCCTTGTTAAATGCATCCAGTTCAACAAATCTATATCTTTACAATCCTCATAATGGGCATAAATTGTCATTTAATTTTGGCACTGTGATAGTGAATTTTGAATTATTAACATGTATGAGATAGAAGAAACTTTTGGGATTGGCACATCCGACTAGTTTACCCCTTTTTTTCTTCCTACTTAGATATTTTAAATTTTAATATTCTATTCATTATTCGATTTAAAGAAAATTAACAATTTTGATATCTTCTATTATATTTAAAACTAATTTGTGAGAAACACTGACATTTAATTAATTTAAATTCATATAATGTATACAATTTATAACTTGTAAAATAGCATTACAATTATATTGTATATAAGGGAATAATGTATTTTTTTTTATGTATAGTGTATATAGTATATAGAAAATATACAATAATGTAATTACTCATGCATTATATTTTTGAAAAAAACCCGATTTTCCCGGGAAAAATTGGGTTTTCTCAGAAAAACCTGGGTTTTTGCGAACCCTGGTGCTGTACCCCGTCTGTCCTTTGGTTTACAAAATATTACCCTTCTTGCCTCTCTGTAAAAAAAAAATGCCCTTTTTTGCATTAAAAAATTTGCTTGCATAGAAAAAACAGACTCATTGTTGTCTTGAAAAAGAGATCTAAGTTTTAAATATTAAAAGTAACTTTAAAAATCAAAATAATTTAAAAATAAAAAAAGTGCCCTTAGAATCGAGTGACTGTACTAAGGCTTCAGAATCAGGTACAACATTTCTCCTTATATCATGTCAATAACAATTCAGTTCCCTTTGACACTTTTTTTTTTTTTTTTTAAATTGTAAAACACTTTAAGAAACTTAGATTACATCAGGGGTCGGTGCAGGTTTTTATTTTTGGGGCCCATTTTGTGAAAAGTAAAAGTTATTTTTGTGAATTTTATAATCTTTTTGTGAAAAGTAACATTTTGTAATGAAAGTTGAAATCCAGTTACTTTAATTCAAACCAAGAATTTATGAACAAAAACTTCTTTAAATCCCCTTGCTAAAGTTCTTGTTTTTCGTGACCTGATTTTATTTACAAATTACACATTTTAAAACAGTTTTTATGAAAAAGAATGTTACATAGGGGCCTGTTTTATTAAAAGGAATTTTGTGAAGAAGCCTGTGTTATTAAGTTCATTTTTGTGAAGAGGCCCATTTTATTAAATTTATTTTTGTGGAGTGGCCTGTTTTATTAAGTTCATGTTTGTGAGGAGGCCATTCTATTAAATTTATTTTTGTGAAGGGGCCTATTTTATTAAATATATTTTTGTGAAAGGGCCCTAAATAGGCCCCAATTTTTGCCTGGATTGACCCCTGTCCATTCTTGTTTCTTAAATAACATCTGCCAATTTTTAGGCACATCCGTAATGGACCACAAGCATTACTGACGTCATACAACGTCACGATGGATTATAGCTAATCAGCTTCTCGATGTTTCCCACAACTGCTTACCAAAAGCCAATCAAATATCGCAATGCTTGTGGGAAACATTGCGAGCTCTGCCCATTGCGTGTGGTTAATTGTATAAATACGTAGCACCTAGTGTCGTTGTCTGGTCTGTCTGCATACAACAGCACAAAAACAGCCCAATCATACAGTTTGAAATTTAATCCAAAGAATTATTGCAGAATTCTGTCAAGTCCTTTCAAATTTTATGAAAATCGAATCGAAACTTGAAAAGATATTCATAAAAGTTTTCTTCATTCTATTCAATCCTATTCTATGTCATGAATTCAATGCTATCCCATGATAGGTCTCGGTTGCCAGCAGAGTCAGATAATATAGATGAACACGCGAACGCCGTTCGCAGAAAATTTTCAAAATTTGCAGACAGTTTTGATGGGGTTTTGTTTTACAAGTATCTTTATTTAAAAAGAAGAAATTAACAAGACCCCAGGCGGAGAATGGTGTAACGCATGTTGTAGACTATTGACAAGGTCTGTAGACTATTTTTCAACTGGAGAAAGAAAAAAAAAGTTTGCTAGAAATTATTTGCCATGTACCATAGTACAGTATTTTTTGGAAGAAGCGCCGCGGCTCATACGAGTTAAAAACTTAAAAATATTGTAAGTGCGGTGCTTATGCTGGAACGGCAGGTACAATTCCTTTTTTTTTTTCCCCCTGCCAGGGCCGGTAGCAGAAACAGTGCTGCACCGACGCGGGTGCTGCAGATTATGTTAGGCTTTGCAGATTAATTTAACAGATTAAAAATAAATTTTGTGTTAAAAAAAATAAATGTTAAATGTTGATCTCATTTTAAATAAAGTTTATTTGGTTGGAAATTTTAGCGAATGTTTATGTGCTTGTATATAACTTTTCATTTTTGCTGTTGGCGGCAATATAGGACTCGGGAAGAACGCGGCGTTTTTTTTGCAGAAAATTTTAAAGAAATTATTTGAGTTCGTAGGCAGTTTTACATTTTATCTAAGTCTGGTTGCCAGGGTGATAAGTCCTATTGAAGAGCGAGTCTTATTATCTCCGTGTGACTGAATTGAATCTCTTTAGAATAGTCATAAATTTTGTATTCATGCCTTTTTGCATAAGGGTGCAACAGCTATGGCACCAAGATCTGACTATTTATAAAACGAGTTAGAGTACAAACATTTGGCACATTTGACGTGCCATTTCAGACTTGTTTTTCCTCTTTAGGTGCATTCATAATTATATAAATATGTAGCACCTAGAGTTGTTGTTTGGTCCGTCTGTCCGCCTATAACAGATCAAAAACTACCCAACCGAAAGGGTCTGAAATTTTAAAATATAATTGTGTCGAGTCATTTCAAATTGGATGAAAATCGGATGGAGAGTTGAATGACAGGGACAGTCAAAAGTTTTCCCTTACAGGACGGCCCATGGGAAAAAATTATTTCAAGTGCATTTGAATGATGTGACAGCCTTTTGAACAGAATGAAATGGATAGACACTTCTGAAGTGCACTAAAATGTACATTCGGTACACTATGCAGTGGAAAAAATATTTATAAAACAAGTTATAGTACGAACGCACCTCATTGGCCACGTTTGACGAGCCATTTCCAACTTGTTTCAGTTTGTGAATAGATATAATTTTCATTTCGAGTCTTTGTCCACCTCCTCTCTAGTAAGTGCCTGTTGAGTCCATCACTAGTTCTGAACTGCCCTGTATTTTCATAGTATGTATTCATTATGCTTGATTCAGTTATAGTGCTCGGTTTGACTCATACTCATCCATTTTCTCTCTGTTCAGCCCACCAAAACAAACTGGAAGAAATGATCAAAGAGCTGTCTACAGCTTTGACGTCTGTGAAGCACGAACAGGAGTACATGGCGGTTCGAGACAGGCTGCATCGACAAAGTAAGTTTTTCCTGTACTTCTCTCTTATTAGGGGTATTGGCGCGATAGAGAAAATGACTTTGGCAAAAAAAGAATTTCTGCCAACCTGTTCATTTTTTTCATACACACAAGCAATTTTTTTTTTAATTATTTACTAACTTTTGCCAGGAGCTCTGCTCTCATAGAATGAAACTTTTGCAATTTGAAATGCAAATAATTTATCCAACTGATAGCGCAACTCCCTTCCAGTGATGTAAAATATACGGGCATTTATTTTTAAGGATTAATTTAAATTAACTAATGAACATAAAAAGTTTTGGTACTTCTTAGTTATCTCGTCGACCCATTTAGCGAAATTATATAAATTGCCAAACCACTCGCCAAATTATACACATTGACATACTTTTTTATTTTAAATAACGAAAGAACAAATAAATTAGTAAAACATTAATAAAAATAGAAATAAAACATCAAATTAATGGTTTTATTGGCCATTATTCTTACAATTAATTAATGGCAACCATTATTGGCAATCTTACAATTTGGCGACAGTAATTTCGTCGACGGGATAATTAAGAATTACCAAAATTTTGTAGTATGAGGTTTTTTATATTTTTTTTGGAAGAACTTTAAAATTTATTAAATAGAGGTTCAACTGTGTATCTTATTTACTTGCATATTTTTTTCTCCGTTCCTCTTGCTATTTTATATGCATCAACAAAACATGGATACCAGCAAGAGACCTTCCTTGGATTTAAAAATTTAATTAAGGCTGTTCTCAAATCCAAAAAGGAAATTTTGTGACATAAGTTTTAATTCATTTTTGTTTGGAAATGTGAGAAATTAGCAGGTGTTGTAAGGCTTTTTTAGAAAGTCTCTAAAGGAGGTTACAGCGATTTTACACGAACTTAGATGATCTGATTAGATTCTAAATTCGATTAATTGCAAATTGAATTTTATTCAATATGGTTTCGAAAATTTATCAAACAAAGAAAATATTTGAAAACTATCAAAAAAGAAAGATTATTACCGATTTTAAATTATGTCAACTTAGAAATTAATTTCAGAACTACTTAAATAATCTGGCTTTTTCAATTTTAATGATTTTTTCTTCTGTTTATAGCTGTCATTTTCGCGAATTCAGAATATAAAAAATCAAATAGAGAGTGGTTGCCATATAAATTCATTTAGTTTGCATTCTGTTGAAATTAACATGAACATATTTTTCATCCAAGATACAATTAATCACATTACGATTTTAATTTCTAAAATATAATTGTTTCTATGATTACTGCAGTGTAATATTTACATGTATGTTACTCATTTTAGAAAATATCCTAATAAGTCATTTTCAAGTATTTTTGATCCATTATATTTCAGTCCACTAAATTTGTTTTTTAGTTGGCACGTCAAGGTCAAGTAAAATATTTTTTGAAAAAAAATTGGCACGCAACTATAAAAAGGTTCGCCAACCCTGCAATAGATAATTGATTTATCAGAAAATGAAAAAATCATTTTGATTCCAAATTGCTTCCGTAGTCAAGTCTGCCAATTTTATACTTTTACGTTTAAAAGTGTGTACATTATTGTGTCTGAAAGTTTCACGCTTGTTGAGCAGTGAACTGGAGAACAGCCTTAAGGATGCTGGTCACTCAGCTTCCGATTTCCCCTCGATAATGTTACGTCTATGGGAGTTTGATGCTTTCTTCGATTTAAAATATCTCCTCGTGAAATTACTATTTTTAATTCCTTTTTTCTGTTTACTCACTCTTAAAGCGTGTCTCTTTTTTTTCTTAGTTGTCAAAATATTTCTATAATCTATGCTTAATTTCATATTTTATCTGCTAAAAGCAGATGAACTGGGAGTAAATTTTTAACACCTCATATACAATTGAGCATAGATTTTAGAAATATTTTGACAACTAAGGAAAAAAGAGGCACGCTTTAAGAATGGAACACACACACAAAAAAAAAAAAGAAGTTAAATATCAGGTTGTAACGAAAGTTTCCCGCCACAGCTAATACGGTCTGTGCAAACAGTTCGCATTGACGTATTTGCTCATATTTTATCAAACGATTTTTGACATTCGAAAGAAAGAGACTTGCTTTATAACACTGTGTTGTAAAATTTGTAAAAAAATATCGTTATCATTAAGTATAAGGTGTCTGAAATGGAACTATCATGCTACCAGGTTAGAACTATCATTTGCATCCAGTTCTGTTGCAAAAAGTCTGCTACAGAAGGGCACTGAATTAAGTGTACAGCTTTAGGTACTAGTATTCTATCCTATGACACTGTGATGGTTTGCCGAAATGGTGGTTATATATAAAATTACAGTTAATTATATATATTATAATTAGTGTTATGTAATGGTGATTTGGCAGAAAACTTTCGTTACAACCTAATACAGTAAATTTTGTCTAAGGCGGACTCTGTATAAGCCGGAAATCTGTCTACCGCAGAAAATTTTTGAAGTCCCGGCGAACCCATAGAAAATTACATTAATTTATGCTGCATAAGGCGGAATCTGTCTAACGCGGAAATGGAAAGCATTTTAAGGTCCCACCGAAACCAAAATTTTGCATAAGGCGGAAAATCGGATAATTTAAAAATGAAAGGCATTTTGTTTATTAAACTTTAAAACTGATAAGTCAAATACTCAATGTCGAGCATGTTAGTTAAATTCCGTAACACTTTGAAAAAGTTAATTCAAAAAGACGGAAACTGTTTAAATTTTAAGGAATTTGTGAATGAGTCACTTTTTCATATGCAAAATTATTTTTTAAAGTTAATATTTCTAGTCGAATGAACATTTATCAAAATATATATTTTCGAAAGTGCAATATACTGTACTTTATGGATGCACTCAAATTCAAAGTTATAGCGTTCTGTCTCATTCTCAGAATTTATCGGGGGGTTTTTTGTTAGTTGTTTTTTTTTTTTTTTTGTGTGTGTGTGTAAACTTCCAATTTGCATGTATTACAGCAGTACTAAGAAATTGAATAGCGTTTCTCATTTATGTATAAAGACAAAATATCTTTCCGAATTTCAGTTTTCAACTGATTTTTGAGTCGGGAAAATAAAAAAAAAAATCATTAAATTTGAAGGGGTTTTTTTTTGGGGGGGGGGAGCTTTTTTTGCATAAGCCGGAATATTGTCTACCACGGAAAATTTTCTCAGTCCCAATCGATTCCGCCTTAGACAGAGTTTACTGTATTAATTTCCTGAGGAGATATTTTAAATAGTATAAGAATGCATCAAATGCCCATAGACTTAACAATACAGAGAGGAATTTGGAAACTGAGTAACCAGCAGCCTTAACCAAGTTTTTGCTTTTTCTGTGATGATTTTGATTTAAAAAAAAAGGCTAAGGCTTTTTTGTCAGGGTGGTGTTGCCTCTTTTAACTTCCTGTGGAAAATAATTTTTAATTCTGTTTCTCTTTTTTACATTCGTGTGTTTTATAATTATCTAAAGCAGAGTGAGAAGGGAGGAGGGGGTCAAAAAGATGCTTCTCCTGACCTTCCCCCCCCCCCCCCAAAAAAAAGGTGTTTAATTTATCCATTTTGAAATAAGCCAGTAGAATTTTATTTTTTTGATTTATAATGTTTGTTCATTATATTTTTGTATTGTTTTTTATGTTGGTATGTTTTAAAAATTGCTTTGTGTGGAATGTTCTAACCAGGGTTCGTTGATATATATCAATGGATATATATCATGTATATATATCATAATGGATATATATCATATATATCCGATATTTATTTTTAAACCATCAAGATTTTTGATATTTTCGATATTTTCAAATTCTTTACATTTATTTTCAAAATATCAAGTAGTTTGTATATTGATATTTATTTTCAAAATATCACCGTGCAAAGTAATTTTGATATTTTTCACATTCAAACCAAGTGTAAATGAAATTTTCACCTGTTATTCACTGTGTCATTCTGTAGATAATGAACTTTTGCCTCTGGCAGTGACTTTTTTAGGAAAAGAAGAAAACCAATCTTTTCCAAACTTTTATTTTTAAATGTAGAACTAATAATTATATTAGACAGTCAATTCAGAACAGCCATTGAAAGATAAAATGTAATTTTGATAATCATTTATATACAGCCGGGGTTCATTGATATATATCCAATATTTATTTTCAAAATATCAAGATCTTTGATATTTTCATATTGATATTTATTTTCAATATATCAAGATGTTTCATATTTTCTGCATTTGATATTTATTTTCAAAATATGAATGTGCGCAAGATATTGTTGATATTTTCAGTCGTAATTTGTAACATTTCAGTGTAAATAAAATAAATTTTCAACTGTTATTTACTGTGAATCTGTAGATAAAGAACTTGTCTCTTCTGGATGTGACTTTTTTAGCCAAAAAAGAAAACAAATATATTTTTCAAACTTTAGATTTGAAGCATTTTTTTTTTTTTTTTTTTTTTTTTTTAATGTTGAACTAATAATTATGTGGGACATAATTCAGAACAACCATTGAAAGATAAACTACCGTATTTTCGGGTGTATGAGCCGCGGCGCATACGAGTTTGAAAGTATAAAATATTCTAAGTGCGGCTCTTACGCCAGGGCGGCGGATACGGTGATTTTTTTTTTCTTTTACAGCAATGTCTTATGGCATTTTTTTTTTTTTTTTGGTCAAACCGATATTTTATGATGCCATTTTCCCCGCTTTGATCAATAGTCTCATGCTCTCGAATTGGTACCAAAATATTAGAAAATGTCCCTCAACCGCAGATCTTTGAGAAATGTTATTTGTTTTGTTTATTTTTAAAGAATCAGCCGGATGAATAAAGTTTGTCTCACCGGTTCTCAAGTTAAAAATGATTACATTTTCCGCCCATCCGTCAATAATTACTTTACCCTCCCGATACTAGAATATACAGCTGTCGCGAGCTTTTCTTCTAATAAACCCCCTTTCCTTCCACTTGCAAAGCAAAACTGCTCACAGCTCACTTTGTGAAATTACTGGTCTCTTACTAGAGAAATCTCAAATCCCAGCATTGAACTTTTGTGGAATGGGTCTCCTAATACACAGTAAAAACACTGGAGAGCAAGATTTTGTCTTTATTTTTTTCAGTACCAGGACTCTATAAACTCGGCCCCTAAAATAGAGGCTGTACCCGACTTGACCAGACAAAATGAATTCAAACTTTGAAACCGGCCGAGTCAGCTGAATTAGTACAGTTTTTTTAATGAGCCGGGTCGGGCGATAAACAAAATAAACAGTCCTGACCAATCTAACAAATTAAGTGGGCCGACTTCCGCGATATAAATATTGGGCTATTTTGCTCACGCAAAAACACAGACTCGTTAATGTTAATCTTAAGAAAGAAATTTTTTTTAAAAATATGAATGTCGTTCACATTCCATTATTTTTAAATGATCTTTTTTGCATTGGATAGCTGAGGGCGGTCTCTACAAAGAGTCATTTTTACTTTTTCGATTGTGTTTAGAGGGTTTTTTTTTACTAGAATATATTCACTTTCGAAGCTGATTCCGAAAATCAAAGTATACTACGAAAAAATCAGTAAATAAAATCTAAAAAGGGTCTTTTTAGAGATCAACCTCAGCTATTCGACGCAAAAAAAAAAAAAAAAAAAATTCTTCCATAGGATTAACAGTAGCGAACGGGCGTTTACCCTTGAGTGAAGTAGCCGATCCATAGGGGAGAAATCGGCCCGGCCTGTACAAAAAATTAATTAATTAATTAATTAATGGCCCGGCAAAAAAGCTAAAAATTTGGTCTGGGCCGGAAAACATTTAAAATCTCGGCCCGACTCGACTGAATTTCTTCAAAACATTGATTTTTACGCTCATATGGTTAAAAATTGTTTTGTACGAAGAGTTCTCAACAAAAATACTTATTTTATCTTTTTTTTTTTCTTCATGTTTATAATCTTTATTTTTAAAGAAGCGCCTAATAAAATCACTCAAGTATGCATTTTTAACTAAAAAACAAAAATGTAATTTTGTTATCTGATGACTCAACTAAGATAAACACACTTGATTTCAAATTCACTCCATCTCCTCGGACCGAACGTTCTGACACATTGCGTATGACCTTGACGTGTAGTTGGCTAATAGTTTCGTTTTTGTTTCTTTGAAAAGAACTTTGAATGCAGAAGAAAAAAGAGGTAACGAGATAAGAGATTTTTTTTAATGCAAAGTGGATTCATGGATTTTCTTCTCTTTCTTTAAACTTCTGATATTTTCATAATAACTTATGATAAAAAGGAAAGTCTAAATTCTGAGCAAGAAATATTTTTAAAACCTACAAAATTATTTTTAAAAATGAATAAGAAAAGATGCGTATGTAGCAAATAAAAAATAAAATCTGCCACAAACAGAATCAATGAAACAGTTATCAATAGGTGAACTGCTTTAAAAAAAAAAAAAAAAAGAAAGAAAGAAAAAGAAAAAAGGAGCCTTTCTAGTTATCCTAAAGTGGTTTCGGCAGTGTGAGATCTGCACGGGCTGGGCCATACTCTTTTCTGAAGGTTCTGTCCGGGCCGGGTTAGGGCATTACTTTTTTCCTGAAAGATCGGCCGGGCTGGGCCGGGCCGAACCTAACTTATTTTTTCTGTACAGAGCCTGGACTGGTTTCATTCCTAGTCTTCACGATCCAAAATTTTGAGTCCTAGTTTTGACAAAGCTCTTATGAAAATCATTGTCTCGTCGTGGCCTGATCCGTTCAAAGGGCAGTAAAATATAGCCTGGTCCAAAAATGTTTGCAAAAAAATGCATACATTTTTAAATCGCCATTATTCTACAATTAAACATTAAAATTTATTCTTTTAAAGAGTTGTAGATTTCATACGCTTATTAAAATATAGTAAAACGAGTGAAAAGAAACTGCCTATGACGGAATCCTGTTTTAAACTGAATAACGTGTTGAGGATCTTGTCTATAACGCTCTTTTTTCTTTTTTATACAATTCCGTCTTAGAAGATTTTACTGTATAACATTTTTCAGATTTTAAACACTTCAATACATAGAATATGGATTAACAATAGTAATGATAACTGAAACATTTACATACAAGAAATAGAGATTCATTAAAAAAATAAATATCACAGCCTGTGGCACTTCATCAATGTTTTGTAGAAATTCAATCGGGCTGGGCCGAGATTTTAACTTTTTTCCGAGCCAGTCTCGGTCCGAACTTTTAAATTTTTTACCGGGCCGGACCGAACTTTTAATTTTTGTATCGGGCTGGTACGTGCCGAATTTTTTTCTACGAGTCGGACAGTCCCGACCTAGAAATTTCGGACCGGGCCCGGAAATTTCGCCCCATGCAAACCTCTAAGTGTCTCTATATAATATTTCAAGACCTCTAAAATCCGGAAAAGCTGCAGCCGAAACGATTCCGGAATTTACATTGTACAAATATCAGTTCCTTGGGTGCGGTGGTTACGATGGTGCGGCGCTTACGTCGATAAACTTTTTTTTTAAAACAGATTTTCATAGGTGCGGCGGTTACGGTGGGTGCGGCGGGTATTCCCGAAAATACGGTAATTTAAATAAGCAATTATATACAGCTTCATTAGAAAAGAATCTTCTTTTGAGTTTTGGTTCAGTTGAGTTTGAACTATACAGCATGTTAGGAAATATGAAATAAAACATTTTATACTTACATTTATATTAAAATTTTTCAATTAAAAAAACTTTTTTTGTATTTAACATTTTGTTTTGAAAATATCTGATTTTTTTATACTTGGTCTTAGAACAAAAAGAAAGAAAGATGCATTCTTATATTATTCTTTTATTAAGTTTTCATGTTAAGTGCAATATATTTTAGTTTCTAATCTATATTATGCTCGAAAACATTTATTATCAGCGGTAAGTTGGCTGCTTTGAAAATATCGGATATATATCGAAAATATCGGATATATATCGAAAATATCGGATATATATCAAAATATCTGATATTTTTGAAAATATCATGATATTTACGAACCCTGGTTCTAACCAAAATTGCTTAGTTTAGCCTATTTCATTTTTATAGTCTTTGTTAGAGATACAAGGATTATTTGGCCGAAGCCGAATATTCGGCCTATCTGCCGAATATGAAGTCCACTATTCGGCCTTGGCCGAATAATTTTGTAAGAAATGTTTTTATATTTACACAGTAAAACTTTTTAATTTGACAGTTTATATTCATCACGTATAATGAAAAATTTACTTTAAATTAACTAACACTTTTGTTAGTTTCTCCTTAACTTTCATACCCTGAATGGGTTTTATCAACCCATTTTTATATAAGAGGGTAATTTAGGAATCATGTTAAAACTTTTATGCTGTATTAATAAGAACAAAAAGTATCTGTAATGAGCTAGCATAATCTGTTAAATTTCAAATTAATGTATTCAAAATTTCCTAGGAGAGACGCACTAAGCAAATTCTAACTTTTTTTAAGCATAATGGGGAGTTTAATATATCCCTTTTCATATAAAAAAATATTTTTCAATATTTTTAATTAGACCTATAAAGAACATAAATATGTACAATAGATTAAATATGCATGTATGTATAAAATAAATATTTAAGGTCGTATATGCTGCAATACTTAGTTTTTTTTTTTTTTTTTTTTTTTTTTTTTTTTTTTCTCCTGAGTAAAATGCACTTAAAAATTAAACAAAATTTAAGTGATTTTTTAAGTGTGTTACTATTTCTTATTAAATAATGAAAGAAATGTAAATGTTAAATTCTTTTAGTTAGTACTAGCAGACCCGCCCGGCGTTGCCCGGGGTCCATAAATTATAACCTTAAACAAAACTCAAGTTTGTATGATTTTATATCTTTTGAAATTCTTTTAAATGAACCTAATTTCGGAGGCACCCATTGCCTACCGCATCGTCTAGTGCGTTCCCAACAAACTTCTTTCCGAACGAACCTGTAACCTCTATCCACGCTACATAAGGCAGCATGTACCGGAAGTGCGCTGCATGTGCCAGAGACAATCGAAAACCAAGTTGAGTAAGCCAAACCTCATAGTAATCAAGCGCATAGAATCGAAAAAAAAAATGCATCATGAATGTTAGAAAATGTTGGTAACTGAAGTCTAAGATAAAATTTCATAATACAGAAAGTAGTTGTAGTTGTAATCTAAGTTGAATGAACCAAATCCCGTTGAAATTAGGTCCTTAGAATTGGAGGAAAGAATACACCCCCAAGCGGTGGAAGATGACCTCTCCCCTTGTAAATTTCCTGAATTACTTTTAACATTAACACGATATTTATTAAACTGATGAAATCCATTTTCTAAAGTTACCTTTAAATTAACGCGATTTTTAATGTACGGCTGTGGTGAGTAAACGTAAGTTGATGCTAATAAAGGAGATTGGTGTTCGAAAAAAGTGGTAACTGAGGTATAAAGAAAGACCGCGCCCTGGGGGCCAGAGTGGTGCAAAAACTTCAAGGAGGGCCAGGGACGTAACTGGCATGTAGTTGGGCATAAAAATATTGTTAGTAGCTTTTAAAGTAATTGGAAGACGCTACAACTATGTTAAAGAAGCAATTCGGAAAATTTTTAAAGATGCTGCACCAAGGGCCCCAAGAAGGCGATTAATGTTCAAAATTGGTGGTAGCTGAAGCCTGAGCGATTTTTTTTGTCTCTCATATAGTGTCTGGAGGACCTAAGAAGTTGTTAGAAAAAAAAGCTTCTTAATTGGACCATTTTTAAAGGAGCTGTAAAAGGGGGCCCAAATGGGGCCAATTGACAATTAAAAACAGGGCCCTAACATGAAACATGTTAAAATGCCTTAGTACTTAGCGCTTTAGATCTTCAATTAGTTAAAATTAAGCATAAGGAATAATATGAATTATTCGTTAAACTATTTTAAAGAAGTGCACAAAAAGGGGGTAAATGTTTGAAAAAGGGCCCTGGGGCCTCAATAAAAATATGAGGGTATTGGTCTGGGAAGAAGACTCTAAGACTCAACTTTAAAATTATGCACTGAGAAGCCCATAATAATATTCTCAAATAAACCGGAAATTTGTATCGCAGGTCGGTACAGAATGGGGCAGGGAAGAAGGTAGAGATTTTGCAAATTACCAGGGCCCGACTCATGTTCAGTTGGAAAGTTGTGTAAAGTCAGTGGTTAAGGTTTTGAATTTTTATTTATCTCACATTTTAAACTCTTTTATTCAAAATTAATTGGTGAACTCAATTAAAATTTAATTATGTTTTTTATATTTTAAATTTTTATTCAAAATCTTTAAATGAAAAAGTAATTACAAATACATCTGAAACTGTAATACTGAAAAAGAAATAATAAAACTGCAAGCAAATATGCTATATAAATTTTTTTTAAAGTTACTATCCAGCAAATTTGTTTTCTAATTGAGTAAAGCCTGTTTATAACGAAATCGTCGGTACATTTTTTCCCTTTAAATACACTTCAAAGAAAAATAAAATACTTAAAATAGAAAAAATCTACTAATTCAGATTTCCACTATCTAGTTTCGAACCTGGGTCTGTTTGTACAGAAAACCAAGGAGTTAAGCCACTACGCCACAACTACTACAAAATGTTCAGTAAATTAATGTTTCATATCGGAGCATAAATAGTTTGCCCTTTTTTTTTTTCCCCCGCGTTGTGTCTGTTTTATTAGCATAATAAAGTAAATGATTATTGTTGTCCGAATTCTTTGAAATTTTAATGGATCGTAAATATTACTAAAACCAAGCCCTTTTTAAAATTTCATAAAAAAATATGCATATTTTGGAGGATAAACATTTAAGCAAAATGTAAATCATCTTTATGAGGCGGAAAATGACCTGCATTTGGTGGTGTATTTGAAAGGGTTAAAACTCAAATTTTTAAAAACTAATTACACCATCGTTTTGAAGAAGAATTCAGCTTTAGAATCATATATTTGACTTGTCAGTACTTTTAAAATCGCATCCCAGGGAGATGTTGTAATAAGGGAGAAAAACGATCCTTTTTTAACTTTTTTTTTCAAGGGGTTAATTGCGATATATTTTTTAATTGATTGCAGCATTTGAGACGTACAAGTACAATTTTTTAGAACATGTCTTCCGTTTTAAGCTTTACTAAGCTGTTTGGACAATGTTAGTTAATAAATAATGACAAAATACCCCCGAAATATTTTTTTTCCGTTCTTCATTTGCGTTTCAGCGCATGCGTCAGAGATTTTCCCTTCCGAAGTGGATTTTTAATCAAAGTGAGTGACGGTTGATAATTAGTTACTCAGCTGTTAATTAGAATTTTGAAATTCTGAGAGCCAGGTATATCAGGAGACTTTGGGCTCAGAAAATTTCCTAGCCATCGCACACAGACAGACAGACGCACACACAGAGCGATTTATTCTTTTATTAGTATAGATGTATGCATGTTTTACATCACTATTTAATTTAGATTTTCTTTCATCTGAAACTTGAAATTTATGTTAAGTACTTTTAGAAATTTTGAGATTATTTTTAAATGTAGCAGCAACAACATACATAATAATATCTGTTAAATTGTAACAATACAGTATACCTAAGATACTACATAGTGAATATTTGGAAATTTATATCTAATTTGCTTTTCCTTACAGATATTTCCTTTCTCGGAATCTGAAATTCACTATACACTTCTTAATAGTGCTGTCTGCTGACATAGCAAAACAATACATGTTTTTTTTTAAATTGTGAGCTTTATAAACTCTACACTGGTTTCTTTCCACCATTTTAGAGGACATTCCTTTCTATCAGTGTTTTTTCTTAAGATGCAAAGATTTATTATTATTTTTTTTTTTAATCTGAAAGTTGAAATTTATGTCTTCTAGCACTTTTAAAATTTTGTCATTATTTTGAAATATAACAAGAACATACATAATATCCACTAAAATGCAATTAGACAGTACCTACCTGATGAAGAACTTATGCTTTTTGGGGGGGGGGGGGGAATTAATGAGGCAATTTTTAGGCCAAACATAGCCGAATATTTTTTCAGAATAAAATATATAATGTTTTAAAAAATAAAAAAAATTGCATATCAATAATTTTTTTTAAAAAGAAATACATTTTAATTGTGAAGTATACAAGAATTGTGCATATAGTGCATACTATATTTTGTTTTTAGACAAAAATGAGTTGATTATTCGGCGGCCGAATAATTGGTATTCGGTTATTCGGCCAAACCACTATTTGTTGCATCACTAGTCTTTGTTATTCCGGTCCGGATAACTGATTGGGCATTAAGCAACATCCATTTGATCAGATTGGTGGAATATATGTGTCTGTGGCATTGGTTCTGATTTTAAATTGACTATTAGGTTACACAAATTAAGATTCACCCCAAACA
Source organism: Maratus speciosus (assembly GCA_963932465.1). Classification (NCBI taxonomy): domain Eukaryota; kingdom Metazoa; phylum Arthropoda; class Arachnida; order Araneae; family Salticidae; genus Maratus; species Maratus speciosus. The sequence continues at coordinate 9,316,385 of OZ010798.1, read as the reverse complement.
AAATCAAAGGTTAATTGGAGTTTGAAAGAAGAAAATTTATGGGAATATCTTGGAAACAAAAATTCTTATGTTTCCTTTGCTTAAAATAGTCCAGTAAAATTAGACCCAAAAAAGCATCTGCCTGGAAAGTTTTGGAGAATTATTTTTCTCTTTCTTCTTTTATGTTTTAGGAGGTGCTGAACATGATTTTCAACTTTGCCACCTCGTATCGGGTCGGCTTAAAAAGTTATAAGCGAAAAACCATGAAAAAATCTGGGTTTTTTTTTTCGGGTTTTCCATTGTAGTCGCTAGAGGGTTAAACTTTTTTGAAAAAACTGCTGCACCCAATTAAACTAGAGAAAATTTCCTACATTTTTCATACACAATATTTTTTTCTAAGATCAATACTTGAGGCAATATAAGCAAAAAGAATTTTAGCGATATATTCAAATTCCATCATCAGAGGACGAAAACTCAATACAATCGCAATGCATCCATTTCAATCACCCATTTGAAGCTTTTTAGTTAATTGTAGTTGCATATCGAATAGGTTAACATTTGCTTACCAAGTTTTAAGCCTTTTGTATATTTATTAACAAAATAAATAAATTGAAATCGGGTAATTAAGAAAAATATAAAACACAAAGACTCCGAACAGATGAGAGTACCCATTTTTATTTTCCTACCAATGTGATTATAAGTATTACATGAACACATTATCATGATTATAACTCTTATAAATTTATTATAATAACATAAGTGGAAGATTGTAAACAGGTAAAAAAAAGAGAAATGCAGAGTTGTTCTCCCATTAATGTCGTTTTGGTAGCTTTGAAAGGCCTGGTTGATGTTCTTCAAAAGGAGACTCATTGTTATCTTGATTGCTGAGGTTGAGTCTTCACTTGGCTTAAAATATCCTAGAGAATTGACTTGCCAATCTCTATTTCCAAGTCATTTTCAGCGATGAAGGAGCTGAGATTGTCACAGTGGACATCGCAGTTCAAACGAAGGAGCAATCAAAACAAACCTGCATTCCTATAGCCGCACATTCTGCTTCAGTTTGTTTTGCATTTTCAGGATTTTTTTTTTTTTTTTTTTTTTTTTTGAACAGCTTCTGGTGCGTGAGTTTGACGGTTGTTATGGGTATGGTGCTTCTCTTGGTTTCATTCCAGCCCAATTCCTTAGCTTTTTTACAGTTACTTAGACATGTGTATCAAGTTTGTTGTTTGTTTGTTGCACAATGTTTCTTTCGAAGATGAATAGTAAATGGCAATACAAGTAATCGCTCAGTTTGTTTTTAGACGTCTCAATGGGCGGTTATACATTTGCTTTAATGTTGTGCAATGTGCATTTAATTAAAAATTGTGTTTTAAAACGATTCTGTGAGACACGAAGAGATATTCATGATGGCAGAGAAGCGTTTTATCTGTGGCACTGAGTTATTGGATGGAACTAAAGTAACAGAAGTGAAATCGGAAGGTGTGGAGTCCTTCAGATTAGCAAGTAAAAAACGAAAAGATGGGAAAAGGAATTATTTATTGAGCAAGGAGTCTCTAAGGATACATAAAAAAGGCCGTAAACAGTACAAAAACGAAAAACACATTGGGTTACACAAACAGCTATGGCTAGGTAACTACAAAAAAACTAAGGATAGGGGCTGGAATAAAACCAAAAGAAGCACCAGGCCAATAACAACTGTCAAACTCACGTATCAGAAGCTGTTCTGCGAAAAAAATCCAGCAAATTTAAGACAAACTGCAGTGGAAAGTGTGGCTATAGCATACTTGCCAACTTTTACGGATTGTCCGTAAAATGTACGGATTTTCGTTTAATTTTACGGACTTACGGACGGACCCGGAATTTTTACGGTTTTTTGTTCAATAAAAAAATTTAAAACGAAAAATTTGAAGAATGTATCTTTGGTTAATACGTGAAAATCTATTAGAATTCCTATCTAAACGAACATAACTGATATACTAGATCGGGAAAAAATTTCATTTTAAAAGAAGCAAGCAAATGAACGGACTGTTTCTCTTTCTACTCCTCCGAAATCTGGCTTCGAAGATTGAAACGAAAACTTTTAACAGTGCGCATTTGCTTCGCGCAACTGCTTCTCCTGATACGATTTTTCTCCCGCTTTTACGGCCATGGAGTTTACGGCGCTTGCCGGCCAAAGGTCTCTGCTCTTAAAGCTAAAACTTTCTACCCTGCGCATTTGTTTCGCGCATTTGCGCTTTCTGATGCGATGAGTTTTCTCCATGGAGCTTTCATCCGGTGTTTGCCGTGATTCGTTCTTTATCCAAGCACTGTTTTCACTCCCGGAACAGAAAATCGAATACAGCATACAGCGTGAGCGTTCGTCTCTGACTCAGAAGTTTGGCGCTGTTTACGATTAGGTTTCTTAGAAAATGGAGTCGAAGAAAATTTATTTTCAGGTGTACAAGGAATCGTATACTGAAGAATTTCCTTGCATCAAGAAATTGTTAGCCATATTCCCACTTTTCTTATCAATTGCATTATTTCTTTATTTTATTCAACTAAATATATTTTTTACCTTGAAACTTGTTTAGTTATGACTTACCTTTCATCTTTACAGCTAATTTATTTTTGTCCATTTGTGTAGCTATTTATTTGTTTTAAAGAGAACTTGCATCGTATCATCGGAGTTTCACATCGCGATGTTTTTCCAGCCGAGCTCTATCGTATATCGTTTTCGAACTGAGCGGTAACTCCGTTGGCCGGTAGGTGGCGTTGCCTGTCCACGAGTGCTCTTTTTTTGCCTTTGGCGTGGCACGTGCCTATGCAAATTACTTTTTTCCACGTGCGATGGAAGGAGGGCGTTTCTGATTGCGGCTTCTCTGCGGAGCAGCTCTCGGTGTTTGCCGATATAGATAAAAGGAACGGCATGATAGCTGTTGGAGAACGTTTTGTTTTTGATGCATGCTGGTCGTCTCGCTTTCGGTGTTTTGATGTCTGCCGCTCTGATGTTTATTTAACGGATATGAAGTTTATGTTATTGAGTTTTACGTACGATGGAGTTGCTGAGAGAATGTTTTTAATCTTTGGATCTTCGCTAGTTCTACGATGTTTTTTCTTCAAGTTTAAAGATGGAATAAAGTGAATTCGTTTGCTATAGGTGACATTTTTCATTTGCAATTTGATTTAGAGTGAATATATTACGGCATGAGCTCTGGAGGGATTATCTTAAAGTATTGTTTTATTACGTTTATTTTCTGCAAGATATAAAGTTAATCAATATTTGTTTGTTTAATTTCAAAGCCTTTATTTTTATACTATCGTATTTTATCATGAAAGAATTTTAATAAAGTTAAGTTTTTCTTTTATTTATCTGGTCATCATTTCTTCTTACACTTGCTGCATAAAACAACCATATCTCTCTCTCTGCATATTTAGGGTTTTATTTTTCAGCGGATGCTTCTTACTGCGAATTTTTATCTGCTTAGTTTTAGGATGTATTATTGAAGTGCTTTATAAAAGTAATAGATCATTTTTAAGCACTAGTTATATGAGTAGTCTCATATAACATTTTTTGGTTATGGGCATTTAACACCCATGCAGAGATAATTTCTGTTTAGCTGTGCTTTATATTAGTGCAGTAAAGTGTAACTACGGCCCAAGGAGGATTAAGAGATAGTTTTATTAGGGGGGGGCGTTAGTTTTCGTACGATGACCGATAGTTAGAAATTTTTTTAATAATTTCGTTTTTGAAGTAATAATTTGAAAAGAGAAAGGAAATAGGTTAGAATTAGAGTTTTTAAGAAATTTTTAATACAAAATGTTTTAACTATAAATTTTTTTTGGCTGGTCCATAAAGTTTTTAAATTTGTGAAAATTTTTTTTTGGTTTAAGGCATAAATTTTTCAAAATGATGATGCAGAATCAGATTCAGAAATTAAATGCTAGTAATTATGCCAATTGGCAATCTGACATGAAATATTTATTAATGGAAAGAAATGTTTGGGATATAGTGGCAGAAATAGAGAAACCTCCTGAGCTCAATGCAGATAGTAAGGCTGTAGGTAAAGAGGCCACAGCAGTTGTTGGTGTCACCGATAAAGATACTAAAGATTATCATATTAGACAGAAATTAGCACTGTCTATGATTTATTTAAATGTGGAACCTAATTTCAGAAAAATTATAGAGGAATGTAGTGATCCAGTAAATGCTTGGAAAAAGCTTCGTACTCATTTTTATCCAGACACAAGAAGCCGTCATATGCAAGTTTTCACTGAATTGTGTGAATGCAAAATTGCCGGTGGTGAGAGTATTAATTTATATGCTGCCAGGCTTTTACGAGTGGCGAACCAGCTTAAAAATATAAATAAAAATTTTGATGACGTCTACGTGACATTTCAACTATTGCGATTCTTGCCTCCAAAGTTTGATTCCATGGTACAGGCAATTCTCAGATGGAAAGAAGAGGAGTTTATTTTTAACGATGTGGTGACTTCATTGGTAGCCGAAGAAACCAGGCTTCAATTAAGAGAACGTGATCATAGTAAAGTGTATCCTGAAGCTCAATCATTACAGTACCAGAGGAAAGCTAGAAAGAAGTTGAGCTGTTATTTTTGCAAAAAGCCAGGTCACGTTAAAAGCCAGTGCCATAGTTTCCGAAGGAGTATGTTGTCCTGTAACAGAGATAGTTCACCGTCAGCCAAATTTTCATCTCATCGTGATACTTCATTAGTTAGATCCTTTAGCCCTCATAGTGATAAGAGAGTTCCACGACAGTATACAAGATCTCCTGCTAAGCATCAACACAGTGATCCTCGTAGACTTGATGACAAAATGAAAAGAGGCCGATCTAGAGACACTCGTCAGAGAAGTCCTGGACGTAAGTCCTATCTGTCGAACAGTCCAGAACGTAAGTCCTATACTTCATTCTTTTTGTCTCAAGCTAACTTAGTTGATGGAGATGCTGACTGGGTCTTCGACACAGCAGCTTCGCATCATTTTTGTAAAAATAGAGATCTTTTTATTGAATTTACTCCTTTAAATGATGAGCATATGGCTGTAGCCATTGAAGGTGTAACTTTTCCTATAGAAGGGTGTGGAACTATTAAATTAAAGTTTGGGCAAAGAATCTTAATGTTTAAAGATGTAATGTTTTCTCCTAAATTAAGGCGTAATTTAATATCTGGTCCTCGCTTAGATATAAATGGGGCATGTTTTTCTGGTGAGAGTGGCGAGGTGAAGATATCATGCAACGGACAACCCCTTTTTAAAGCCATTCTTAAAAATGGTGTTTACTATTTATACCCCAAAATTCCTAGCAAAGTTACTAAGAGAGTTAGTTTTGAAGCATCTTCTACCAGTAAGCATGATGATATGTATGTTTGGCACAGAAGGCTGGCACATGTTAGTCCTTATTTGATAGCTCATACATGTAGAAATGCGGGTGCTAGGGGTTTGCCAAATTTAAGAGAGGGGGAATTTAAATGTGAATCATGTAAACTTAACAAGTTTAGGAGGACATCTTTTAAATCTAGAAATTTTATTCGATCCAAATCTCCATTGGAACTTTTGTATACTGATGTCTGGGGTCCAAGTCAGGTTGAAGGCAGGCAAGGTGAAAGGTATTTCGTTTCTATAATTGATGATTTTTCCCGTAAAACTTCTTTATACCCTATGAGAGAGAAGTCGGAAGTTTTTGAAATTTTAAGGCAACATATTAACCGTGCCGAAAGATTTTTGGGTAGACAGGTTAAGGCCATAAGATCCGACAATGGGGGAGAGTTTGATAATAATAAAATGGAAGAATTTTGTCTTGAAAGGGGAATAAATCATGAATTTACGAATACTTTTACTCCAGAACAGAACGGTATTGTTGAACGGTACAATCAGACTGTAGTAGATGGGGCTAGAACCATGTTAAAAGAAAGTGGCATGGATTTGAATTTTTGGCCAGAGGCAGTTCTCCATTTCACCTATGTTTGGAACCGTTTATGTCACAAAAATCAGACCAAAACCCCTTTTGAACTTTTTGGTAATTATAAACCTTCTGTCAGGCATTTAAAACCATTTGGGTGTTTGGCATATGTTGGTGTCCCTCGTCAGAAACGGCAAAAACTGGATTCAAAGGCTAGTAGAGGATATCTTGTTGGCTACGCTTTTAGAACAAAAGGTTATAGAGTTTGGTTGCCTGATAGTGACAGAATTGTTGAGACCATTAATGTCTCCTTTAACGAACAATCCAGTTATAGGGATGCGCTAAATGGAGCAGTGCTGAGCGATACTCTAGGTGAGTTTCAGTGGGTTCCTGCTACTGGGAGTGATATCGAGGATGAAGACGTTGTTGAGGAGGTCAGAGCCACCACTGACAGCTCCAGCGACTCCCTCGGATCATCTTCTAGGGCAGAGAGTGATGGTCAGGGGTCTTCTTCAGAAAGTGATTCCCCTAGTAAACCTCACACCACATTACGGGATACTCACTGGAGAAGAAAAGTTGTTCCCAGAAATACTGGTATTCGTAGGGATATTTATTATTTTGATATTGATAATGATTCTGATAGGTTAAGGTCTGCAAGGGAAGTGGAGGATTATTGTAAGGAGAATGATTTAATTTTTAAGCCTAACTTGTTTGATTTTAAAGGGAGCAATACTTTTGAGGGAGTAGTTTCTGAACCTAATGTTGTTAACTCTAATGTGAATATTTGTCAGTCACAATCTTGACTATATGACCCAGTTATTCCTAGAACTTACAAACAAGCAATAAAATCTGATCAAAGGGATGAATGGCAAAAAGCTATGAAAGAGGAGATAAATACTATGTATGATAGAGGCGTATGGCATTTAGAAATTTTACCTTCAAACATCAGCCCTGTAGGTTGTAGATGGGTGTACACTATAAAGAAAGATGACATGGGGAAAATTGCCAGGTTTAAAGCCCGTTTAGTGGCTCAAGGGTTTAAGCAAATTAGAGGAGAATCCTATGAGGAAACATTTAGTCCTGTGGTTAATTTTAGTGTCAACAGGTTTTTCTTTTCTTTATTAGTATCTTTTAAAGGCTGGTTACACACCCAATGTGATGTCAAATGTGCTTATCTTTATGCTCCTCTTACTGAAAATGTTTATATGTCGCAACCCCGGGTTTTGTTGAGGTTGGTAAAGAAAGTCTATTTTGTAAGTTGGATAAAGCTATTTATGGTCTACATCAGTCAGGTCGAGTTTGGTTCTTTGAGATAAACAGTGTTCTTTTGGAGATTGGGTTTAAGAAATTAGAATGGTGTAACTGTGTTTATGTTTTAGACTCAGATTTAGTGTTATTATTGTATGTTGATGATATTGTTTTATTTGGGAGGCATCAAAGGATTATAAATAGAGCTTTAGAACTTTTAAGCAAATATTTCGATTTAAAGGTCTTGGGAAAAACTAAGAAGTTGCTTGGTGTGGAGTTTGAGGAAAGTGATGAAGGCTTGCGGATTCACCAGCAATCCTATATTAAAGATGTTTGCAAAAGGTTTGAGTCGTACAGGTTTCCCATTTCCTCCTTACCCATAAGCAAGGGCTCTGTTTATTCTAAATCTGATTGTCCTAGGTCTGAGGAAGAGCGTAGAGAGATGTCACAGCTACCATACAGAAGTGTACTGGGTTGTTTGTCCTTTATTGCTAATAGATCCCGTCCCGATATTTCATATGCGGTAAATATAATGAGTCAATTTCAATCAGATCCAGGAATGACACATTGGTATGGCTTACTTAGATTGTTGGGATATGTTAAACACACTATTGATATGACACTTAATTTATCTTGTACAAAACCTCAGTTGATAACTTTTTCTGACGCAGATTTTGCTGCAAATCGAGATGATAGGACCTCGCTGGGTGGTCAAATTGTATTTTTAGGAAACTCTCCCATTTCTTGGCGAACATTTAAAGAGAAAAGTGTGAGTTTGTCAACTATGGAAGCTGAGTTTATTTCAATGACCGAAGCGACAAAAGAACTTCTTTGGTTTGACAGGATTCTAAGTGAATGTTTTTGTAGAAAGGTTGTCACTGGGGAAAAGATGAAGTCAGTTTTGTATGTAGATAATAGGGCTACTATTGATTTTGTAAAATCGCCTATTGAGAATCATAGAAGTCGTCATATCGATGTTAAGCTGTTCTTTGTACGGGATCTGGTTGATAAAAATACTTTTGATTTACTTTTTGTCCGCAGCAAGGATAACCTTGCTGATGTCTTCACTAAGCCGCTCACCAAGTTTGAATTAAAAAGATTTATTGAGCATATCTTTAGATAATTTTGAAGTTTTGTATTTCTTGAAATTTTACTGTTTTTGAATTATAATATTTATATTTTTATATTGTTGGTATCATATATATATATATATATATTCTTTACGGTTTTTGCTTGGTGGACATTTAAATCCCGCCTGAATGTGGTGATACTTCTCAAGGTCCATTTCTGGGTGTCCGAACGGCCCCAAGGAAGCGTCTCGCATTTAGAGTGAATATATTACGGCATGAGCTCTGGAGGGATTATCTTAAAGTATTGTTTTATTACGTTTATTTTCTGCAAGATATAAAGTTAATCAATATTTGTTTGTTTAATTTCAAAGCCTTTATTTTTATACTATCGTATTTTATCATGAAAGAATTTTAATAAAGTTAAGTTTTTCTTTTATTTATCTGGTCATCATTTCTTCTTACACTTGCTGCATAAAACAACCATATCTCTCTCTCTGCATATTTAGGGTTTTATTTTTCAGCGGATGCTTCTTACTGCGAATTTTTATCTGCTTAGTTTTAGGATGTATTATTGAAGTGCTTTATAAAAGTAATAGATCATTTTTAAGCACTAGTTATATGAGTAGTCTCATATAATAGAAATCTTCAAAGAGTGAAAAGCATGTTTATTGTGATATTTGCGGAGGTAGTTTTCTTATTTCCCATGGAGGTAGGAATGATGTTTATCGCCATGTGACTGGACCGCAGCATTTGAAAAATGTGAAAATCGCGGAAAATAATAAAACTAAACTTGATCAGTTTTTCAAGCCAAACAATACTCAAGAGGATGTAATGCGTGCTGAATTACTCTTTACGTCGTTTTTGATTGAACATAATGTTCCCTTAAGTGCTGCTAGCCATGCCGGTCCTCTTTTTCGGAAGATGTTTCCGAAAAATAATATTGCAAAATTGTATGGTTCTGGAAAGACTAAAACAGCATGTCTTGTCCATGAAATGGCTAAGGATCGCACTTCAATAATTGTAAAACATCTACAAAATCATGCATTTACTGCAGCATCTGATGGAAGTAATGAAAGTGACTGTAAACTGTATCCTATTGTAGTGAGTTTTTTTAACGCTGATATCGGACGCATTGAAAATACCTTATTGGCTCTTCCAAGTTTGGATGGAAATTCCACAGGAGAGAACATAAGTTCTCTCATTTTAAATGTATTTAAGAATTATCAAATTCCATTTCAGAACTGCATAGCATTTAGTGCAGATAATGCTTTTGTTATGCAAGGGAAAAAAAATGGAGTCATTTCATTTTTATAAAAAGAAAATGAACATATTATATCTATAGGATGCTGTTGCCATCTGATTCATCTTGCTTCAGAAAAAGCTGCTGCAACCCTTCCAGTCAAAGTGGATGAAGCGGTGATAGATATTTTTTACTATTTGAAAAAAAGTGCTAATAGGAAAGAGTCACTCAAAAAATTTCAAGACTTATATGGAAACGAAGCGCAGAAGATATTAAAGCATGTATCGACTCGCTGGTTGTCTCTTGGGCGAAGCCTAACCAGGTTAGTAAACCAATGGGAGCCCCTCATGAGCTTTTTTAGGAAGGAAGCAACATCTTGTAAATTACCTGCAACCTTGTCACTGTACAAAATACCAAAAGTTGTAAATAAAAATGCCTCTGAAGATAAATTAGAAGATAAACTTCTCCCTAAAGACACAGAAGAAAAAACATCAGTTAAGGAAGATTCTTCTACAAATAAACAAGATAAGCTTCTCCCTAAAGACACAAAGGCTACACCATCACTTAAGAAAGATTCTCCTACAAATAAACAGGATAAACTTCTCCCTAAAGACACAAAGGCTAAACCATCAGCTAAGAAAGATTCCAATACCTCAAGGAAAAGGAAGAATTCGAGTGTAGATGTCGTCAAAGCCAAAAAGCGTCGAAGTGAATCAAATTCAATTTTATCTAAAGAAGAAAAGATTTTTATGTTTCTGTCTTCAGATTTAAACAAAGCGTATAGTTTATTTCTGCTCAGTATAATACCTTCATTTGAGAAGGTAAATATAATTTTGCAGTCAGCATCTCCTCAAATCTATCGTCTGAGAGCACTTTTACTAGACATTAGAAGAGCTGTTCTCAAAGTTTGTGAAGTCCTCTGAAGTAAAAGGGAAAGCACTTACTGAAGTTAATTTTCATTCCCCTTCATCTCATAAAAATCATCAGGATTTGGTTATAGGAATTGCTACATCTAATTTAATTTCAAAATGTTCAGAGGAGGAGCAGAAATTGTTTTATGAAACAGTAATTAAATATTTTGTAACTGCTTGTGAATATATTATAAAGAAATTCCCCATAAAGAATGATGTATTAAAACATGTTGAGGTTGCCAACTTGAGGAACATAGAAAATTCCAGCTTTTCCAGCATAAAATATTTTGTAGATTTGTTTCCTTTACTTCTAAAAAGAAAAGATGGAGAAACAGAAATTGAGGCATTGGACAAACTTCAGAAGGAGTTTTCTGAAATTCAGTTGGAAGATCTATCAACTATAGTTGTTCCAGATAAAGAGGTTGATGTGCAATGGGCAGAAATAAAACAACTGAGGGGTGCTGATGGAATGTTGAAGTATGAAAGATTAGCAGACGTAATTCTTTCTATTTTGCTCATTCCTCATTCTAATGCAGAATGTGAGAGGATTTTTAGTCTGGTACGAAAGAACAGAACAGAATCTCGATCTGTAATGTCTAACAAAATGTTAGAGAGTTTGCTGATACTAAAAACAAAAAATTCTAAAACATGTTATGAGCAAAATTTTGAACATCAGTTTTTAGTTAAAGCGAAAAAAGTTACTGCAGCTAGTCTAAATTCAGCTTCAACTTCCTCACATGCTGCTGAAGTTGAAGAAAATTTGTAAATATCATTTCATTTCTTGTAAATATTATTTCATTTCTTATAGCATATTAACTTGTGTACAGCATTTTATGTTTTAAATATTGGCATTGTGTATTTGAAAAAGATAATTTAATGTGTATATTAAGAATTAAAGTGATGTATATATCACTTTATACCACAGAACTTTATAAATGGACTTAGGAATTTTGAAAAAAGTCAACTTCTGTCAAGGAAATAAAACTAGGTAAGTCATAACTTATTGTCTGTAAAATAGATATCATGTAATTAATTTTGTTAAACATTTTGAATTTTAAACTACTACTTTGTTTATTTAAAATCTCAAATTTAACCAGTTTGGAGAAATTTAATTAATTGGTCATTATTATTTTCTGTTGCAGTTACATAATATATTTTATGATACATATTTATGTAATAATGCATGCATGTCGTATTTTGTTCTGTTAATTTGAATCGTAGTTTCATTAAATGTTTCGCGAAAAGTTTTACTGATGCCAGTTTTTGAAAGTTGGCAAGTATGCTATAGGAATGCAGGTTTGTTTTGTTCGCTCCTTTGTTTGAACTGAGATGACCATTGTGAAATATCAGCTACTTCATCGCCAAAATTGACTTGGAAGTAGAGGCTGACAAGCCTCTCAAGCTAGGATATTTTAAGCCAAGTGAAGACCCAAACTGAGCAATCAAGATAATGATGAGCCTCCTTTCGAAGAACATCAACCAGGCCATTCAAAGCTACCAAAACGACATTAATGGGAGAACAGCTCTGCATTTCTCTTTTTTTCCTGTTTGCAAATCTTCCACTTATGTTATTATATTAAACTTACAATAGTTATAATTGTACATTATAATCATATAATAGTCATAACCAGATTGGTAGGAAAATAAAAATGGGTGCTCTCATCTGCTCGGAGTGTTTCTGATTTATATCTTTCTTAATTACCTGATTTCAATTTATTTTGTTAATAAATATATAAAAGGCTTAAAACTTGGTATGCAAATGTTAAGATATTCGATATGCAACTACAATTAACTAAAAAGCTTCAAATGGGTGATTGAAATGGATGCATTGTGATTGTATTGAGTTTTCGTACTCCGATGATGGAATTTGAATATATCGCTAAAATTCTTTTTGCTGATATTGCTTCAAGTATTGATCTTAGAAAAAATATTGTGTATGAAAAATGTAGGAAATTTTCTTTAGTTTAATTGGGTGCAGCAGTTTTTTCAAAAAAGTTTAACCCTCTAGCGACTACAATGGAAAACCCGAAAAAAAAACCCCAGATTTTTTCACGGCTTATAACTTTTTAAGCTGTCCAGATACAAGGTGGCAAAGTTGAAAATAGTGTTCAGTACCCCCAAAAAACATAAAGGAAGAAAGAGAAAAAAACTTCTCAAACTTTACAGGCAGAATGCTAGATTGACTGGACTAAAAATCAAAATGTCAAATATCTAACTAAATGTGCTCCTATTTCAAGTACTAGATGTTGGCATCAAGTTATTCTATGCATATTGTATTGTTTCAAGCAATGCACATGTCTAACTGGCACTGTATGGCACTTTTTTTCTGAAAAGATTCTGAAATCGATGAATTGGAAATCTCATTCTGGATAACTGGTTCGATACTGTATATTAAATAGTATTGCATTTAATTTATAAGGAAGAAATTTTAAGAATATAATTTAATAAATTATTTATTAAATTATAATAATTTTATATATTACTTAGAAAAAAAAAAAACATAATTTGACTTTGAATTACTATCTTTAGTCATTTGCTCCTCCCCCACCCCTATCTCCACACACAAGCACTGAAAAAAAAATTGTATGTGTTATTTTACTCAAAACTTTTTTGAGCTCACCCAATATTATTCAAAAGTTGGTGCTACTGTTCCTAACTATAACTTTTAGAAACTAAGTGTCTAAGAATTTGCTATTAAACAGTGATAAGAGGAGACTTCCTGTATAATGTTTTTGTTTCCATATAGTACATATTAATGTAACTTAGGTATAACAAAATTAGATAAATAAAACAAGGAATGCGTCTACAAGTAAGTAGTTCTTTATTAGTGGTTTTTTATTGCCTATAATCTACTGTCTGGTGATAATTTTGTGTCGCATGCATAGCTTCCAATCATGTCTGTTAACCCTTTGAGCTCTGATGGTTGAATTTTCTACCACTTAATTTTAATTCAGAAATGTCACAATAGCACCGGAATATTGGAATAAATTTATTTAAAAAAGGTTTAATGGATTATTTCATGTGTATCGTAAACCAAATTTTTTCTTTCCAAGATACTGGTGCTAATGTGATATTTTGAATTTTGAAGAAATTTATCCACTAGAGCTCAAAGGGTTAATCAATCATACTGTTTTACAAATACTGTTGTACGATTTTTCAATCATTTTTCTTTTCTTTTCAGTTAACGAGAGTACAAATTCCCGTGTGGTGATGTGGGCGTTTTTCGAAGCAGTTGTCCTCGTTGCCATGACCATGGGTCAAGTTTACTACTTGAAGAGATTTTTCGAAGTCCGAAGAGTGGTGTGAGAGGGAACTCTTCATTATTTATTTCTGTATTGTTGTTTTTAAATTTGTAATAAAACCTGAGTGTTTTTCCCTAAACGTGTACTTTTTTAGATTCCCTTTTTTTAGACCCTTTAAGACCAGGAAATTTTTGGTAGAAATGAAAAGTTTTGGTGGTTTCTCATAATTAATAGGATCTTATAGGATCGAAAAAACTATTTAAAAAAATACCCAATCTCAGCTTATGCCAAGGGATGATCCACACAATTCTGTAGGTGCAGGCTCGACTTTGAATCGCACAAAAAGATGGAAAAATGTTTTTACATTTTCTTTAGGATCTCCTACACAATTGTGTAGGTCAGGTCTTAAGGCTCCTGTCCCCCATCAGACAAAGACACTCGTGAGCTAATGCTAAACCTATGGGGAGGTTGTTTGCTAATATTTCGTTTGTATTTTGACATTTTTAAATATTTTTTTTGCATTGGATATCAGGTCCATCGCTACATCGCCCCTTTTTCCCTTTTTCGATTTGTTTGCAGATATTTTTTATAAAGTTACTTTCACTTTTGAAACCAGTTCCAAAAAGGAAAGTATCATTCTAAAAAATAACTGCAACCAAAATCGAAAGAGTAAAAAAGGGGCGATGTACAGACGAACCTAAGCTATCCAATGCGAAAAAAAATTATTTAAGAATGTCAAAATACAAAAGAGATATTTGCAAATAAAACCTCCCCATAGGTTTAGCATTAGCTTGCGGTGTCTTCGCCTGATGCAGAGGGGAGCATTAAAGGTAGGGTGGAGATTAAAGTTAAAACAAATTTGATTTTCCCAACAGAGTAAAATGTACCAAGGCCTAGATGCAAAGCTTTGTAATTTTTTTTTTTTTTTTTTTTCCACATGAGATGTAATTTCCAAATGGATGAAAAAAGTCCTGGCCAGGATTCGAACCAGGTATGTCTTGGCTAAAGCCACCAATGCTCTACCAACCGAGCCATCCCGGACAAATCGGGGGATTAATTCACCCAGCATAATCTTTAACGATCACAACATCTGGTCTAATATCTGAATCAGATCAACAGAATAAATCATAAGTTCTTTTTAATGGAACTGCAGTAAACATTGCATGCTTAATTCTATTAGAACACAATTATTAAAATGGTAAATAAATCATATCAGATGTAAGTAATTTAGATCTGATATGATTTTGATGACATTTTAAAATTTATATCTGATATGATTTATTTACCAATTGAAGATTTGTGTTAATTTAAACAGAAAACATTTTTAAGTTCATATTATATAATTTGTGATTGAATCAACGTAGAATACTGCATTTCGTCTTATGATTTTACTTTTATTTTATTTGAAAAGACACTGTTTTGGATAGCTAACTTTATAGTATTTCAAATGGAACAATAAAAGAATTTTCTGACATTTGTCCAAAATTAGCCGTTTAAATGTAGTGAGAAACCTTAAATGGAAAGTGTTTCTCTTTCAAAACAAAAACGACAAATAGATTAGATTAATTTTTAACAATTATTAAATTGGTGAATAAATCACATCAGATCAAAATGATTTATAAAAATAAATCCTTATAAAAATAATCATAATAAATCATTTCCAAATGGGTGAAAAAAGTCCAGGCCAGGATTTGAACCAGGGATGTTTTGGCTGAAGCCGCCAATGCTCTACCCACTGAGTCATCCCGGATAAATCTGGAGGACTCATTCACTCAACTAATCTTTAACGATCACAACATCTGGTCTGATATCTGAATCAGCTCAACAGAATAAATCGTAAGTTCTTTTTTTTTCTTTCTTTCTTTATGGAATTGCAGTAAACATTCCATGAGTAATTAGATTAATTTTTAACACAATTCTTCAATTGGTAAATAAATCGTATCAGATGTAAATTTAAAAAGATCATCAAAATCCTATCAGATCTAAATTATTTATATTTGGTATGATTTTTATTTACCATTTTAATAATTGTGTTAAAAAGCAATCTAATATAATTTTGCATACAGCGTTTACTGCAGTTCCATTTAAAAAAAAAAAAAAAAACACCTATGATTTATTCTGTTAAGTTGATTCAGATATCAGACCATATGTTATGATTTTAAAGGTTAGTTCGGTGAATTAGTCCTCCAGATTTGCCCAGGATGACTCAGTGAGTAGAGCATTGGCGCCTTCAGTCAAAACATCCCTTGTTCAAATTCTGGCCTGGACTTTTTTTCACCCATTTGGAAATTAACTCCCATCATAATAAATTAGACAGTAGAAAATTAAAGAAACTGCTAAATTGCAGTAAAACAACAAACTTTAATTAATGACAGCATATTTACAGATAGCTTTAACAGAAATAAATATAGATAATACTTCCATGTTATATAGGTGCCATGGCAATTCTCCCTGACCAAATTCAAAACAATTCCACGACCAAACGGGCATACACAAAATATGCTTCAATATTGTAATTAAATAACACCTTGCAAGAAAATTGCAAAATAAAATACTATAATGTTTGAACAATCCAAGATTATTAAATGCAAATAAACTTCACTTTTACCAGTTTTCAAATTAATGAATGCCATACAACTAAGTTTAAAATGTGAAAAGTCTGAAAAATGTAGAAAACTTTGGTTTTTCTGCATTGCATTTGAAGGAATTTCTTGAACCGACAAGAGTCTAGAGATTTTTCAGAGGTGCCATGTAGCGAGAAATATACTAACACTTTTCTGAAAAAGAAATTATTTTAAATTGCCCCCCCCCCCCCCCCCCGACCTTTCCATGACTTTTCAGGAAATATTTGTAAATCCCCTGACCTTTTCCTATTTATTTTAAAATTTCCATGACTTTCCCTGGCTACTTTGAAATTCCCTGATTTTCCATGTTGCTGGGAACCCTGAATAGAGAAAAGGACCAATAGGAGAAGGAAATCTTTACACACATTTAGTGTTTCATAACACAAAAGCCATTTTTTTTTCAATATTTATACAATTTAATTAGGGTATAAATATTAAAAGCCATTTGTCTAAACAGAAATAATTATTTCTAATCAGAAACAATTCTTTTAATGCATACATAAACAAGCAAACTAATTCACCTTTTATGTTCTATTGTGTAAAAAAATCATGACATTTTTTTGTTAAAATGAGATTTAAACATTTTAATCGGATGTGCGTGATTTTTTTTTTTTTTTTTTTTTTTCTTCTGTGGTAGAATATTGAATAGCTGCCAAGAATTGCAGGTTTCCAAAACAATTAAATATCTTATTAGATGATATTAAGGAGAATAATCAATATTTTTGCATGAATTAAAGTTAATAAAATTAAAACTGCAAATATATAATTTCACTAGTTAAAATTCTCTAGCACAAATATTTGGTGGTTCTTCATATACTTGTACTTTGTAAAATTACGTGATCATATAAACTTACACATGCATGTATAATATATGCTAACTTAAGAAATTCTCAAAATTAATTACATCTATTAATTCATACAGGTACACAGAATAAACTCGGTGTGCAATATTGGCATTTTTTCCCTTCCTATATACTCTTTAACAATAGTTGTTGAGCAGATATCATCATAGTACTTATATTCTCCTTTAGCTCCCATTTATTTTTCTACAGTAGATCTGTTAGAAAATGCTCTTTTGTTTCAAGAATATTCCACCAGATGTGGCAGCATCAGACAATCCTTTTTTTATTTGATCTACCGTGACCGACACTCAGAACAGTTAGTGTTTCTCCTTTCCTTATAGCAGTTGGCAGCAAAATGCTGGTGGATTAAAAATCCAATAATATTCCAAAGGAATGATAATATGTTAAAAAACTGCAACAAACCATAGTTCAAAGTATTTCTTTGTGTTTGTAAATAGTCTTATTCATCTTTTGTTTTATTGTGAAGTGTGATCAGTATTGTGTCCAGCATATATATTATTCTAGTGTATTTCATCTTCAAATAAATGTTTTTTGTTCATCCTAAGAAGAATATATTTCTATTGAAATACATCAAAACATAAAGGTAAAACTTTTAACTTTTTATTGTTTACTTATTGAGGAATTTCGTATTCATGCCTTCCATATGGAATAACATTCCAACAAGATCCTATAACACAATTCTATATAATGCAACTCTCAATTGAACACATAACTTCTCAGGCATAAATAGGGAATTTTACAGTTAAGAAAAACTACTACATTCCCACATAGTAATTTTTTTTTTTACTCTCTTGGTGACTAAATGTATGCATTAGTTCAACTTTATCTCCTTAATTTAGACATTTTTAAGAAAAAAAATTGCTATTATTACAATTTTATATATATATATATTTGAAAATGAGTAACATAATGAATGATTTAGTCCATGTTTATAAAGTAATTTTAACAATATATGAAACAATCTGTATTATGGAAAAATTTAGAATCTGTGCAATTCCTGGTTCCAAGGAATGCAATATAAGGATACTTTACCGTATTTTGATGTGTTTCAGGCATTTGGTTGTGTTTCAAGGTAAGTTGAATGATGTGCGAAATGTGCTCTTATACAGGGTGTCCGGTCTCAACGGTGTCCAATGGCTAATTCGTAAACCGTTAGTATTAGACATATAGTTCCAATTACAAAAAATGTTTTAAATGAGGTAAAGAAGTATTTTTAAAGCGATTTGGGTCAAGAAAAACATTTATTTAAAAATTACGAAATTTAAATTTTATATGGTCCCCCGGTCCTATAAGTGATATTTAGTAAACTTTTGCTATTCCTCTAACAAGTATGGAAAAAAAAGTCCCATTCATCTGACACTAAACTTGACCGAGTTATGGCATTTTCAATTTTATGACTTAAACCACTTTTCTGTAACTGAAAACAGATGAATTGGACCAAGCTTTCAGGGGTCGTACGCAAAGTGCTTAAAGTATTATAAAGGGCGTTCACTCCAAACGATGTTCAATGGCTAATTCCTAAACCGTTAGTCAAAGACATATAGTTCCAATTACAAAAAGGTTTTAAATAATATAAAGAAGCATTTTAAAGCGATTTAACAGAAGGTGCTTCCCCCATATAAATATCACGGTAGTGTTAATTTTTAGAATTACCTTTCAGATTTGTTAAAATAATTGAAGAAGTGAGCTTCAAAACTCGCCTCATCGAGAAAATCAAATTTTGGGAAATCGCGTAAAACCTTTAAATGCGCCCATTGGTATTCATTGAAAATTTGGAGATTGTAGTGTTTGATTGGTACAGTTATACCAATAGAATAGATTGATAGGGAAACACGATTTTTTAAATTCGGATAAGGTCAGTTTCGAAACTGACGTCCTCAATAATTTAATATATGTTTTGATTTAACAATATTTTTTCCCTAATTTTTAATTAAAAAATAATTAAAAAAATAACTGATCTAATAAATATTTGCTGAGGGGAGAGACAGTGGAAATTTCAGAAGGGGCAGGGGTGTAAAAATAATAATAATAATTATTATTTTTATCATTACAATAAAATGACAAATGAACAAAATCTTAAAAAAAAAGAAAAGTTAAATTAAAAGAGAGAATGTATATGATGTCCGACCTTTAATGGATAAATCTGTGCTCTATTAGAACAAAATATTAAAATATTGTAACGATTTTGTTATGTTTATTTAAATCATTGAAGTAATCGCACAGGTTGAATCATATAATTCAAATAATTTATATTTATTGTAAAAGAAAATAAAAGTGATACGAGGATCATTTCAAAAATGGACATATTAATTTCCTTAACATATTCAGAGCAACCATTCAAAAGTTATGTATAAAAATATAGGCATACAAAAAGAAAAAAAAAAACCATTAAGATGGTACAGACAAATTACTTACAAAATGAGCTTTTCTTGTGTCTATGCTTGGGACAGGAAGGATGGGGGGGGGGGGGGGGGGGGGGGGGGGATGTAACAAAATTTGGAACGGAGATTTCAGGGAGAATTGATAACGGCTGTTTATTGTTCATTAGTACAACATATATTGCTGCATAAAAAATGTAGATTTCAAGATTATAAACTTTGTGTGTATGAGAGCCAGTGAGGGAAATGTTTAAATTGCAATTTCAGGTGGAATTTAGATTATAGATTACTTATTAATTGTTGCAGCAATAAAGACAACCTTTTTCCCAAAGTTTTACAGCGTGATAATTCTTTGCACATCAGTAGATTTTCGCTTTTTTTTTTTGAAGACTTCATCTAAATTAATCGGCCCCTTAAATTTCTACTTCCCCACTTTTTGCTTCACCTGCACGCAAAGTTAAAAATCTATAGAGGTTTATATATATTTTTTTACTATTCTACTCTATTTGTCTAATTAAATAATGCATCTTCTAAAACTCCACGCCCGTTAAAAATTTTATTTCCTATTGTCTTAATTACAACACTTAATTATTAGAGCATAAAGAGGTAATAATTAAAAAAATTATTAAATTTAAAATCATTAAAAAAAGATTCAAATTTATAATTTATATAAGCAATTATAGATTTCAATTATAATTTTATTTAAGTATAAATTACTGATAAAATTAAAAATATATAGACATACTCTTAAATTAAAAAATATAAAAAAGTATATTCAATTTAAAATTATTAAAATTAATAACTTTATTAAAATGTTAGGAAAATTTTCTACTTTGTCTTTGTAGTTAGCCGTTACTTTATAGTTATAGTAAGTTACTAATCATCTCAATCCTCCCTAAAATTTATACTCCCCACCCCCAACCACTTTTGCTCAGCCAATACATACTGTCTAAAATTATGTATGTATTTTCCCCTATACTTTGGTTAGTTATGTTCTTGCATAATAAAATAATCTACCACATCAACCCCCCTAAAAATTCTACACTCTCTTCCCCCAACTCACGCGAAAACACCCGTTCGCTATTGTTAATCCCATGGAAGTATTTCTTTAAGATAGCTCGTCGCAGAATATCCCCTCCCCCCTTCCGTTGTAGATGATACAGATTACCCCATTTTTAGGTGCGTTCGTAATTATATAAATACGTAGCACCTATAGTCGTCGTTCAGCCTCTGTCTGTCTGTCTGCATATAACAGAGCAAAAACTACCCAACCGAATGGTCTGAAATTTTTAATGTATGATTGTTGCAAAATTTTGTCGAGCCATTTCAAATTTTATGAAAATCGGATGTATAGTTTAATTACAGGGACAGTCAAAAGTTTTTCTTTACATTACGGCCAATGGGAAAAATTATTGCAAATGCATTTTAATGATGTTACAGCCTTCGAATGGTCTGAAATTTTAAATATATAATTGTTTCAAATATTTGTCGAGCCAATTTGAAATTTTAGGAAAATCGGATGTATAGTTTAATGACAGGGACAGTCAAAAGTTTTCCGTTACATTACGGGGAATGGGAAAAAAATATTGCAAGTGCCTTTTAATGATGTTACAGCCTTCCGAATGGTCTGAAAATTTAAATATATAATTGTTGCAAAATTTTGTCGAGCCATTTCAAATTTTATGAAAATCGGATGTATAGTTTAATTACAGGACAGTCAAAAGTTTCTGTTACATTACGGGAATGGGAAAAAAATATTGCAAGTGCATTTTAATGATGTTATAGACTATGCACTTATGAAATTAAAAAATATATATATTGAGTACAATATGGGGTACAAAAAATAATTATAAAACTAGTTATAGTACGAACGCACCTCATTTGCCACGTTTGACGAGCAATTTCCGACTTGTTTTTGTTCGAGTGCGGAGAGGCGATATTTACACATTAAAAGTTCAAATAACGCAA